>CM052809.1:30994698-31073064 GCA_028533885.1 Nasua narica
TGTGCCCTGTGTAGACTGTGTGCCCTGTGTAGACTGTGTGCCCTGTGTAGACTGTGTGCCCTGTGTAGACTGTGTGCCCTGTGTAGACTGTGTGCCCTGTGTAGACTGTGTGCCCTGTGTAGACTGTGTGCCCTGTGTAGACTGTGTGCCTGGTGACTCTGGCTGACTGGCTGGAGTTTGGCTGGCATAGGCTGGGATTTCTGAGGTAGTCTGTATGGGGATGCATGTTTGGGATAGCTGGAGCCAAAATGAATGTGGACTTGTGTGGTTTCCGGGTTCTCCATGCAGGAGGCACCCTGTCAGGACAGTTGTAGCTGAAGTGGGTACAAGCAGGGATCTTGGAATTCTTTATGTAGTTGGTGCCCTGGTGGTTAGAGTCCAGACAGCTGCAGGCTGGGTTGCTTTACGAAAGGGGTGCTCTGTGCAAGGTATGCTCCATGCAGAGGTGCTTCTGGTGAGTCATCCAGAGCTGAGGGCAGATGGGCTGCAAGGTCCTGGGGGTGCTCTAGTAAGTCATCTGGAGCTGTGGTGGTGTAGTATGATGTGTTCCAGGGTGCTCTGTGGCTATATCACTTTAGTGAGATAGCTGAACCTATAATGAGTGCTGAGCAGGAGGGCCTGGTGTACACTGTGCTAGGGCCTGTGTTGGGATTGCATGGGCCAGGGTAGGCTAGTGACCTGGGTCTCACTGAGGTGGCTGGCCAGATGTGGCACTGGGTCTGTGCTCTGATCTGTACTGGTAAGGTGCAGGGGGAGCATAAACCATGGTACTTACCAGCCCTTCCCGCTCAGGGTGTTCAAGTAGCTCCCCTGCCATTTTGCAGGGTTCTAAGGCCGGATCTTTTATATTCTAGTCGCTCTTTTAAGCTGTGGCTTTTTGTCTGTGCCTCAGGGATATGAATCTGCTCATGGTCCCTCTGTACTATTTGTCCCTACTGAAGTTCATAGGGCTGTGGTATGGCTTCCCTTCATTACTGTGTCTCCATCACTCTGTCCCTCTTGCTATTCTTTCTGTCCCCTCTCTCTCTTTTATTGTATGGAAGCTGGTCAATCAGCCCTCAGTTCTTTTGGAAGAATTGTTCTATAAATAGATGTGGAGGAGGTGAGTCCCAAGTTTCCCTATTTGGCACCTTGGGCACTCTCCTCTAGCAGCTCTTTAAAGCTAATTTATTGAGGTGAAATTAATGTAACATAAAATTAACCATTTGAAAGGAAATAAATCAGTGGCATTTAGTATAGTCATAGTGTACAACCACCAGGTCCAAAACGTTTCCATCACTCCAAAGTAAAGCTCTTACCATAACGTAGTTTCTCCTTATTATCCCTTTTCATCAGCCCCTGAAAGCCATCAAAATATACTTTCTGTATCTAGAGATCTATTAGAGGTGGTTGATATAAATGGAATCTAACAATATGTGAAATTTTGTGTCTCATTTTTTCATTTAACATACTGTTTCAGAGGTTCATCCATGTTGTACCATGAATTAGTACTTCATTCCTTTTTATGGCTTAATAAGATTTCATTGTTGATCCGTACTAAAGTTTACTTATCCATTCTTCCATTGATAAGACACATGGGCTCTTTCTACCTTTTGTCTATTGCAGATAGTTCCGCTATTATGAACATGGGTGTGTTGGCTGAGGACTGGTTTTCACTTCTTGTGTGCATGTATCTAGGAGTGGAATTTCATGGTTCTATGATAATTCTGTATTTGACTTTTTAAAAATCTCGTTGCATTTCTATAGATTCCACAAAATTTTTGCATAGATGATCCTTTCATCTATGAATAATGATGATTTTATTTTTCCTTCTAATCCAAGTGCTTTTTTTCTTTCTTTCTTGGGTGATTGTTTTGGGTAGAGCTTCCAGTGCAGTGTTAAATGGAAATAATAAGAGTGGACATCTTTGCTCTCTTACTGAAATTAGAATGGGAAAAAAAAAAGAGTCTTTTCACATTAAGTACAGTGCTCACAGAAGGTATTTTGTAGATGCCCTTGTCCCTTTATTCCTAGTTTGCTGAGAGTTTATTAGCTTGTAATTAGAGTATGGTGGGCTTTATCACATGCTTTGTCAGCATCTGTTTGGATAATCATATGGATTTTTCTTTTTTAGTTTTTCCACTATAGTCAGTTATATTGATTGATCTTGAAACATGAATCCAACTCTGTATTCCTGGGGTAACCCCTTGGTCATGGTGTGTCATCCTTTTATTTTTGTGTGTGTGTGTGTGTGTGTCACCCTTTTAATATAATTAGATTACATATGTAAAGTGTTGTTTAGAATGAATTGTATCTATGTTGATGAGGGATAGTCTGTAGTTTTCTTATAATTATTGGATAGTTTTGGTATCAGGTTAATTAATGCTGGCCTCACAGAAAGGATTGAGAATTATTCCCTCTTAAGATTTGTTGTTGTTGTTGTTTTAAAGTTTCCGTAGAGTTGGTATTATTTATTCCTTAAATGTTGGGTAGAATTGACCAGTGAAACCATCTGGGCCTGTAATTTTCTTGATGGAAAGGTTTTTAAGTACAAATTCAGCTTAATTAACAGATAGAGGGCTGTTTAGGTTATATATCTTCTTCTTTTGAACATATTTCTCGAGTTATAATCCAGATACCATAATATTTACCCACTCAAAATGTATAATTCAAAGGCTTGTCTTATCCTTCGAGTTGTGCAACCATCAGTACAATTTTTGAGCATTTTCATTAACCCCCCAAAGAAGCCCAGTATCCAGTAAGCAGTCATTCCTCACTATCCCCTCCTCTTCCCCCTGCCTCTGGAACCACAGATCTACTCTGGAATTTAATATAAATGGATTTATAAAATATGTGGTCTTTTGTGATTGACTACTCTTACTTAACGTAATATTGTTAAATTCCATCTGTGTTGTGGTTTTGTTTTTTAAAAAGTCCATCCGTGTTGTATGCATGCCCCCGTACTTCATGCCTTTCTGTTGCCAAAGAGTAGTTCACTGTATGGATATACCACATTTTATCTATCCATTTATTAGTTGATGGACATTTAGATTGTTTCCACTTTTTGGTTTCTTATAAATAATGCTGATCAGAATATTTGCATATAAGTTTTTATGTGGACATGTTTTCAGTTCTGTTGGGTATATTTTAAAAAAGATATTTATAGTAGTGATTTTTGAGTTCAGCTTGTTCTCCCTCTCATTAATGCCAATTGAGGCAATTTAGTTCATATTTATATGCATCACTTAGAGGGAGAGCCTGGGGGAACTCTGCATGTGGAATAAAACAGTAACAGGGTGGTTGCTTTTTTTTTTTTTTTTTTTTTTGGGGCATTCTCCTTACTGACCAAGGAAAATTCTGTAACTTTGCCACTTCTTTGATCTTAATTGCCTTGGCATTGTTCATCTAGTGCTATGAGATACTCATTGGAAATGGGAGACCCTTTCTGAAAGAACAGTCACTTCTGGATGACCCTTGCCAAGGTCTGATAGTTGGGAATATATGACATAATGAAGATGCAGGCTAGTATCCCAACAGTCTGCTATGTGTGACCTTTATTAGGGTATATGAAGTTCAAAGTTTGTGTACAGTCCTGGTGTTCACGTTATTCTTCATCATTCACTTTTTTCCGTGTATTTTTGGGGAGAGCATGAAAAAAAATTCCCCTTCTAGATTTCCTTGAGGAGGTAAAAAACAGCTAACATGTCTTGAGCACTTGAGCTAAGCAGATTAAATACTGTAACTCATTTACTTCTCTCATTTCTTTAAGTTGCTGTTACTCCATTTTTCATATGGAACTGGAGTGGTTATAGAACTTTCCCAAGGTCACAGCTGTAGTTAAAAGGCAGAAGTAAGACTTGATCCCAGATTTGTCTCATTATAAAGTTGTAACTACTAAGGTCTTAGTTATTAACACCTAGTATTTGAGCCAGATATCCTTTTGTATTTAAAATGAGCACATGTGCTAGTTTTGTGTTTACTTGTCATGTCTGTAGTCACTTTGCATGTGGTGGCTGTCTCAGGATTAGTACAACCGCAGTATCAATTAAATATTAGGGGAGTACGTTCTTGACCATAAGTAAAATTACATACTGTGAAAAAGATATTAGGGGAAAATCTATTACTACTGAGCAAGCCCTTGTTTGTGCTATGAACTTTAATTGATCCTTGAACACCCAGCACAATGATAAACCTCTTCTGTAGGCTTCTCAGAAAAACAGTTGCATATGTCCTCATGCAAACGACAGCTATACATTTGTTCGTATTCTCATATATTAAAAATTATGTAAACATATATAGAGAGAACGCACATACCGCAGTGTTCTCACTCTAAGTGTACAATTGCATAATTTTTATTAAGTTTACTGGATTGCGCAACCGTCAGTATAATCCAGTTTTAGAACACTTCAATCTCCCCATAAAGTTCCCTCATGGCTACTGTCACCCATGCCCTGTTGCCATCCCCAAGCACACGCAGCCTTTGATCTGTATCTGTCGACACACCTCTTCCAGACATCTTGTATAAGTGAAATCAACACACATGGGGTTTTTTGTGTTTGACTTTTTACTCAGCATACTGGTTTTGAGGTGTTTGCACTTTGGGGCTATTACGAATAATGCTGCTGTGAATATGTGCATGCATGTCATGTGTGCCCATTTTCATTGCTTTTGAGTAGATACAGAGGAGTAGAATTGATGAACCATGTGGCTACCGTCTCTGATTCCTTGAGGGCAGAAACCTTACCTTGAAGTTTTAGTATTGCTTTTGTGGTCTTTAAATTCACTCATGTAGCATACCCACCACGTAGTGGGCCGTGAAACTCATCGCGAGAGATTACGGTGCAGCCTCATCTTGTGTGAACCGTTGCTTGGTTTTTATGCACACTCTCCCCATTTCTCTGTTTTGCAGAGTTTTATTCCTATCTCAGTTCCTTATGATTCTAGCCAACAATCCTAATAGTCTTCAATGACCCCGATTCTTAGTTCCGGCATAGCCGCATGTGTACTGAGACAGGACTCGAGATGACAGTGACACATGAAGGATCCTAGAAAAGCTTATGGCTCATTTACAGTGTGTACACATGATTCCTCTGTTGGCTTGCATCAGTTTTCCTTGGTAAGCAACTTTGTGATTCAGTGTGAATGTAGCCCATATGCCCCCCCCCCATCCCTTGAAGAAATGTTGGTTGATTTTCCTGTGGCTGTTGATAAGACAGGTTCCTTTTTGGATATTTGACGAAGTCAAGCATATTGTCATCTCTGGGCAGTTACTGTTTCTGATCAGCAACATCCCCAGGACCTAGGACACATCCGTTTAGGAGAAGGAAATAGCATTGTTCAGTGTCTACCTCAAAATAGATAGGGTAGCAGAAAGGATTAGATTAAAATGAGATCATGTCACAAGGCCTGACACAGAATGCTCAGTATGGGTCCTTCTAATTGAGTTAGGAGCTTCACAATAATAATTTCTCGGTAGTGCTTAAGAACATGAACTCTGGAGCCAGATGCCCAGTGGTGTTTTGTTTTATTTTGTGCTTAAGTTCTATTTAACTACTTCAAAGCTTTGTGACCCTAAGCAAGGAACTCAGTTCTGTAAGCCCCCATTATGCCTTCATTGCCATAAATGCAATGAAGGTAATCTGGTGGTTGACGGCCCTTGTGAGGGGCATTTCACAGTGCTGCTCTGGAGCTTTCCTAACTTAAATGAGAGAATGTATTGAAATGTAATGCCCCACACTTGACTGACTGCTCAGTAAATGTAAAACATTAAGAACCAAAACAAAATCAGTTCCCTGGGAGGCTTGTGGCCAAGAGGCATGTTCTCAGACTTGGGATACATGGCCTCATTACAGAGACTTTCCATTCAAACCTCGATAAAATGGGCGTTAGCTGCTCCGAACCAGTTTAAACGCTGAGCCTGTTCGCTTATTTATAAATGGAGTTAGTATCTTCCTCCACATTTGTTCTCATTTTGTACATGTACTGGGGGAGGACTCGCTGGTGTGATGGGCGTGAAGGTGTTCCTCAGCTACCGGCCGGGCACCCCGAGGCAGTAGCGTGTGTGCACGCTGCTGCTGGACCGGGGCCTCTGCAGCGCCAAGCTCTGGGATCAGTTCGCTAGACACTTTTCCAATCACGTATTCTAACTTAGGGTAGGGATAGTATTTTTCTCTCTCTACTCTTTCTTCAGTGTTTATCACCTAGGGAAGCGGGTATGTTTCAAAATGCTTGATATACTGAGGATGCCTAAGGCAAAGTTGGTTTTTAAATCTTGATGCCTTTTTTCTTGGTAAAGGAAGTCAGTGGTGGAGAAGAGTATTCACAGGAGTTTGTGACATCATCCAGTCCATGGCTCTAACCTGAACACAAAGGTACTTTGGGGAAATACTGAAGAGGTTGTATAGAAGAGCTGGTTTCCCACGTGAGCCCCTTCTGTCTTTATGGTTTATACTGTGCCTCTGTGCTGCTGTATGTACTAAGTATGTTCTTCTCTGGGAGAAAGGATTTTAAATTGAGGCTAGAATTTTGAGTAGATAACATCTGTTAACATAAAAGGTCGCTTTTCATGATACAGCCTGATGGAGTGGGAGAACCCTCGGGAGTGGGTTCTTGCTTGCCTTCATACCCTTTGCAGGACTTGGTGTAGGACTATTTGAGGTGTGGATGGGATGGTCGGTGTCTCCGGCACCAGAGTGAAGCTCACTTGGGATTTCCGCCCCATTAGCCTGCAAACATTGCCATGTCAGTGTCCATTTCAGTGTCTTAAAAGGTGCCTGAAGTGATAACTCTGCCTTTAGTAGAACAAGGAGAAAAAAAGTAGGAAAACCGGAACAGCATGAGTTCTACAAAAGCATGTTGGAGTCACATAATGAAAAAGCAGTTTTTTTTATTATGATGTTTCTCCATATTTGGCATTGCTGTAAATGGCTAACTAACATTTACTGCCAATTCAATACAAAGGTGTGGTTTGGTATTACCAGAACAGCAAATTTAAATGAAAAATAAAAGTTAAACATTTCCACACAAGATTTTACAGTCTGACATTTCACTGTGTAGGTAAAAAGACATTTTTTTTTGAACTACAGATTATTATTCAGCATGAATAAAAAACTACAACTTTTATTTTTAAACAGGAGTCACTGATTTTAATTTTTACACATCTTTAAAATTACTGTGATAAAAAATAATGAAAAAGCTTCTTAATAATGCCATACACAGTATAATATAGATTTGTCCCCATTATATAGCATTTGTTTAATATACAAAATAGAATATTGACACACTTGATCTATATGTAGTTAAGCAAGTTATTTGAGGAGGGTATTTTCATACAGCCTTTCATCAGAAAATAAAATCCTTCTTTCGGGCGTTTTCTAGAGAGAAGCTAATCCTTTTCTGAAAACCTGGTCACTAATCCCTGGTGGACCAGGCTGACTGATCACAGTCCGGAAAATGATGCAACTTCTATTCAAAGTGGTTAAAGTATCCTCCTTACACTCCTCTTCTCCCATCCAACTCTCAAACCAGGCACAGGAAAACACATTCATTTACAGCTACAGTCTTGAGGGTGACCGGCCAACACTGAAATCTCACTGAGGGCTGCCAGGGTTCTGAAGTTGTGACAGACCAGAGTCTAACCTTACTGTTCATTCCACAGTGATGTTGCTTTAGGGTATTAAACACAAAACTAAGCTAAGACTGATGGAGAAGAGGTGGTTTAGGAAAGTAAAACTGCTCCCCCCCCCCCCCAAGTTCTGAAGCAAGGTCAGCTTTCCTTTGCACACACACCCAGAGCTCACCTGATGCTATCAAGCTCTTCACAGACGAGTCATGTTAGCTTTGTTTTTGGGGGGTGTCCTTTTACCCCCTCCACCCCCCCAGAAGGTAGACGTCCTTTCAGGTTCCCCTGCCAGAGTTTTAGACAAGCACTTGTACAATGTCCCCCAGCAAGGCCTGAAAACACCGAGAAGGACACATTTTTCCACCAGTCATTAAAAAATACTTTTCAGGATTTGCTGTAAGTCACCTCGGCATGTTGCCAACTCTCCCTGTCTGGGATGGCAAGACCCTACCTACATAGAAAATGAAGCTCCTTTCCAGTAGCACCGGATCTTTCCTCACTTGAATTGTAACTCTAATCAAACATAGCTATGATAAACCTTCTTCCTTCCCACTTAATTCACAAGGGCACAGCTTCTTTTCCATGTAGGATACAGCCTCCTAGTTTCACGAACGTCAGTTGATTTTTCTTTGGACCAAGTATACGTCTCTTTTTTTTCACTGAGCTCTGTTTTTTTGAGAACCTAAGTTGGGACTAAAATAAGAGTAACAGGTGATGTGCTTTCGGGTTTTAACCATTTAACATTCCATAAATGAACAATAATTTACCTTCCAGAAGCTCTTTTTGGAACTTAACACTGTCATTGATAATGATATTCAAGCGGTATTTCTTAGGCACCAAAAATTTCACATCCAGCTGGGTTACAGACCATCTTCAAATACTTTGAGATCAATTTAAACCATTACAAAAGGAACATTCCCTTTTAGAGAGCATTCAAAAAGCAAATGATTACATTTTTTATTAAATAATTTCTCCAAATACTGAAAAATAACAGATAACATTCAAAAAAGCATTCAAAGAAAACAAACATGTACTCATTTTGTTTGGAAATGAACTCTAGTAGGATAGAAAGGAATTAGTGTATTATTTGGCAACTATGGGGTTCTGCACTATTTACAGACTGCTGGTACCTCTACGTGTCTTATTGCCGAAGTCCTGAGGTCCCCCGTATTGACCACACTGCTGGAGGGGTTCTGTGCTCTGGGGGAAAGTAGCCCTGCCCTCAGGGAGCTCCGGGAGGGAGCGGACAGGCGGGCGCCACCTCTCCGTGTCTCCCCCCCACCCCCCACCCCCACTGCATGCTTGAGCCAGGGGAGACTCCACCCACACACCTGCATGGACAGACTGGACAGACTCACTGTCGGAATGAGGAGGGCGACTCGCTCTGTGATCTGAATGGGATGGAGCCTCGGCAGCCCTCAAGGCACATGAGGGCCGGTCTCCATGTCCCTCTTCCCCTAGAGCAAACCTGTTGCGTTTCTGAGACCATTGCTGCCTGTATGAATGCTTGCACACACTATAAATCATATGGGTTATCCATTGACATTTCTTTCACCCCTACAAAAAATATATAACATGTCGTGATAAAACAATCTCATCTAAAAATCATTCTTATTTTACACTATACAAGCTATTTTACAATCATTTTAATAAATTGCATGTAAAGCTGCAGTAGCCCTTCCCTTCCCAGATTAGTGAATACCAATATGATATATATCTGAAACTATAACTAAATATAAAAATATATTAGAAGTTTCATATTTTTAATATTAGATTTTCAGTTTTCTATTACACAAATAATTTGGCCACCTTGAATAGAAATCAGATTTCTTGTGGCTTAGTAAATATAAGTTTTGAGTTTACAGAAAGTTGGTAAGGTGCACACAGAAAGGGCTACTACAGCTTCTATTTTGTTTAAAATGATCATTCTCAACAGTGAGGAGTTCACAAGGCTTTTGTTAAACTCTATGGCACACGGAGGGATATGAGGCATGTGTAGTCTTACAAACATGGAAGTCTGACAGTTCGAAATCACAAAAATCAGTAGCTGAGCTTTCCTGCACCGCCAGGAAAGAGAGACCAATTGGTGACGGGTGGGAATGTGAAAATGGGTGTCTGGCTACGCTGCCATGTTGGAGATTTATTTGGGGGGTCAAGTTGAGTGAAAGGAAATACTTGGTCTGATTCAAATCTCTCAGCTGTGTCTTAGCTGGTTATCTGAAATCCTGACTTTTTCAAGAATTTATGTAAACTACAACAAAAGGTCCCGAACGACCATTGGCCAACTGTCTTGCCATCTAGCCGTAGCAGAGATAGGGCATTAAGTGCAAACAGGGCCTCTTGGTAGTTGTTTGTTTGTTTGTTTTTAAATTAGTCATTTGCAACCATCAACCACAGTTTACCGAGCTGGTCACTGGACTAGATGCTCTACACCAGTTAGGACGGTTAATTTGCACAACCTAGAGAATTGTCCACTGAAGCAGATATATACAAAATATGAGCTTTTTTGACAAGAATACTGGAGATATGAGTCAATTTTTGTGGTCTTCTGATAGCTAAGTGCCATCAGGTTAGAAGCACCAACCCATTTTCACACAGAAGATTAATGTTTAGAGTTTGTTTAGGAAAGCTATGAACTAGCTGCCCATCTTAAACAGCTGTACAATAACTTGAATACAAAAATTATGTAAGAAAAAATGAGCAAGCGTAGTTCACTGAATATAAAGGAAATTGTTAAAACCAGACAGCAATAACTATAAAAGGCACAACTTCCCTTTTCTGATATACACTTGTAAACTTTTTTCAGGTTTCCATGCATAAATCAAAAAATGCTATCCTAACTATACAGGGGAAAATACACCAACAAAAAGTCTAGAGAATTTTGTCCAGCCAACTGTGAAAAGTATGAGCAGAAAGTTTGTCACGCAGACTGTGGGCACTGGCGGTTTAGGCGCCATCCTTCCCTGACAGTGAAGATCACCCCCCCATAACTGTGGCTAATTTCTGGGATCCACCAACTATCTGTCACTCTCTACTCTTCCCACCGCTGTGAAGGGATGGCTCACCTGCTTCTGTTGCCAAACCTTGGCCCTCTATAAACCACATGTAGTGCGTATTTAAAACAAAACGAAAACAAAGACCAGACAAAAACAGAAAGGCAAAAAATGAAACAGCAAAACGGCTACAGGACAAATTGATAGTTTGTACAATAAAAGCTATAAACTTTCTTTAAGGCAACCTTTCTTGTTAAGGCAGTCACTTTTGATGAAACAGAAGTTTTTTGATATTTCCACTTGAATATTTTGGTATCTGATTGGTGATGATTTCAGCCAACATCTCTGGGAATTCAATACTCATGTTCTTATCCAAAAATGTTTGGAAGCAAAAGTTAAGGAGATTTTCAACCACCTGCAGGAGAAAATATACAAATGATTAATCTTAAAAACTTACTCATAGGAACATCTCGTGCTTTTTGGCCTCTAATTCAGAAAATACATTTGACTTAGAATATCCCAATCTTTGCCAGAATCCACCAGATAAAATAGTTGAGCTAAATAAAGTGCGCATTCAGGTACCAGGCACATTACGGATTCTTTAGAATTATATATAGAATTACACGGCCTGCAGTGCATCACGGTGAACTCTAGTACACTAATAAGTGAAGCACATATGCTAATTGAATTGACTGGTCATACAAAAACAGGGAATTTGACATAGCTTTTCGGTTAAACAGTCCTATTAAGTTCTGTGCTGGCATCATGATGTCCTAGGCACATGACTAGATGAAATATTTCGTAATCGTCCCCAGGAGAAACGTGTGGCAAACCGAGGCTGACAAGGTGAGCTCCAACCATCACCAAAATCCACCAACAGGAAAAAAATCCAAACAAAATAGAAACTATTGATATATCATTACATATTATCAGTTAATCAGATTGTATGTAATTATAATGAACCCAGTGGTCCAGACAATGTTCCGGAGATTGGGACTTAGGTCTGACACTTACATCATGCATGGAGTCCAAGAGTTTTGTCAGTTGGTAAAAGCGCTGCCAGTTCTGGCTGGAGTTCCCTTCCCTCTTCACAATGGCTTTTCCTAGCTCTTTGATGTAGGTCATTCGAATTTCATCAAATAGCTCTTGGCTCTTCAGACCTTCCTTAGGAACTAAAAGGTTAAGATGTTGTCAAGAATTCTCTCATGGTAACTCTGCCATAATTGCCCGTAGGGCATTCTAATACTACACTTCATGATGTACGATATATTTCCACTCTGAATGCATTCCATGAAAACACAAGCATTTCACAAGGTCAGGAAAGTATAGGCAAGAGAGAGTAGGGGGTAATAGAGAACTGGAGGATTTAACCTAGAGCCATGCCTTGCAGGGCAGCGTGTATCTGCCTTCCCTTATGTACTTAGAAAATACCTTGTGGATTTTAGATTGTAAAACTAGTATCAAGTCCCTTGTTTTATATTAGTCTTCAAAAACTGGTACTAGTGAGAAGGAGTACGAACAGAATATTAATGATGCTTGTGAATCCTGCAAAGACTGACTTTTTTAAGTGGCCGAATTTCTCAAAGTGTGCCCCTAGGAACTCTGGTCCTGTGTTAAGGGTTAGGGAAAAAAGGATTTGGTCAAAATGTAAGCAAAACTAAAGGCTACACAAGTTAGGCAGATTACTGGTTTTCAGGAGTTGTCAGAGCCAAAATCAGGTACTTTCAAGGGAGGGGAGCCTGTTGTCTCCCAAACTTCACTTCCTTGTTGCTGACATCTTAGGAAATGCTGGAATTTAGGAAAAGCACTGGCTTCAGGAGCAAGCAGCTTTAACTGTTCCCTGCCCTATGAGTTTGAGTATAACTTGCCTGAGCTGGGTCTCCTACTCTTTCTCACTGGATTTTTTTTTTTTTTTTAAATCTTTGTATATATTGCAAAATGGTCACAATACATCTATAGTTAACATCCATCACCCCATAGTAAACATTTTTTCTTACAACAAAAATGTTTAAAATTTACTCTACGCAACTTTCACACGTATAATACATAGTACTAATAACTGCAATCACCATGCTGCATATAACATCCACATGACTTATTTTATGCCCGGAAGTTTGTCCTTTTTTACCCCCTTCCTTCCTTTCTCCCACCCTCCAATCCACCCTCCGCTGGAGACCATCAGTCTGTTCTGTGTGCAAATGAGCCTGTCTCCTTGGTTTTTAGAGTCCATATATAAATGAGATTCTACACTTACTTGTACTTGTCTTGGTCTGAACGGCTGACTTCATTTAGCCTAATGCCCTCAAGGTCCCTCCATGTTGTTGCGAGCAGCAAGTCAGTGGTGGAGTGATATTCCATTGAATATGTCTATACACCATCTATCTATACTATACACATCCCATCGTTATCCATTCATCCATAGACGGACACTTTGGTTGTTTCTGTGTCTTGGTTATTGCAAATAGTTAGGCCATGAATATGAGGCTACGTATATTTGTTGAGTTAGTGTTTTCATTTTCAGTAGACAAATGCACAGAAGTGGCATTACGGGATCATGTAGTAGTGCTATTTTTAACTTCCGGAGGAACATCCATACTGTTTTCCACAGTGGCTGCACCAGTTTGCCTTCCCACTAGCAGTGTGCGGAGTTGCCCCTTCTCCACACCCTCGGTAACCCTTATTTCTTGTCCTTTGGATAACATTCTAATAGATGTGAGAGGAGATGTGGCTTTGATTTGCATTTCTGTTAATCACTAGTAACGGTGAACACCTTTTCACGTGCCTGTTGGCCAGTTAGGATTTGCAAGTATTTTCTCCCATGTTGTAGGCTGCCTTTTCATTTCGTCGATCATTTTCTTTGCTGTGCGGAAGCTTTTATAGTTAGATGTGGTGCCGGGTTTTTATTTTTACTTTTCTGGCCTTCGCTTTTGTTGACGGATTAAGAAAGTGATCCGCCAAGAGTGATGTTAAGGAGCTTCCTGCCTCTGTTATCTTCCAGGAGTTTTAGTTTCAGGTCTTGCGTTCAAGTCTCTGATTTTCGGTTACTTTTTATGTATGGTATAATCAATGGTCCACTTTCAGTCTTTTGCATATTGCTGTCCGTTTTTCCCAGCATCATTTATTGAAGAGACTGTTCTTTCCCCATCGTACACTCTTGGCTACTTTGTTGTACCTTAATTGACCATCTGTGTCTGGGTTTTTGTCTGCGCTCTCTCATCTCTCCATTGAGCTATGGGCCTGTTTTTATGACTATAGCTTTGTAAAATAGTTTGAGGCCAGGGAATGTGACGTCTCTTAGCTTTACTCTTCATTCTCTAGGTTTCTTTGGCTATTCTGTGTCTTAGTTATAGTTCCATACAGAATTTAGGGTTATTCTGTGAAAAAACGCCATTGGAATTTTAAGAGGGACTGCACTGAATCTGTAGGTTGCTTTTGGAAATATGGACATTTTGACAATATTTTTCCAATCGTGAATGTGGAATATCTTTCCATTTATTTCTGTTATCTTCAATTGCTCTCATCGGTGTCTTAGAGTTTTCAGTATATAGGTCTTTCACCTCCCTGGATACATTGTATTCCTAGCTATTTTATTATATTTGAGGCAAATGTAAGTGGGGTTATATTTTTAATTTCTCTTTCTGCTAGTTCATTAGTGTATAGAACTGCAACAGATTTTTGCATAATGATTTTGTATCCTACATCTTTACTCAATTTGTTCTAATCGTTTATAAGAATCTGCCGAGATAGTTTTATTTAGTCCTTTAAGATTTGAACGCCTTTTATTTCTTATGTAATTGCTCTGGCTAGAACCCAATACTATGTTGAATAAAAGTGATGACAGTAGATATCCTTGTCTGATTCCTGATCTTTGAGGGAAAGCTTTCCACTTTTCACCAGTGAGTATGATGTTAGCTGTGGCTTGTCATATGTGGACTGTATTATGCTGAGGTAGGTCCCCTCTATACTCATTTTGTTGAAAGGTTTTATCATAAATAGATGTTGAATTTTATTAGATGCTTTTTCTGCATCTGTCGAGATGAATATATATATGATTTTTATTTTCATTTTGTTAATGTGGTGTGTATCACTCTCCCTAGATTTTGACTACGATTAGGCCAAGGAACACAATGAAAACGTTCTTATTTCTATGAAGCAATACTTGGCACTTGTAAGATGTCAGTATTACCGTGAAAACCACGGCTACTTCATCAGAAGTGGCCTAGCATGTTAAAAATGGGTTAATATAACACAGATAACCTAATTAAATTTTAATAATTATTAGCAATGTTTTCACTGATTAGTTATTGATAATTTTTTTCGTGCTTGTTACCTGAATTTTAAAGATAATGACGGGAGAAGCCCCTTTCAGTGCTTAGGTGTAAAAGAATTTCTTCTATCCCAAATTACCCCTAATTATCCTTGTAGCTCCATGAATTTTAGCTTCGTGTGGTTAAGCCATATACCTGGAATTACTTTCCTGCTAAGGAGAATGCTTTATGTAAGGAGTATCTTTAACTAAAGAGCTGTGGTTTTTTTCCCCCCACTTTAAAGTCTGTGCTGATAAGAAATGTAGCTGCCACAGCTTTTAAACAGCGGTCAGCAAATCATGACAAGTGACCTAGTCCCACCAGCAGCCTGTGTTTGTAAATAAGGTTTTCTTGGGACATAACCATGCTTGTTCTTGTTCTGATGTTGACTATGTCTTTCCACAAGCAGCAGAGTTGAGCAGCTATGACAGAGTGTATACAAAGCTGAACACATTTACCATCTGACACCATATTGTGCAAGTCGGCCGTCACTAAGTCACTGTATGGCCTTTTACTTCAGTCCTTCAGTAGCTTTATGTAGACACTCTGTCAATAGCGTGAAGTTGGATTTTTCTTTTTTTTAAGCACGGTCGTGGATTTTTTTTTTGTGCGGTTTTATACCTTGGAGTTTTTATCTCCTCTCTATTTAATGTAATTGCTGACAAATTTATTTGTATGCCATTTGTTACTTTCCTTTACCATACATTTGTTTATGCTCTTCCCCCTCATGTCATTTGTTGGGATTGCTTTTCCTTACTCTGTTTGCCTCAGCTGCCTCCCCCCCCCAACTTGGTGGTTTGGCTGGATGGCTAAAGGTGGATGGTTTAGGTGGATGGCTAAAGATGGCCATCTTTAGCCATCATTACTGAAAAATTTTTTAACAAGATCTTATTAGAGAGCGAGTGAGCACAAGCAGGTAGAGGGAGAAGCAGGCTTCCCGCTGAGCAGGGAGTCTGATGCAGGTCCAACCCCATCATGACCTGTGTGAGCCTAAGGCAGACACTTAACCAGCTGAGCCACCCGGGTGGCCCTGAAATTTAAACACTCATTCTTATTAAACTACCCTTCTTACTGAGTATTTCAGTGTTTTGTAGACCCTCCCAAACACTACCGCTGTTGTTTTATACAATAAATATTAAACATATGTATGTATTTACCATACTTTGTTCTTTTCTTCCTTCTTAGAGATGGGATGCCTTTTCCTTAGCCTACATATACCCTTTAATCTCACTTTATTGAAGATCTGCTGTGGCAAACTTTCCTTTTACCTTCATTATTAAAAAAAAAAAAAAAAAATAGACGACTGGTTCATTAGGACTATTCCCATGTCAGTTTATTGTTCTATTTGGGGTAAGAGCTAATTTTTTAAAACTGTTATCCACTCATTGCACTGGTTCTTTCTTTTATAATTCTTGCCTCTCTTTTCTACCTCCTTTGGTTTTTGCTGAGCGCTTAGTACGATTCTAGCTTCTCTTCTCTCAGTCTATCAATTATTCCTTATTTTTAAATGTTTTCAGGGCTTGCTCTAGAGTTCCCCATATACACAGACAACTGATCTACAGCTCCTTTAAATAAGTGCTCCACCTGATCTGTAGCGCAGGTCCCTGCAAACAGTATGCACGGGTCCTCTCTCCTATTGGGCATTCATTCCCCTCATCCGCAGGTTGTGATCATCTTGTGCACTGTTGCTGTAATTACGTCTACAGTTGTGCATCAGATCAGGTAAGAAGAAAAACTGTCATCGTTTCTTCCTCTCATGCTCTCCTTGCTGTAGATCCATGTTTCTGAACTGAATCATTTTCATTTCTTCTGAAGAACTTCCTTAAACATTTTATGCGGGGCAGGTCCTTCTAGTGACTAATTCTCTGTGAGACTCTTTATTTCACCCTCAATTTTGAAGGATAATTTTATTGGACACATAACGGTAGGATTTTTTGGGTTTTGTTTTTAACACTAAATATTTCACTCTGCTCCTCTCCTGTGGGCGTAGTTGCTGATGAGAATTCTAATGTCATTTTTATCCTTGTCCCTCTTGTGGGTAAACTGTTTTTTTTCCCCCTCTGGCTTTTCTCAAGATTTCTTCTTTGTGGTTTTCTGAAGTTTGTACATTTCTTGGAGTTTTTTAAGCTTCCTGGGCCTATGTTTTGGCATCTCTTAATAATTTAATTTTGGAAAACTCGCAGCCGTTATTCACCTATTTCTTCCATTCCTTTCTTTTACTTCTTATGTCCCTGCTACTTGTGACACATTGTGTAATGCGCTGTGCCAAGTTGTTTTTATCCTTCTCTTTGCATTTGAGTTTGCGACCCTGCCACATCCAGTCGACTGATGAGCGTTCTTCCTTTCTGTTACAGTATTTTTAGTCTCTAGCATTTTCTTTTGGTTCTTTGAGTTTCCACCTCTCAGCTTACGTTACCCATATGTTCTTGCATGTTGTTTACCATGTTAAGGGCTCTAATGGAGAAAGTAATCATGGATTCGTTAAACTCTCCATCAGATAATATCTGTGTCATAGCTGAGCAGGGTCCAATGCTTGTGTGTCTCTTCAGACTGTTTTTTGTTGCCTTGGAGCTTGCACCCCTTACTCTGAAAGCTGGACAGTGGTAGGTCAGAGCTGAAGTACTAACCCTTTTAGTGTGAGGTTTTATGTTAATATGGCTAGAAGCTGGGCTATATTTCATGTTAGCCATAGGGGTGTTTAACAGAAACTGGAACCTGTTTCCCTGAGTACTCCTCAAAGGGCTGTGCTCTGTGCTTGTAATCCAGTTACTAGCCTGGTGCCCTCCTGACACCTACTGACAGTGTGGTTAGGGGTGGGGGAGATGGGGTGTCTTACCCTTTTATGATGACATCTATGTTGGCATGACCTTCAGGAGCGTTGCCAAACCTTCTCTCCCCCCTTACACTCCTGCTTCCCTTACAGGAGACGGGAAGGGAGAGGGGGCTGCATTGATCTCTCTGCCCTTTCCCTCAGAGGGCACAACCGAACTGGGGGGGGGGGGGGGGGCTCGTTGACCTTCATGGTGAGAACCTGGTGTGCCTTCTGCAGGTAAAACCCCAAGAAAGTGTGGGGAGACAAAGCCCTTAGTTTTTAAGTCTCAAGCTCTTCCTCCTTCTCCAGTAATTCATCATAAGAACCTGAGTACTCCAGCAGTTCCCAGCTCCAGATGCTTCTGTGCCCAGTAAGCGGGTCATGGCTGGGCTTCTCTGTGTTCGCTTGATTCCCAAGGTCTTGATGTACTCATCTGCCTTGTGACCTTAATTCTCGCATGGATCCAAGGAAAGCTACTGATTTTCACCTCAGCTGCTTCTTGTTCAGGATGGGAATGGCCGCGTCTAGGCTGTTTACCTCTCAGAGCTGAAGCTGGACGTCCAGCTTCATTTTCCAATATTTTTTTCCTTAGGGTTAGGAAAAAAATCATTCCATTTTCTTTGCTGCTGTATGGTTATTAAGTTCTTCTCCTTTTAAGATCCTTTTTTCAGTCATTTGGATTTTACTTGTATAGTATGTGAAATTCATTGAGCTGCCTGGACAGGGTGGGGGGGGGTTGGTGTCTTTGAGCAATTCTGGAATGTTGTCAGCTGTTCTTTGTATAATTCCTTCCTCTATTCTTGTCCACCTTTCGTTGTTGATCTGATGATCACCTTTCACCAGAGCTTTTTTTTCAACTGATACACCGTGAATGGATTCCTAATGTGTTAGGATAATCATTTGCTATGCCGGTCCCAAGTGGGATCATTTTTTTAAAAGAGTTTTAAAGCACTGTTTCAGTCTTCCTCCCTCACTCATGCCTATTATCTTGTTCATTTATGTACATGCATGCAGAAAACTGTATTCTGGCTAAAAATTTCACATACGTTTCCAACCTCCGTCTTTAAACTTATAAAATATACCTTCCGAATACAGCTCACCTCTTGGGATTCTTGGCTGCTGTTGTGAGCAAAGCTGCTGTTAGCATTTTTTTAGTGGGAGGATAGGATATCTATTCTCGTATTCTGTCAAACTAGAAGTCTTATTCTATCTTATGGTATGTATTTTACTCCTTGTCCATTTCCATGCTTTTTTTTTTTTTTTTAAAGGAACCAGTGATACATACTAGTTCAGTTTACTTTTTCCTATCCTCTGCAATGATTAAAGTACATATAGTTCTGCGAGTGTGGTATGTCTAAAATGTAAATCACTTCTTTTTTAAATAACAATCATATTTGGCACTGATCTGTACTTAGTGATGATCAGAATGTTAACTGTTCGACTCAATTACAGCAAGCTCACTTATTTAACAAGTGTGCTGCATTAGGTAACCTCAAAGTCTCTAGCAATGATCGTTCCCTTTAATGATACTTGTATTTTGGAAAAGCTGAAATAGATATCCATCCTTTCAAGTCATTTGGCATCTTTGAAACCAGAGTCACTCATGGAAAGACTTTTTGAAACACTGCAAATTTATTTATTTGTATATATTCAGTCATCAACTGTATTTTATCAGCACTAACCTGATACACAAGTTTTAGTGGAATAGCCTGAAAGTGTATAATAACATCAACTGGTCACACACTTTCTTTTACTGGTTGTTGAAAATGTTATCTTTTTACTAACAAGAGACTTTGCATTTTTCAAAAGCTTTCTAAGTTTTACTATGTAATGCCTTGGCTAGCCACCAACTAGCCTCACTCAAGTTTATATACCAGTCCCTTTACCTAAACTTGGGGGATTGTTTGGTAAACGCTTATACTGTTTTCTAGATGGAATGAGCACCTCTGCCCCCACTGCAGCAGCCAGCCCTCCAACAGTCATCAAGTACGCCTTCTGTCTGCTCTGTTTTTCTCCCATTTTTTTTTTTTTTTTAACACACAGTCCTATTCCTTGTGTAACTAATTTTCAACCTAGTGGTGGTACCGACTCGCTACGGATGAACAGAAGCTCCGCGGAGCTCACAGACCTCTGTTTCCCCATCATGCCTAGCTGTCTTAGGCTGTACTTTTAAACAACATTTATGAAAACTCTAAGTTACCTGAGTGGCAGGAAATAATGGTAGACGTGGCGCGATGTATACAAACACACTTTTGTGTCTTACATGCTTCTGTTGGATACTTTTGACATACTTAGAAGTGAATCTTAGAAGCAAAGAGGAGTTCTACCAACCTGAAGAGAGAAGCAGTAAGGTTTTCATACAGAGATACTCTTCGTAAGAGACCTGAAGCCTCTGTAACTCGGAGGAAACAAACAGCATGTGTTTACATTGGTCATACATGCAGGGGAGGGTCATTCTCTGCCTGTGAAAGAAACACCAGCATCTGAGTTAGTTACCCTTGAAAAGTACACTTATTTTACACAACTATGAACTTAAAAGAAAAAATAAGTTATGCTATTGACGCTAATTCCCTATGGGTGAGAATTGTGGAAAACTAAACTTGCTCTTGGGTCCACAGGATCTAAAGAGACTACTGAATAATCCGAGTTGGGAGAAATTTGTTTTTTGTTCTACACGCCATATATTGTTTTGGTTTCCGCAAGAATCAATTCTAAACACTTCTTCCCAGTTGCTCATTTAAACTAAAGTTTGATGGCAGCCTTTGAATCTGCTCGTCCTCTGGCGGAGTGTAAGCCACACCGGCCAGGAAGCTTGTCTGGCTCGATCCCTGCTACTCTGTACCAGGCTTACTAGGAATGTGATGAGTATGTGCTGTTCCCTCTAACGCACTCTCCCTCGTGTTATCCTCTTGGAAATCCTCCACTAGCAGCTGCGTGCTCCTGGAATACAATCTCAGTTCTATGGCCTGGTTCACAAGCTTCTGCTTGATCCACTTTTCTCCGCTCGTTTGGCGGTTCCACCCTTTGCCCTCGTTTCTTCTGCCTGCAGGCCGCCACCTTTCCCCCGGCTTCTTCCTCTGGACTGTTGGGTGCTCAGCTCCCTAGAGAGGTCATCTGTGGTCCCCCAAAACTCAACTAGCCTGCACCCCTTCCTCCCCCACTACCTCCAGTCACACTATTGTATCATGGCTCTCCAAAATAATTTCGGTTATTTATTTCACCCCCCCTTTGGAATTCAGTGAGCAGGGGCCGCCTCTATTGTGCTCACCATTGCAGCGCAAGCTCCTAAAATAGTGTCTGGCCCTTGGTAAGGATTCACGTATCACCAGTAGAGAACGAACACCAACTTTAAGTCAAGAGTCAGTTCAGCCAGGATTTCCGGAGTAGGGTTTTATG
The DNA here is from genome assembly GCA_028533885.1 of Nasua narica. NCBI lineage: Eukaryota > Metazoa > Chordata > Mammalia > Carnivora > Procyonidae > Nasua > Nasua narica. The sequence continues at coordinate 31,015,807 of CM052809.1, forward strand.
CAGCTAGCTTGCCTGATAGCAGAAAGGTGAAGTTTCTGCTTTAGGTAGTTTGTATCGATCCTGCCAGATAAATGGCCTTCGACTGACCTAGTACTTGCAGCTTCTTTCACAATGCCTTAAGAATGTCTACTAAAACACCTAAAATAATGTGCGCTTAGCACAGAGTAAGGCAGACCCTTCATTTAACACTGCTCAAAGAGATGCTTTTCTAGAACTTCTATCCATTGTTATTGGGCCTAGCAGCCTCAAAAGAGGATCCCTATAGGCTGTCCTTGCTCTGAACTCTGCCTTTCTCTTTCCTCCCAACATCCTGTGTGTTGACTGATATAAATTGCCATACTCTTTGCCATTCTGGACATTATTAAAGTTGTCATTCTTAGTTCCAAACACATAGTGTTCAGAGTGGATGGACTCAAACAGGGTACAATGGGACTATTCTAATAATGGGATTTAAGATTTCGTCGATCCTTTTGACCTCTGGTCAAAAGCACGCCGGGGCTCACAATTAAATCTTCGCTTCTTACTCTGCTCTGAGGATGGACATGTGTGTGAGAACTCCTGCGTTTCATTCTCATAAAGGAGGTAAGTCGTAGGCACCGAAAATTCTGAGAGAGAAAAAGTGAAAAGAACTAGGGATACAAAGCAGAGAGGTCTCAGAAGGTGCTGAGTTGAGAGCCTTGAGGAAGAGATCATCGGAGTGGGGATGCTGCACCCATACAAGAGAATAGTGAGAGAGAAAGAGGCTGGGTTCTGGAAAGCCAGAAACTATGCTGAGTATGCACCCGGTGAGCAGGGCGGAGACAGCAAGGACATCTGGGTGTTGGGGACGTATATGATGGGATCAAATTGTATTTCTGGAAGAAAAAAATGGTCAGCATGCTAGAGGACACACTGGAGGCTGAAAACTAGTCAGGAAACAACTGCAGTGAGGTCAGGGGGAGGGACGCCTCAAATACTTGACAGATGGAGGCAGAGGCCGAGCAGACACAAGAATAGCTCATTTATAAAACCTGAAAATTTGATTGATTCTCTCCCAATTAAAAATACTGTCCAAGTCATCAACACTGAGTAGGCCTTGCCCTGAGGATCCTTTTGTCTGTGTCTGTTTGAACCAGGATGTCCTCATCTGTAGTTGTCCCTATTGAAGGTGATATCAACTGACCCAGAGTTGACCCCCACTGTATTAAAAAGTACCCTCTAGGGGTGCCTGGGGGCTCAGTAGGTTAAGTGTTTGACTCTTGCTATTGGCTTAGTTCATGATCTCTGGGATGGGCTCTCCACTAGGCAGGGAGTCTGCTTGAGATGTTCTCTCTCCCTCTTTGTTTGATCCTCCCCTTGCTCACTCACCTCTAAAATGGATAAATAAATTGTAAAAAAAAAAAAAAAAAAAAAAAAAAAAAAAATTACCCTTCAATAGTGTCCTGGGACAGTAAGTAATAATGCCCCATGTCCATCTGGCCTGCCAGTAAGCACTGATAAGCAACTCTACTTCAAGCTTGCCCAGTTTCAAGAACCCTGACAGAACTGATTCAGTCCTGAATGATGACAATAGCAATCCATCAGGAAGACATCAGCTGGGTAAAAATACCCCAAGAAAACAGGGAAAAGGACAGTTAACTTACTCATTAATAATCAGATCAGGAGCAAAACACAGCATGCTGCCACTGGATTGTCGATACGATCTCCACCCCAGGGCAAATGCCATGAGGAACATCCACGAATATTGCAGTAGGGTCATTTGGTCATCCAGGTGTAAGTTCCTGAATCCTGAGTTAGGAGAAAGAAAGGGATGAGGAAACACTCTAGTCTCCAAAGAGAAGACCGCTCTCTAGGAACTGCCTCCGACCAGGTAGGACTTTAGCCTTGTTTGGGGGGAGGGGACCCCTGACAGAGGAAGTGAAGCACTCAGGGGATGTAGTTCTCCTGTCGTCTGACATGTTCAGATCAAAGCCCGCAAATGTTTTTAATAGCATCCAAGGTAATAAAACTGTCACTTTCCCCCTATTTAAGCACAGAGAGTCCTGACTGGGTACATTACTCAGTTAATGAATTTAGTTTTAAAAATATCCCCTGATAGTTACACCTCTTTCCCTCTTGAGAGAGTAGGGATGATAGGAGGTTCGAGCACTTCCTTCTTGCTCGGTCTCTTCTCTATCAGAGTGAACATAAGTTTGTCAAATCTCCTCCAGCCCTGAAGTCTGGGCTGTTGTTCCACATCAAGTTCCAAAAGGGGGACTTCCATTTCATATGATCTGAGAAATGAGATTAGCTCAGATTTATGTTCAGGCTATATCATTTTATCTAGTTAAGAGTCTAGTACATCCTGACCGAGTGTCACCATACCTCATTTTTACCCATTTTACCCTGAGTTTTAAAGGTGATACACTGAAGGGAAATAATGGAGCTCTCAGAAGTATCTACAGATGTTCCTGCCCTAGATTTGGGTGTAAAAGGAATTCTGAAGTGCCGCCACTCCAGTTCTGACAGGACCTTGTCCAACCTGAAATCACTCCGCTCTGAGCAACAATCTGAAAAGCAGGGGACAACCTACACGTTTTATTAGAAACTCTACACCACCATGCTTTCTGGCCTCTGCCCTGGTTGGGCCCCAGAACTGAGGAGGAAAAAACAGGGCAGGTCGTAGGACTCAGAGGCCAGAGCCAGAGGGCCTCTGCTGAAGACATTACATAGCTCTGTACCTTCGCCGCGCCCCCTCCTCCTCTTACCTGGTATCGCCTTGGCCCATTTCACTGCTGCAATCACTTGCCGCCCACCTAACATGTTGAGCGTGGTCATGATCCTCCACGTCGTATCTGGGATAGAGCTGTCATATCCTGCGTATAACACCTCCGGTTCTATGACCTCCAGCAGGGACACCAGGGTAGGGGTAAGCTGCGGTAATGTTGCAGGAACTATTGTTTTGTTAGCAGGATTTTCAGAAGTTTCTTGTGATGCTCCTGCGGTGCCCTGCTGAATTCCTTTTATCTTTTTCTTTGTTTTTCGAGCTGTGGGTGTTAAAAAAAAAAAAAAATACACAGACACAGACATGATTTGTAAGGGGAAGGTCTGGGTGGCAGTTTGTTCAGGAAGTATTTTAATTTCTGAAACTATTTAGCAATTCAAAAGCGACCTACGAGAGAAGGCAAAGAGTCAAGAGGAACCATGTGTATCCGAAGCCAGGTAATTCTTCATTGATTATCCTTTTTATAAAATGAAGTGTCTTTGAATATTACGGTGAAGCAGTATAAACAAAGCACTTCTAGAGATTCTTCCAAGAATTTCTGTCTTATTTTCCCTCCAAAGTTGAAAGTTTCATTGGTTCAATAAGGCAGTACTTTCACTAGCATTTGGAAGGAAAGAATCCAAGCTTACGATAGACTAGAAACTGGGGTTTAGGCTTAACCTAACCTATGGTAATAAGGAAGAGAGCTATACTACTGATAACCTTGCAGAGTCCCCTTCTTCTCAGGAAAGTATTACAATGACATTGCAGATCCCATGCCTGAAGCAGTAACTCCAACCGCAGAAATATCCAGTTTTTATGTTTACATGAGGGGTATTACTTGGGTCTAGGACCATTTGGGGACATGAAGAAAAAACTTTGCATTCCTTCAGATATTATCAGTGGGAAATTTCCCTTTTGTAGGAGATTTGTATTGATGAATCCATAAACCTAAAGCATCCTCTTTCATATGCACAAAGTAAAGCTGTCTTCTGCCTCTTAGTATGGAACGGTATAATTAAATTACAACATAGATTCATACTCTTGAAATCTATTTTCAAGAAATCTCATTGAAATAAGAATGAATGTTTCTTTTTAACTCCATATGATGAAGGCAACACAGAGTATTTCTAAGTAGAATGTGCTCAGCCATCCAAGGAAGGGCAATGAACAGAATTTATAGGAAAGAAGAAATGTAGCCACCTCACTTGTCAGGGATACAACCTGTTTTGCTAAGACTAAAGTAAATACTCATCGCTTTTAAAACTAATTGCTAGATTCTTTGTCTTTAAAATGACAGAATGGCCCCATTATTGTGCACTGCGTTAACTATGATAGTGAGAAATTAAATTCTCATTTAACATTTCTAAACACAGAAAAAGGACCATGACAGAGCTATTTTTATTTTACCGAGTGCTACTGAAAACACAGTATGGTCGGGTAGTAATGAGCATAACTCTGAAGCCAACATGTTTGGTTTAAATCCTGGCTGTGTCACGCACTTGGGGGCATCTTCTAATTATTCTCTGGGCCTTCCTTAGTGTCCCTCTCCTGTCCACTGAGGGTCATAAACTGGTACTTGGCTCAGAGGGTGGTTGAGAATTAAAATATGTAAAAGGCTTAGGACAGTTGGGGGCTCCCGCTAAGTGCTACAGACCTATCATTCGCTCTGGTGGTGGGAGGATATGGCTGAGTACTCCCAATGTACACAGTCCCGCTGGAGAGAGGAGGGATCCACTTTAAAAAAGGAGGTGCTGCGACACATTAACATCAGGCAGCACTTTAAACACTAAAGGTACATTTCAAATTAGTGGCAGGTACTTTGTTGAGAAGGTAAAAGAGAGCAGGCATGTCCCAAATCCATGCCCTGAAATAGTACTATACAGACCTCGGGGTTCACTGTAACTGAACACTTAGACTCCACATGAGAGCAGGAGAAAGGATAGTGACATGCTGAGGGATTTTCAAGTATTTGTACTTAGTACAGAATTAATTTCTTGCCCAAAGTATGTATAGCCCTAAATGAGAGAACTGCTGCTTTTGAATAAAGCTCAAAATACCGACTAGAGCCAGAATGTGTATTAATAGGTTTTTAAATACCTGGAGTAAGAAGTTTTTATTCATTGGACAGAGACAGTTAGAGAGCCCAAGCAAGGGGAGCAGTAGAGAGAGAGGGAGCCTAACGCGGGGCTTGATCCCAGGACCCTGGGACCATGACCTGAGCCGAAGGCAGAGGCCTAACCATCTGCCCTATCCCGGCGGCCCAGCAACCACTATTTTTAAGAACTTGACTAAGATTTTTACTTGATACCAAGTTACTGACTCCGTGGAGCACAGAGATTGTCAGCATGTGGTTTCTACAGAACTATTTCTGAGTCTGTGATAGTTCCTCTCCTTTCTTAATAAAAAGAGGTCTTACTTAGTTTAAAACTTAGCTTACAAATATTAGGTACGAAGTCTGATCAGGTCAGAAACCTCCCTACCTTTAAGTTCCAAGTGACTCTTTATACCAAAAATAAAGGTGTAATCATTCCAAATGATTACAGGACACCCTTAAATGAAGTAAAACACTGAGGATTACGCTTAACAAACCTTCTCTGTACTCAGTTGCCAGGTAGGTGAAACACTGAAAAAGGCCGTCTGAAAATAAATCTAGAGCGTTACTTCATATGGGGGCAACCGCATCAAAATATACCACTCCTCATACAAGGTCTGGATGACCTCTAGGGTCGTTCTGCCCGTTTCTCTGGACAAGATGAGTCTTTCTGAAGTATAAATCGGATGATGTCTCTGCTTTTACTTAGTTTTACCTCAGTTTTTCAAATTCAACGTTGCTTCTGCCAAGGGAGCCTTCCCAGCTTTCCTGGACAGAACGCGGTGCCCCTCCCCGTGCTCCTGGGACTCTGGCCCCTTCTGCAGTGTGCCATGCCTCTCGGGGACAGACCGGACTGTCCTTCGGTGCAGGCACCGTGTGACTCAGTGCCCGTCTCCGGCCTGCCTCCTTGTGGCTTCTGGGGAAGGAGAGTGCTGCTCTCCCAGGTACGTGGGTTTCTCTACCGCCACCGCTATCTTCCTGGACCTCGCATTCTCAACCACAGCAGATACTTCTTTCAAAGCAATGTTAAGTATACAACTTGTTATAGAAACAAGGATATGAAACGCTGAAGTTCTAACTGGTTTCAGGTTTCTTCTTCCCATGAAAAGCCAAACCAAACCCCTCCCAGTACCTCCTCGAGGAGTGATTTCCCCGGGCAGGTTTCTCGTCCATCTGCGTCTCTCCAGCTATAGAGCCAAATAAAAGGGGAAGGAGAGGAAAACGCACAGGGAAATGCACCTAACAGAGAAACACTTTGAGCCGGGAGGCCGCAGAAAGGGAGGAGCGAAAGCTGGGAGTGATGTTGGGGTGCAGTCGTCGTTACGTAGCTGACTTTCTTAGTACGCAATCTGGCTCTAACGAAGGCTGTGCGTGACCTAAGAACTGACGAAAAAACTTCAGCAGAATATGAAATACTCATAAAAAACTCCTAGTTTATAAAGCAGTCATATAAAGTCACGTTAGTCAAGTACATATATTGTAATGACTAAATTATTCTACTTTAAAAACGAAAATAATGCATTTTTATATGCATGCAGAGGCCATTCTTTTCAGGCATTTACATTACCTTCCAAGTTCATTCCAGCTTGAAGACATTTTCGATAGCGGCATGCTGGACAGTTTTTTCTTCGAATCTTATCAATGATACAATCATTTCTTCCAGCACAAAGATAGTTGTGCTGTCCTAGATGGAAAGCAAAGGCGCTGTGAAAATCTCCCAGGTTGTAAAGGGTATTTGTACAGAGAAACGTGCTGTGTTTCCCTTTTGGGTTCACCCCAGCCTAGGACTCAGGCCGTGCTTAAGAAAAGTACAGTGCCCTCGCTTGCACGGCCCTCAGAGCTGCGAGTTCAGCTGCAGAAAGTCTCGTTCTTATTCTGTTCAACAAATAATCGTACTTCATGAAAGACAGTGCAGTATATACGTGGGAAGAAAAGGCACCAATGCTCAGTGTAGCATCTGATGGATTTTTCCAAAGTGAAGCCCTCCCTGATGGAGACGCAGAACACTTGGCCACCTACCTTCCTCTTGGCCCTTCCCAGGCACCGGCCTCCAAGGCCACCGTGTAGCAATACAAGCAGAACCCTTTGCAAGCACGGGTGAGCAGCCACGGAGGAGGTCTGTAAGCACTCCTTCATTGTGACTTCTCATTTATGCTTCTCATTTAGCCGTGGAGCTGCCCTCCAAGGCTAAAGCAAAAGAAAACTGCCTTCCAAATACTAGATCCCACATGGAACATGACTCTCATGCGGCCACCAGTGCACACCCGGGACGCTCCCCCTTCGGCTCTGTGACTGCTGCCGCACTTCATGGCGAAGGGGAAAGCTGCCAGCAACTGGCGAGGGAAATCACCCCGCTGGCTAACTAACTAACTAGTACGCGGGTCTGAGGGATACTTGTTCGCTCATTCACGTGCCCTCACAATGTGAGAATGTTTGACTTGACCACTGGCCCCAAATATTTACCCCAGTTGTTGGCTAGAATCTTCCAGCACCTAGGATTTAATAATGTGCTAAGAGGCAGCTGTGCAGTTTTCATCTGGCCAAAAAATCTGCCAGGAAAAGACTAAAAGGCTCTGTGCCCTTACCCCCTGCTAAATGCACCTTGTTGGACTTTTCTTTTAATCTAGTGACGGAACGTTGGAGGAAACTCTGAGAGGACCCTCCTGCCCAAGACCCGCACAGCTGCACGAACCTGCGACGACTCAGAGGCCGTGAGCCTCACACTAGAGGGGATGGTATTCACAGGACTACGGGACATTTCTCAAGAAGAAATCACCTTCCGAGCAAAGAGCAAAATTACCATTATCAACTCACTATGTTGAATATACCTCATTCAGATTTCTGGGTAAGGATCCTTCCTTCATAGGACAGCCTAAGACTGGGATGGAAACAGACTCTGTTCACGTCTTCAGAATAGGATAAACCAAGGTGCTATTAAGCATGTGTTTGGGGGACACGGTCCCAGTCTGTGTGAGGAGTAGGCCACCAGGGTGACCAGGGCTGTACAGTTGAGCTTTCTTCCAGAGCTGCCCTCCAAGGCCAAATGTCTGTACCAGCTGTCTCCATTCCTTTCCGTGTTGTGTATGTTTCGTGGCTTCTTTGGGTGACATGAAATGGAAGCACTAATCCAGCGATTCTAACCCCTTTAAGGCAAAAGGAGGAACAACGGATGCAACCACAGTTGGGGCAGTTAAAAGACAAAGTTCCACCCCATAAGCATCTCCCCATATTATCACTGTCCTACAGACTCTGAGCTGGTAGAGCAGGGGCACACTGTGCCTTCCTAAGTTACAATTAGTCCTTTCTGGTCATTAGTGTGAAGCTGGGCAAAATCTGTCTTTTCTATAAAAGGGGGAGTTTCAACTAGTGGGCACTATTTTATAAGACATGGGCAAGCATCACTCCTCGTCAGTCCATCTGATAGGAACTCCAACCTAAGATGACTCACTGTCCTATGTCTTTTACCACTTTGTAAATTCCTCTTCCGCCTCGTAGGAGATGTGAGGAGAAAGGACTTTAGGACGGCTGGATCTTTTTTTTTTTTTTTTTTTTAACATTGCACTGTATTGACTTTTATGGTTAATACCTGGTTTTGGCAAGTGATGCTGGTTTCTCTTTATGGTTGGGGTGGTAGCCGGCCCCCAACGGTCTCTGCCTCCTTGTATCCACACTCTTGTGTGACCAATAAAATACGGCAGAAGTCACAGTAAGTCACATCTGAGATTAAGGACATGATTGCTTCCATATTCTCTCTCCTGTGGGTCACTTGTTCTACGGGGGGCCAGCAGCTCTGCTAACAGCAGCCCTAACTGAGTCCCACGCCACAAGGACTGAGGCTCCCTGCCCAAAGCAGTGTTAGACAGGCTTGGAAGTGGGGCCTCGGGCTCAATGCCTGCACCCCCAACCTACTGAATATGACCGCCCTGCTACTCACCTCCTTCCAAATTCGTGACTCAGGAACTAAGTGCAGGACACCGTCCGTGCCTGTTTGAAGCCAATACTTTTTGGCCTACTTTGTTACACAGCAATAATAGCTAACTAACGCAGGAGGGACAGTAAAGTACTTGTTTTTGGTTTAAAAATACAGTGCTCCAAGAAGAAGGGCACCGTTTGGGGTGTCTGCACTTGGTTTACCCTGTTTGAAACATCCAGGTCTTAAATGTGAACTCTGTGAGCTTGAGTTCCTTTCTTTACCTGCTCTCAAAAACTGGTGTGGTAGAACCTGCCCTCGCGAGGGCCAGGAAGCCCTTCCTCACAACTGCAGCTGGGGGATCTCTGTAATCTTTATTACGTTTTTCTGAGCCCCTATTTCCCTATCTATCTATCTGCAAAGCTGGAACATTCACACCGATCTTGCTCAGCTTCTGCAAGGGTTGAAGGCGGTTGTGGAGAAGGCTCTTAGAAACAGCACCTACATGTAGTGAGCGCTCAATAAATGGCAGCTGGTAAAATAACTCCCTGGTGAGTGCTTTCATTTCTGTATCTAACCCGAGTATAAAAACTCTCAGAGGGTCCGTCTAGCATGGAGGGTAAGAGTCTGTTTGGAGAGAGTTGTGCTGGGATCCCAGCCCTGCCACTTACACTCGCAGCCTGTTTCCTGAGCTGTCAGATAGGATCACCGCGGCCTCTAAGAGCTCACAGAGCTCTTAATTCAATGGCGTGACAAGCAATAGAACACAGTACTGGGCTCAGGCTACACTGAAGGTGGTGGATGCCAGTCGCCATTAGGACCCACTGACAAAGCTGACCCATACTTCTGTGCGAAAGGGATGTAAGACAAAGGGACCAGTGGGGGGTGGGGGGCGGCAGTCACTCCAGGGGCACACATGGAAAGAAGTGAAGCTACCCCAAGTTTTATTCCATATGCAGAAGAGCGACTCCCGGAATACTGGGTTAAAAACTTCAAAATAGCTAAATCCTTAATCTAGGTTGAATGGTTAAGTAATACATAAACTTGTGCTATCTTAAAAACACTTGAATGTTTGGGTACTTGCATTATGCCAATCTGAGGGCGGGGGTAACTTATTTCCAGCAGGTGCTGAAAATGGGAGTGCCAAGGGTATTGCACATCTTACTGCAGCCATGTAATTCTCTAAGAAAGCTCCAAAATACGTATCTGGGCTTTAAAACATTTCCATCGTGTCTATGAAGGAAAAGTAAAACTGCTACGAGTTATGAAAAGATTACAGAATATTAGAGCTGGAAGGGACGTGTGAGAAAATGAAAATCCAAATAGGATTTACTTAACAGAGTCCACAGTTAAACCTTTTCCTACTAATTATGTAATCGACCCATCAGACTTAAGCACTATATAAACGTTTTGAAATGGTATGGCTAATATTCTTTGAGATTTGTACCTAAAAGCAAGTATAAGAATTTAATTCTAAAGCAGGGGTTAAGCCCACAGGGCATATGACCTGCCGTGGTATTTTACTGGGGAGGTATGTTTAGCATTTTTTTTTTTTTTTGATTGTTGTTTGGTTTTTTACACTTTTTAAAGGGCACTGGATGCTTTTAGGTAACCTTGCCCTAACATCAATGCCTGCCTTCTCTTTGCCAGAATGAGACATACTTAGTCCCTATAAGCATTTGAATGTATAGCCCTGATTTAAAGAATTTTTCATTCTCCTCCATTTTAACTAAAATATTTTTTGAAATACCTTTCTTCTAAGGTTCCATAGTCTCATTCTGATTTTCACTTTCAGAAATCATTTTGTCAGTATGACTCTGTTAGTATTAGTGCTACCACTGCACCTCTGTCATGGAAATAACTCATACTTTAGTGAAGTGCTGGAGCAGGTAAAGGGACAGGGACAGGCTTCACTCTCTTGGGCCGGCGGTGGGTAGCTGTAAGAGGGAGGGCTGGGTGCTCCGTGGGACCCCTCCACAGGACCAGGCAGCCCCTGACCTGGGCCACGCCCGCACCCCCGTGCCCTGCGTGGGTGACGGGAGCAGTTCTAGAGCTGGCGCGTGTATTACAAACGAATCCAAACAAGAGAAAATGCCTCACCTGACTCTTAAGGTTATGCAAACAGAACTCTAGGCAAATAACAATAATCCCTCTCATATTGTGAATGGATAATCACACTTCTTTAAAAATTAATATAATCAGAGCTTTAGGTAATGCATTCAGGCCACAACTACCTTCTACCTGCTTTACAAGTAACCAGAGTACGTGATTTTTTTTCCAAGCCGACTCATTGGTAAGATGAAATAAATACTCTGAGTAACTTCCAATAATAACAAATTTCTCTTTCTTGAAGGAGCTGATGTTATTTTCCTTGTTAGTTCATAACAAGGGTAAAGTTCATATTAACATAATATTCATACAGTGAAATCAGCTCTGAAATACCTTCTTTCTTAGCCTCCCAGGCAGTTTCTCACTGGCTTCTCTCTATTTTCACCTCCGTAGCTGGAAACTGTTAACTCACCCTTCACTTCAAGCAGACCGTGACCACCTCTTATGCTGAAGAAGATGCGTGCTTCAACAGAAAAAAAAATTCCCATCCTGAGACTTTTGCCCAGTTCTTACTGTCACTTGTTTCTGTCGCACCGGAATAGTTGGTGGTTTTAGAACCAACTCCTGGCTGCGAGTTAAAGCCCGTGATTCCCGTACAAGCATGCGGTCACCGCCATTTCACACGACAGCCCTTTTCCTACATTTACTTTCTCCCAAACTCCCGCCCCTGACTTTATACTGTTATATTTTATTCTCGTTCTGCTTGTGTTGCTTTTTAAAATCTCTCGCCCACTGGGAGGCCTAAAAGCCACCCCCACCCCAGCTGCCTTTCCTGACGTCCGGCCCGAACGGGGTTCACATGTTAACAGAAACTTCAAAATCCACCTTGAGAGACAAGAACCCAATAGAGGAAAAATAAAACTCTTCAAAACACACACTACCTTCCACCGCTCTTTTGAAGAATACTTTGCAGCTCCCGCAAGTCAAGACCCCGTAATGACACCCCGAGGCTTCGTCAGAGCACACAAGGCACAGTTTGGGAGGTGGTCCCGTTGCGGCGGACGAGCTGGATGGAGGAGAGCTGACATCTGGTCTCATTCCAGGGCTAAGGAGGGAAGAAAGCAGCCTTATGATTTAACGGTCGTGACTGATCAAGAAACCTCAAGATCCATTCCTCTTACCCCCTCGCTCCCCAGCGAGCACGTTCACACCGAGCTCTCGCTCCACGGGCTAGCAGCCATTACAGCTGTCCCCCTGAATATATTCGAGTCATGCTTAATTCTTCTCTCAGACAAAGTTCAGAATGAGGTCACGTCTTTTTAAGTATTCCCTAAGAAGAATGCTGAAAACGAGCTCCACTCGGCAACTGTCCGTGTGAGGCACCGAGGGCTGGCTGGTGTCAGCCCCTTCCTGACGGGCTCCTGTGCACGGCGTGTCGCTCGCCGTTTCTGGGGGTGCCGCTGACGAGTCCGGCTCACCTGCATCTACCACTACGATCAACACCCACGATGCGTCCGTCACTTGACAATGATGCCTCCTATCCCTTTAACCGCTCAGGACATCGACCCAATTTTTGATGACATCTCGTCCAGGCCTCTTTCTCAATTCAGTCATGTCTCAGGACAGCTCTACCCCCGTCCTGCACGGGAGCCACAGCTTTCACAGTGCTCGAGTCTGGGCTGCCGTCTCATTCCGGGGTCGTCCTGCCTGAACCTACAGCTTCGGAGGACGCGGAAGCGTGACTCCGGCCTCGTGTCTGGCTCGCGGTGAGAGCGGAAGCAACGGGGGGACTTTCACCGGGAGACCCTTGCTCTGCCCTCCCCACTCACTGAAGGTACGGCCTCCGGAAAAAGGGGAAGAGGGGCAATCGGCTTCTCCCACCAGTTCTCTTTTTTCCTTTTGCAGACTTCTCACCACACTGAGTGCTGTTCTGGTATTGGAAGATCCTTTACTCCTCATTTGTTTTGGAGATTTTCTACAAGCCCCAAAACTCCCCTCAGTTCTCTCCGCAAATGAGGCCCATGTGCCCGGCTGATCCTCTGTGTGTCGAAGAGGGTTCAGTGAGATGGACAGGGTTCCCCCCGCCCCGGTTCTGGGAACAGGCCTCGGGGTTCTGGGATGTTCTCTGAACACAGTCAGGACCTTCTGGAGACTCCTCGATCCCAGGGTCCAGATTCCCCGTGGGGTGTGGGAGAGCGGACGGAGCCCGTGCGGACGGCCTACGAAGGGAGACAACGACCTGACCTGACTGCTGTGGGCCCGGTGCGCGCCGCCCCAGATGAATGGAAACCTGTGACCGAGGCAGCGTTGCTGCTCTGGGCCGGACGCTGGCAGAGGAGGAGGAAGGTCTTAGAGTGAGCGAGCAGAACAGTGCGGTAGGGAAGCACCAACTTCCTTGGCTGGAGTCCCGAAGATGCTCCTATTCCTGCTCAGCCCATCTCTGTCATCTGACAGCTATTTTTAGGGGCCAACCAGTTGTTTATGGAAAATGAATGTAATATTTAAAGATTTAAAAGGTTGCTTCTGTAATGTTTCCTCAACCAAGTATATGTATTTGTATACATTCCACACAAACACATACGTGTAAGTACTGAAGTTTTTTAAAAGAAAGTGCTTAGTAGTACAGGCAGAGCTCAACGATGCGGTGGGCTCAGCTCCACACCAGAGACAGCGGTGACATGAGACTGCAGGAAAGCAAGTCAGATGGCTTTTTGGGTTTTCCAGTGCACACCGAAGTTATATTTATACTATTTTGTAGTCCATTAAGGTGTGCAAGAGCTCCAGGTCTACAAAAACTATGTGTATACCTTAATTTAAAAATACTTCATGGCTAACCAACGCTGACCCTCGTCTGAGTCTTCAGCGAGGCGTCATCACCGATCACCATAACAACTATAACAACGAAAAAATCTGAAAGAGAATTTCCAAAATGTGACACAGAGCTGCATAATGAGCAAATGCTGCTGGAAAAATGGCACCGAAAGGCTTGCTTGACTTTACATTTTTACAAACTGAAGCTTTGTGCAAAGCCTAAGTGCGATAGAGCGGAGTGCCCGACGACGAGGTGTGCCTGTACTTTGTCAAACACTTGGTGAATACAACCTCGCGGAGCCTCTGAGCCGCCCTGTGGAAGGATGGCGTCACCTCGAGATGAGGCCACGCGGGATGAGGATGGGGAGCAGGAGGCCTGTCTGCAGTCAAACCGACATGCTTCACCTCCCTGCCCCACCACGGGAAAGCCCGTGTGACCCTGGGCTGGTGGCTACTGCTGTCAGCCTCAGTTTCCACGAATGGACTGGGATTTTAAGGAATCACCTGTGTGTGTGTGTGCGCCTATGAAAACAGGAGAATACACACAAAATCTAGCACGTTGTTCCTGCATCAAGCAAATACGCCATAGATGGTCCTTCTCTGTTTCAGAAAAACTGGAGGTTTTATGAAAAAACATTATGTAAGTATTATGTAAGTGGAAAGTAGTATAAAGCCTGAAACCCAGGAAGGCGTTCCCTACTTCTAGCCTATAACTTAGAGCATCCACACAACGGGCCACGGAAGCACGAACGACCGACAGCAACAGGGAAAGGGAAAAGGACCGGAGGAAGTGCTCGGATGCACGTGGGGCGAGGGATGTGTAACTGCAGAGAGCCTCCTGGCCTCCATCAGTCCTTCCACACCATCCTGTAAGCAGGACAGTGTGCGGAGAACTGCCAAGTGTACCACAGACTTCAGCGGAAGAAGTCCGTTTTTGTCACCCAGAAATGACGACGAGGAAGGCCCATAATGAACGCCGCCGGGAAGCACGGCTGAGGCCCACACGGGAAGCAGCTCCAAGCGCGACCCTCCCATACCGCCGAGGGGCTCCAATCCAACCGCAGGGCGAGCGGACGAGCAGACCACACGGCATCACCATCATTTCATAGGGGTACGTGGCAAACGCACGACGCAGAGAAATCCAAAGCGTGTAAGAGCGCGAGTGTGTCGCTCACCGCTCTGAATGGAAAAGCCAACATGCCCCGGGTCTCACATCACGCTGATGGGCGGGAGCCTCTCTTGTGGACCGCCTGGATGCACAGTGCTTCCTTTTAAGTGAAAACTCCTAGGGGCAGAAGGCCTGGTTCTAAGTGGAGACTCAAAGGCTGTTGCCCCCTTTACAGCGGAGCGTGTGCGCCACACCAGCTTATTCCTCAGGCCACGGGGCTCCCAGGGGAGTTGAGAGAGGAAGAAAAAACCACACACACACAACACGCAGCGCTGGGTTTTTCTCTGGAGTTCTCCTGCAAGACCAACAGGTGATGAGAGGAGGCTCGTGGACGGATCGTGAGAACTAATCCACCCTGAGGAGCCCGTAAAACGTGCGGGTAAATTACACACTTCCATTTAGCCCAGGTTCAGACACCTGAGCAGCAGCACTGTGACCACACAGAGGCCGTATCACCTACGTAAGTGATACTGCGGGTGACATGCTCACTGGCAGAATGAACCTTGAAACCAGGCGACTATTTTTTTATCTGCCTCCTGTGACATGGGATCGCCTGGGGGACTTGAGGTCAAGAGAAGCGCTATCAACACCCTTCCCTGTGTGCCGGGGGGTTAACGGTCCTCCAGGAGCTGATGAGGTTCAGGGAACTGCAGATACTCCTCGTGACTCTAGCCCCAAACACGACATTTGGGTTTCTGAAAGATTAGTACCGCGGTGGGCAAGGCGCAACCCTATCAGTGAACTTAGTGTACGACTCTTACATTACCATCCACGGGTCTGTCTTGCACGCCGAATGGATCTTTTACCCACGCATGATTTTGTACTGTCTTGCATTAGTCAGTTGAAAAATACTGTTTCACTGAGTTAGGCAGATTTTCCAAGTGTCGACACAGTTCATGACACAATGTAAGAGTCACATCTGTCAGGCTCACAGTGGCAGCTAAAAGTCTTAAAAAGTTCTAAATTCCGTCTGAAAGCTCCAATTTTTATAGACCGGCGACAAATACTGTCAGTTGTCTTCTATCAAGTGATAGCCTCACTTCAGTCATTTTTGAGAAAAGCCCTGCCAAGCACTCAAGGCTGAACACTACAGTTCATTCAGACGATGGCATGAAAAAGGTGGCTGTTCACCGCCCAACACGAACAAGCTTACGCCCGCTCCTCTTGGACACAGGCCTGATGCCACGTGCAGCCCAAGTGCGTAACACGCTTTATGCATCTTCCCTTCTGTCACACAGACGGACAGTAAGAAGACATTGTCAGAAGTGGAGATTTAAGAGACTCAGCAATAGTTGGCCTCCTCCAGGATATTCTTGAACTGTGAGTGCATACAATGACTACGGGGCCGGGGATGCCGGCAGTGTCACTCTTCCTTGCTTTTTGTACCATCAATGCAAATGTCAACACAGTGAAAATGGCAGAGACTGGGTATTATCTTGAATGTGTTTCTGAAAAGATCTCGGGGACGCCTCACGAGTCGTCACGGACAACACAGGGAGAACTGCCCTCACAGAGAATAATGGGGACTCTAAGCAAGCAGGCGAGAATTCATAACCTAACTGCAATGTAGTATCTTGCTGACCTTTTCATCTCTCTCAATCTCAACTGCCCTCTTTCTAAATGGGGACTGTAATGTACCCGGCAGAATGATCCACTATTATCCAGTATTGCTTACTAAGTTAGAGGCTTTCTCTCCCACGACAGAGGAACAGGGATGATAAACATTACAACAAACCCAAGTGGTAGTGTTGGTTTAGCCTTCAAGATAAATGAATTAAATCAACATTTTTTATTTGGAGAGGGGAAGCAAAAACAGTCTGACCTCAGAAAACCAGTATTAATTACCATGGAGGGAAAAGCCTGAAAATAAAGCTACTACAACTGGAATATTTTTTTTACCAACTACACATGGAACAGGTGTCCTGTTCTCATAGGCCCAGTTTTTGTCCAAGGACTATAAACCAGTGGTTCTCCTTTGGGAGTTGTGCTCCCTGAGGAACGGGGCGGGGGACACCTGGCAATGGGAGGAGACACTTTTGATCGTCACAACTGGGGAAATGCGACTGACATCTAGTGAGAAAAGATTGGAGTGCTGCCCAGCAGCCCACAGGGCACAGGACCATCCTCCACAACAAAGAATTACCCAGCTCCAAATGTCAATAATGCTGAGGTTAAGAACCCTTTGCCATAAAGCTTTCAGCAACATGGAGGGAAAAAATTTCAGCAAGGACGAGAACCGTATTTTAAAACCTTTTAACTATCGTTAAGGAGAACAAGTGCCCGACTGAGGCAGCCTCAAATATTCTTTGATTCAAGGTAAGTCCAAAAAGAGATTGAAAACAGAGCTGACACCAGGGACTATACAGGTCTAATTTATTTGTCCCTCTAGCGCTAGCCCAAAAAAGGTCGTTTTTACACACACAAGTTACTTGCATTTTTATTTTTTCGTTAGGAAGAATGTAAATCCTCCACTGCACGCACTAGGCTGTTCCATTTTCTGACTGCCCACTTATCCCCGCATTAGCTGAAGGAGCACTGATTCGCTTGATAATAAGCTACGGACTAGTTTTCAAATCAAACAGAAACACAGTCTGGGGGAAGGCCCTTGTGGTATTTCTGTTAAAGGGTTTCAGCCAGCACACGTTCTGTTGTTTAGCAACAAGAAACACTGATGATTCTCTTAGCTTTGCATTTATTGAGAGAGGGTTCTACTGGTTTTGATTTCAGGTGCGTATTCAGACAGTTCCCCCAAACGATGCATCATTTCTGCGCACTCATCTTGGGCGGGAGGTTAGAGCACCAAACGCTATGCTGTAATAAGCCAGGAGCACTTTCAGTAAAGGGTGCATGAAGAAGTAATGCCTTTTTCACACCTTTGAGACACCAGTGGTCTGTCACTTAACACCCCTGGGCTTAGTTGCTGTCTGTAAAATGCACGTCTTCCACCAGTAAACTCCAAGAGCATGCCCCTATTTCCCAAGGTGTGGGGGGGGCGGTATAGGTAAGGAAGAATACATTTGGGTCTGCAAGAAGCTTCTTTGGTCCTGTGTATTTATTTATATGAAGAGGGAATATGGTCACCTTATCTACGTTTCTTTCTTATAATCTGATTTAACATGATTCACAGAAGAAATGTATTTCTTCCTCTTTGGAAGGATCTGTTCTCAGTCTGGTCACTGTGTTAGGTCACTTGAAACCGTGTTCTCGGCTCTGCTCCCTGCATCGGCAGACATGAATTTTAACCGGTACTTTTAACAGTGCTGTGGAGTGAGGATGTATGTTCCTCGCTTAAGAACACACAGGGATACTGATGGCCTGGTACATGCGGAATTAGGAACGTGAGCTCTTCGAAGAATTCAAGAACAGGTGTGACACAATGGGATGCCGACTACCTTCTCCTAATGTCTATCACACTATGTATCAAAAGGTTGAAACTGATGGCTGTGATCTCACCTCTCACCTGTACTGTTTTTTCTCATATACCAATGTATATATGTAGTTTGACTAGATTTTATTTTTAGGGAGTCTGTTGCCAGTCAGGTTGGTTAAGCTGTGTGCTACTCAGTAGGTATCTTCATTATTGGGTCCACAGCTGAAGGCCGTAGTTATAATTATCTACGATCAATTATAGCTTGAGTTTAGGATGGTCCCAGCATCTGGGGGAGTCATCCTGGGGCTCACTCATATACGTCCAGTTTGCAAGACTAAGTAGACTTTATTAGCTGTGGTCTATTTTGGGTTTGTAGTTTAATTTAGAATTGTGTTAAATTGATGGTTTGTGTTTGGCTTCATTTTCCGTGAGTTTGAAGTGAACTATTTTTGAATTCTGGAATTTTGAACATTTATTGTAATTTGTAATTGTGGTGAGAAATCAGAGTGGAAGAAGAACCAGGAGAGACTATGGACTCCGGGAAACAAATGGAGGATTTCAGGGGGGAGGGAATGGGTGAGCCTGGTGGTGGGTACCAAGGAGGGCACGGCCTGCATGGAGCACTGGGTGTTGTATGCAAACAACGATTCATGGAACACATCTAAACTAATGAGGCACTGTGTGGTGACTGATCTAACACAATAAAAAAAATAAAATAAAAACAAAAACACCTGAAGAAATGCTAAGAAAACCAAACACCACTCATTTCTACCCCAACTACAAAAGGAACTTATTTCTAAGTATCTTATTCTAAGAGGGACTTGAATTTGTTTCACTATGCT
Organism: Nasua narica; assembly: GCA_028533885.1. Classification (NCBI taxonomy): domain Eukaryota; kingdom Metazoa; phylum Chordata; class Mammalia; order Carnivora; family Procyonidae; genus Nasua; species Nasua narica. The sequence continues at coordinate 31,034,774 of CM052809.1, forward strand.
TTGTAACTTGGGCTCAAATGCAGAAAGTTTGCCAATTTCAACCCCCTTTCCAGGCTTTTTTATTACTCCCTATGGTATCGTCCTGTACCTTTTCCTTCTTGCCCATTGTGATTGCAACCTTACCAATGCACGCCCTCCCTCTACTGCTTTAACCACGATGCTGGCTTATACGAAGAAGTCCTCCCGACTCTCAGTGCTCCTCCTTCCCTTCCTTCCTCGCACTGCTACAACTGCTCTTGTCCATGATGGGTCCTTGAATACACTCTCCAGGACTCCTCCACTACACATAGTTCGAGCCCAAAAGGGCCCACATGCTGGCTCCTGTTTCTTTCTCCAGCTGCAGGTCTTCCCACCCCTCTACACCAACCATTTGGTTTGTTGCTTCGGGACCCTGGATTCTATAAATATTTCTGAAGTGACTCCTATGTGCTACATGCTCCCTGGGAGTCTCGTGCTAAGAACTGTACCCCCAGCCTGGAGGGTCCGCCACGGCTTTTCAGTTCCATGACAACCTCTAGACTCCCTTAAGACACTGGCAGGCAGCGCTGTACATAGCTAATCCTAGGATACCTTTAGATGGAGATTTCTATCAATAATTCCTCTTAGGTAAGGCTGTGGCTTAGGCTTGTTTATATTACCAGCATCTTGTATAGTGTCCAGTAGATGTTATTCTATTTTGTTTATTTATACATCTTTCTCTGTTCTGCAAAAGAATGAAGGCGGCTAATAACATGGTAGGTGTTTGAGATTACAGCCAGAAGAGTAGCTGTCACCTCACTACGTCTAGGAGCTACTGTGGAAGCTCGCTCTTTAGATACATATCCCCTTTAATGTGTTCCACAAACCTATGAGGTGAGTTATGTTTTCGAGATTTAGAGAAGGCGGATCGCCTAAGGTGACGTAATAACTAGCAAAGGATTTAAACACACATCCTTCCGCCAACAAAAAGTGTTCTTAACAGACAGTCCACCTCTCTCACAAAGATAAAGTGGCAAAACTAAGAAGCTGAGGTAGATTTAGGTCTTTAAATCGAGGGACGAAGGCCTTCTACTTTGTAGGCTGAGGTCTGACTTCTCAGGGATACACAACGGAAGGTAGCAAATGCCCCTCAAACCAGGATCTGCAAATCAAGATTTTTGCCCAAGTAACGGTTGCCCCAAAGACGTCAAACAGATAAAAACTATTGCCTTAAAATTGTGCAGTCGTCTGCACTGTTGGACTAAATTTTCAAATGACCTACACGCTAATGCTCCTTTCATTCTGCACAATTGGCACAATTCCCAAATCTCTACAAAGACGTTTGTAAAATCAAACAAATTCAGAGCTGCCGTGTCCTTATTCGTATTTATATTAGTATGAAGGAAGGAATGGAACCCTCAGAACCAACCCCAACTCCATCTACGGCCACACGCTTCCTCCCTTACCTCAGTCCAAAGCCAAGGATTGACTCTACATTTCCCAGATTTTTATATTAGTGTGAAAATTTATTGGTTTCTCTGGCCTGCCAGTCTACCAGATGAGAGGGTTTTTTTGGTTTTTGTTTTGCTGTATGGTGGTGGTTTTGCTATAGACATTTCCCTCAGGTTTTGGTGATGACGTTCTTTACGTCCTGGTTTAAATATCCATTGGAACAATTCAACAATATCAACGGGAACAATTTAAAGGAATAATTCTAAAGAGTGAATAACCAGTGAAAAGAATGGGTAACTTGTCCCTTGAAGAGGACCAAAGACAGAAGTAAGAAGTCTTCAAGACCATGTAAAAGTTACTTAGTAGACATCTGGAATACCCGCAGGCTGATGGATTTAAAGACAAACGTTTAGGAGGTGAAGCAAAACATTCCCATCGTAGTAATACTCCTATTTTAAGCCAGATGGCGGATATTTTAATTCTATATGCCAAGCTCCACAAAGCTAGGTACCTTAATAAGTATATTACCTCAAATAATCATTCCTATTAGTCCATTTTACTGATGGCATTTAAGCCATTTTTTTGCCCAAGTCACATGAGCATAACCTGGATGTGAACTCAGCACTGCCTTACTCCAGAATCCTTGTTCCTTACCTTTGTAACTTTGTAACTGTGTTGCCCGGCAGGGACATGCAGGGTAATATCCATGCAAGCTCGGGAGAGTTACTTGTTTTTTTTTTTTTTAAAGATTTTATTTATTTGACAGAGAGAGATCACAAGTAGGCAGAGAGGCAGGCGGAGAGAGAGGGGGAAGCAGGCTCCCCGCTGAGCAGAGAGCCCAATGTGGGGCTCGATCCCAGGACCCTGAGATCATGACGCGAGCCGAAGGCAGAGGCCTTAACCCACGGAGCCACCCAGGCACCTCTTGAGAGAGCTTTTAAAATCTTGGGTGAGTCACCAAGTAGACAGTCTTGAGGGAAAGTTAAACATTAAAAGTAATTTGTTTTTTCTCTCTTCTATCATTAGGATCACAATAGAATAGAAATTGCCTATAATTAAGAGATTTGTAGGGGGATCCTGGGCTCACCTCCTCGCATGGACACAGAAGTATCTGCACCTACAAGCGAACAATTCTCTCAGAAGGAACCAAAGACGAGCAGGAAAGATTATACACAACTAAGGCTGTTAGCCCAACTGAGATGTGCAGGAAGGGCAGAGACACAGTTCGGTTAGGTCCCACATGCCTGCTGGGGAGGCCCACAAATGGGAGGGATAGCACAACCACAGAGGCCCTCACCGAAGGAGAGGTCTGAGCCCCACATCAGGTTTCACTGCCCGGGTGAACAGCACCAATAATGAAAGGCTTTAAAGAGCAACGGGGCTTATAGCCAAGAGAGCTAGAGGGCACTGGGAAATGGGGACCACACTCTTAAAGGTGTGCACGCATTCTCACTTGTGTGGAGACCCGGGGCAGAGGCAGCAGTCTGAAGAACACGGCTTACATGTGAAGGAAGTACATTCACTGACGTTCGGGTGTGTGCCAGAGGGGCAGGGATCACTTGGAGCACTCCCTGGGGACAGTGGCCTCAGTGGGCACCATTTTGTCCTCGCCGCTTCTGCCCAGCTGGACTAGCACCGATGGGCACCATTTCTAACACTTTCTCTCTGGGGTGCCCGCACCTTACCTGGCCCCAGTGTTTGCCTGTGAACTCACCCGATCCAGCCAACCTGGAGCCCCTCACAAGTGGCTTACTACCCGACCTCTCGGGCAGACACCACAGCCCCTGCCCAGCACCCTGCCCTGGGGTGCCAGCCCAGCAAATGGAAACAACCACAACAGTTGTAGCGGGCTGTGCAGGAGGCCTGCCCTGCCCACCAGCCTGGTTACACTGTTACAGTCGGGCACTGCAGCAGCCCCCCCCCGGCCCCCCCCCCCCCCCCCGACACGGTAGCGAGTCCACAGGAATCAGGACCCACTGCAACAGGGGGGTGGTACACGGCACGCTAAGGCGTTAATCCTTTGGCACCTGGGTCAGGTGACCAGGGCATTTTAGGCTACTGGACCCCACATGACACCTTCTGCATAGAGCTGCTTCTTCAAGCCTAATAGCTGTAACTGATCTACTACTACAGAGAAACAGCCTTAGGCAAAATGAGGAGACGGAAGGATGTTGCAAATGAAAGAACAAGACAGAAACTCAGGGAAAAAAAACCCTAAATGAAACAGAGATAAGTAACCTACCAGATAAAGAATTCTAAGTAATGTTTATGAAAATGCTAACTGAACTCAGGAGATAAATGGATAAACACAGTGCGAATTCAACAAAGAGACAGAAAATATTAAAAAAGAACCAGAGCTGAAGAATACAGTAAATGAAGTAAAAATATATACTAGAAGGAATCAATAGCAGATGAGACAATGCATAAAAAACTATCAGTGATCCACTATCAGTGATCCTGGAAGAAAGGTTAGTGGAAACCACCCAAACGAAAGAGAATAGAAAAAAAATTTTAAAATTTGGAAAAATTTAGAAAAAAAATTTAAAAACCTGAGCAAAGTGTAAGACTACCCTCTGGGACAACACCAAGCATACTTACATTTGCATTGTAGCGGGTCTTAGGAGAAGAAAGAGACAAAATCTATTTGAGGAAATAATGATTGAAAGCTTCCCTTACCTGGTTAAAGCAACATACAAGCCCAGGAAACAGAGAATTCCAAATAACGTGGCCCCAAAGAGAGCCGTACACGTTTTAGAGGATCTTTAAAGCAGCACTAGAAAACTTGTTCCATAAAAAGGAACCCCTGTAAGTCTATTAGCAGGTTTTTGAGCAGAAACTTTACAGGCCAGAAGGGAGTGGTACTGAAAACACAACCAAGAATACTCTTTTCTATCTGGCAAGATTATCATTCCAAACTGAAGGGGAAATACGTAGTTTTCCAGACAAACAAAAACTAAAGACGTTCATTGGCACCAAATCAGCCTTACAAAAAATGTTTAAAGGGACTTTCTTAAATGAAAAAGAAAAGACCATAACTAGAAATAAGGAAATTATGGAAAAAAAAAAAAAACCAAACAAACCCTCTGGTAAAGGTAAACTTAGAAGGTGGTGGAGCAACCACCTACATAGCTGGTATAAAAGTTAAAAGGGAAGAACAGTAAACTCATCTAGATCTGTGGTACTGAGTCAAGGGATATACAAAATAGTAAGATCTAAAAGAGGACATCAAAAACGTAAAATGTAAAAGGGGAATAAAAAGGTGAGTGCTGGTGTGTGTGTGGGGGGGTAATTTTCATTTTAATAACTTTGCAATTCAGAGTGGACAAACAGATTACTCAATAAATGGCCTAGGGCAATTTAATAGCTACGTGAATAGACAACCTCATGTCATATGCTAAGATTTACTCTATGTTTCTTTTTCTTTTATTTCTTCAGTGTTCCAAGATTTGAACATGCTTGAACTTAAGTGACCATCAACCTAAAAGAGGCTGCTGTATACACAGATGTGCAAAAAGTAAAGAGGAAATCAGACACAACACGAAGAGAACTCACCAAATCGTAAGGAAAAAAGCAAGAAAAGAAAGGAACAGAGAACTATCAAAACAACTTGAGACAATGAAAAAAGTGACAATACAGATCTAGCAACAACTACCTTAAGTCGACTAAATGCTCCAATCAAAAGACATATGGTAGCTGAATGGGCTTTTAAAAAGATCCATCTATCTGCTGCCTACAAGGGACTCACTTCAGATCGAAAGACACATACAGACTGAAAGGGAAGGGATGGAAAAAAGAATTCCATGCAAACGTAGAAGAAAGCCACGGAAGCAATTCTTACATGAGACAAAAACAAATGGCGTAACAAGAGATAAAGGAGGAGATCACATAATGATAAAGGGATCAGTCCAACAAGCATATGTAACACTTCTAACTATCTATGCGCCTAACAGAGGGGCACCTAAAGACACAAAGCAATTATTAATAGACATAAAGGGAGAAGTTGACAGTAATCCAGCAATAGTTAGGGAGTTTAACACCTCACTTACATCAATGAATAGATCACCCAGACAGAAAATCAATAAGGAAACACTGGCCTTAAATGACACACCAGAGCATACGGATTTATTAGGTATATACAGAACTTCATCCCAAACCAGAAGAATACACATTATTTTCAATTTCACATGAAATATCCTCCAAGAAAGATCACCTGTTAGGCTACAAAACTAGTCTCAATGCATCTGAAAAGACTGAATCAAAACAAGCATCTTTTCATAGCGGTATGAAATTAGAAATCAATTATAAGATGAAAATTGGGGAAAACACACAAACCCAAGGAAGTTGAAAACATACTACTCAACAATCAATAGGTCAACAAAGAAATCCAAGAGGAAATAAAAAATAGCTTGAGACAAATGAAAATGGAAAAGAACAGTCCAAAATCTATGGTCACAGGAAAAGCCAATCTAAAAAGTTTATAGCTAGATAGGCCTACCTCAAAAAATAAGAAAAATCTCAAATGAACAACCTAACTTTACACATAAAAGAACTAAAAACAACAACAACAAAATGAAGTCCAAAATAAGTAGGAGGAAGAAAATAATAATGATCAGAGTGGAAATAAATGAAATAGGGAAAAAAAGCAGTAGAAAAGATCAGGGAAACTAAGTGTTGGTTCTTTGAAAATATAAACAAAATTGATACAGTTCTAGCTATAGTCATCCAAAAAAAAAAAAAAAAAAAGGAGAGAAAGAGAGGAGGGCCCAAGTAAATAAAAATCAGAAATGAAAGAAGAAAAGTAACCACCAGTACATAAAAATACAAAGGATCCTAAGAGACTTCTATAAATAATTATTTGCCAACAAATGAGACAAACGGAAAAAATAAGTTCTTAGGAACATCTTCCAGGACTGAATGAGAAAGAAATAAAACACTGGAACAGACCAATTATTAGTAAACAATTGTTGGGGAGTTTTTTGATTACTGATTCAAACAAAAGTCTAGGGACAGACGACTACCCAAGTGAATTCTACCAAAAATATTTAAAGTAGGGTTAATACTTATTCTCAAACTCAGAAAACTGAAAAGGAAAATGCTTCCAAACTCACTTTCTGAGGCCAGCATTATGCTCATACCAAAACCAGAGAAACTACAAAAAAGGAAAATCACAGACTAGTATCCCAGATGAGTCCTGATGTAAAAATTCCCAACAAAGTATTAGCAAAACAAAATCAACACTATGTTAGAAGGATCTTAACATCATTACCAAGTGGGATTTACTCCAGAAATGCAAAGATGGTTTCAGTATCTGCAAATCAATGTGATATAACACATTAACAACAAGAGGATAAATATCACTGATTATCTCAATAGTTGCAAAAAACCAATTGATAAACTTTATGATAATAACTCTCAAAAAGAGGGTAGAGAGAAAACATGCCTCAACATAAAAGACCATACATGACAAACCCATAGCTAACGTCATACTCAATGGTGAAAAGCTGAAAGTTTTTATTCTAAGATCTGGAACAAGACAAGGATGCCCATTCTCACCACTTTTATCCAATGTAGTACTGGAGATCCTAGCAGCCCAGGAATCAGATGTGAAAAAAATTACTAAAAGGGATCCAAACTGGAAAACAAGTAAAACTGGTACAACTATTTGCAGACATGATACTATATATAGAAAATCCTAAAGGGCACATCGAAAAGCTAATTAGAACTTACAATAAGTGAATTCAGTAAAATTACAGGATACAGAATACACATAAACCTGTTGCATTTCCATACACTTCTCTTAAGAAAACAATCTCACTGAAAACTCTATCAGCATGAATAAATTACCTAGGAATAAATTGAACCCAGAAGGTCAAAGACCTGTGTGCTAAATAAGACGTTGATGAAAGAAACTGAAGATGATACAAATACATGGGAAGATATATTACGCTTACGGAATAAAAGAATGAATATTATAAAATGTCCATATTACACAAGGCAATCTGCAGATGTAGTGCAGTCCCTATCAAAATCCCAACAGGATTTTTCATAGAACTAGAGCCAAGTAATCCTAACATTTGTATGGAACCACAGAGGAGCCCAAATAACTAAAGCAACCTTGGGAAAGAACAAAGCCGGAGGCACCCTGCTGCCTGATTTCAAAGCATACTATAAGGCTGTGGTAATTAAAACAGTTTGGTCCCGCCAAAAAAACTGAGACACAGGTTAAATGAACAGAACAGAAAGCTCAGAAATAAACCCAGGCTTACACAGTCAATTCATTTGTGACAAAGGCAAGGGAGAAAAGATAATCTCTTCAATAAATGGGACCGGGCAAACTAAACTACAGGCAAAACAAAGAAACTGGATCACTTTTTTACATTATACACAAAACTAAACTCAAAATGAATTAAAGACTTAAATATAAGACCAGAAACCATAAAATTCCTAAGCAATAAGCTTTGGGCATCAGTCTGAGTAATATTTCTTTGGATTTGTCCCCTCAGGCATGCGGAACCAAAGCAAATATAAACAAATGGGAATACATGAAATTAAAAAGCTTTTGCACAGTGAAGGAAACAAAAAGACAAAACAAAAAGACGACCTACTGAATGAGAAATGGTAGCTATAAATGATAGCCCTGATATGAGGCTAATATCCAAAACACAAAAGGAACTGACACAACTCCAAAAAACAAAAGCAAAACCCCACAAACAATCCAATTTACAATGGATTCAGAGGACGTGAGTAGGCATTTTTTCAAAGAAGAAATCCAGAAGGCCAACAGACACATAAAAAGATGCTCAATGTCACTCATCAACAGGCAAACACGTCCAAACCACAATGAGATATTGCCTTACACCTGTCAGTTTGGCTATTATCAAAAAAACAAGAAATAAAAGTGTTGGTGAGGATGTAGAGAAAAGAGAACCACTGTGCGCTGTTGGCAGAAATGCAAACCGGTACAGCCGCTGTGGAAAACAGTATGTATGTTCCTCAAAAACTTAGGCCATTTCCCTTCTATTTATCTAGAAAAAAAAAAAGGAAAACACTAATTCAAAAAGATTTCTAATACACCCCCATGTTCACTGCAGCATTATTCCCAATTGCCAAGATAGGGGAGCAACCTAAGTATCCAGTGATAGACAAATGGATGAAGCAGCTGTGGTGTATGGTTATATGATGGAGTATTACTCAGCTATAAAAAAGAACGGAATCTTGCCATTGGTGACAGCATGGATGAACCCAGAGGGTATTATACTAAGTGAAAAAAGAAAGACAAAGACAGACAAATACTGTATGATTTCACTTATATATGGAATCTAAAAACCAGAATGAACAAACAAACAGAAACACACTCGTAAACAGAGAATCTGATGGTTGCCAGAGGGGAGAGAAATGGGCAGATGGGTAAAATACGGAAAGGTGATTAGAAGATACAAAATTCAAGTTATAAGTAAGATGTACATCACAGGCAAGATACTTAATATTGTAACAACTCTGCGTGGTGACAGATGGTAGCCAGATGTATCATGGTGATCATTTCATAATGTATATAAACATTAAATCACTATGTTGTATACCTGAGACTCAAGTAATATTGTATTCTAACTATAATTCAATTTTTTAATAAGGTATTAAAGTATCCATTGTCACTTTTTTTTTCTTAGATTCTAGTTGTGTTGACTTAAATCTTAAATTAGTATGCTCACATTATCAATTATTAAGATGATGTCAAGTAGCCATTAAACACTAAATTACATGGCAACCATGCACCAAAAATGAAAAAAATAGGACTGTTCTATTTATAGTACTATTCTTCCCTTAGAGGAGTTTTGAAGAAATTATGTTTGTTTAACTAACATAATAGACCTTAGGCTTTTTTGAGATACATTTCATTTTATCAGAATATTGCTCCACCAAAGTATCCTATTAAGGATATGTAATGATATCAATAGTAGTTACTCTGTTTTTTGGACAAATGCATAATACTTAATTTTAGTAAAATGAACTTTATATTACACAGTCTTAGCTAGAAAGGTGCTATCTAGCCATACTACTAGTTTTACAGATGGGAGGTTTATATCTATTGACTGGAAAAAATTATGGGTGTAAATTAACATGGCAACCGATGTAAAAAAAAACTGATAAAACAGAACACTGTTACTCAGTTTAGGAGCACTAAGGTACTGTAATTATATATTCAACTGGACTTCACTATCCTGTAAGATCTCACTAATGCTATTTTACAGATGCAGAAATTAAGACCCAGAAATGTAGATAACTAGTTCCAGGGCCCTATAAAATACTACTGAAAGGCTAAGTCTAGGTTTGATTTCAAGATTCCAAGTCTACTACTTTTAAAATTTTTAGCACATACCAATAATAAGTTTTTGGCTAACTATATGGTAGATTAAATCAGAATATATGAGAATGTAAGAGCTCCTATTGCACAGAAAGGAAGGTCCAGTGAGGGCCAAAATAACAGTTATTCTAGATCTAGAATTAGTACTTTTTACCAAGAGCCATTTATTATCTGTCGATTTTGCATTCTCCGATATGGACACAAAGGCTATAACTACATTTAAAAAAAATAAATGTGAATTGTTTAAGTTCATTCAGTACTTTCCTTACTTTGGGGAGATCCCTTGGTAAATTATATAATTAAATCAGTCAAAACATACTGGAAAAAAATAATGTACTGTGGTATTGTATGTAATGTATATGTATAGTGATTTAAATATTTAATATTAAAATATTTGTCCACATATTATGAACAAAATTTTATTAAAAACAGTTATAAGCAACATAAACTATCATGTAGTTCCACCTTGGCTAAATTTAGCAATAAAAAACAAGCGAGCTTTGGTTTTTCATAGTCCTTCTAAGTGTAGATAACTCTAGTTCATTCTAGGATATTCATTAAAAAGTAACTTCTTTTTTTTTCTAAAATGGTATCTGCTAACATTTTAGAAACTATGTGGGAATGGAGAAGAAACTTTGAAAGCAAGTGATGAGGTGATTTTTGTATTAAAGTTCTGGGGACATTAGGAATGTAAAAGCTTCAAGGGCACAAGCAGCACTTTTTCGAGAAGGGAAAATGGGTAACTCTTGTTACGGGTGGGAAATTTGCAAGCTGGAAGCTTTGAAATTGATAAGCATTTAGGATCAAATAATAGTAATTCCATTTATAAAATAATTTGCAGATTGAAAAATGAAACCAATATTCTCTCAAACTTGTCTTAAATGCTCTGTCAAAGTTTCTGTCTTCACAGAAGTGCAACTAAAATCCTTATTTTAACTAAACCAAATCCCTTACTTAAAAGAATAAGAATGTGAACAGTCATCCCTTAGGAAAATATTTTAAAGTTGAATTCTTATGTAAGCAGTTGGTTGTGTATGCAGGCAACAGGAGCTGCTAAACACCAGACTTGACATTCCTGTCAAAGGTTAGCTCCCAAGTATAAGAGAAATGGAACTTCTGAAAACACAGTCCTCAACTTAAAATATCAAAGTAGTTTTCAGACTTGTTATTTTCAACAAAACCACTGCTTCAAACAACTCCCAATTCAACACAGTTCAACAAATAAAGCAACAAAGAAGTTGCAGGCTTTTAAGAATAGCAGAGGAGGAAGGGAACCAATACAACTATGACTCTGACAACATTTTCATCCATAGTTTAAAACAAATCACAAAAAATCAATCACAAAAAGGATACTACGAGGACACGTCATTAATTTGTACCATACATACATGACAACTCCGGACTGTTTCACTGGCAGTAAATGATCCTCCCGCATTAATACTACAAGCTGACATGTATTTCACAGCAGTAAATAGCACATCACAATGTGGACCGTTAACTGTTAGGGGTAATCAGTGCACAAGCTGAGCTATTCCAGACTTATTTTAAGATACTTTAGACACCCTGAGTGTTTATATTGGTTGCTGTACTTTCTGTAAGAACCACCGGCTGAGCCATGATACCCAAACAGTAAGAATTAAAAGTACCGAGGGCAAGATGTTAGAGCCACTCTCTCAAAATTAAACGGAGGCGGTTGCAAAAGCCTGCCTAATTAGCTGGAGGAAGAAATATGCGCCCCTCCCAAAAAAGGGGGACAAATGGGCACACACAAATAATAGCTGAAAACATCCCCGTTTGAAGTTTTTTTTTAAGACTTACTTATTAGAGAAAGAGAATCCTGAAGCAGAGTCCCCACTGAGCTTGGAGCCCTACACATGGCCGGTGCCCAGAATCCCAAGATCACCGTCAGCGCTGAAATCCAGAGTCAGCCGCTTAACTGACTGAGCCACCCAGGTGCGACCCTGTTTAAAATTTTAATTTTTCTCACAGGGCTCCAAAGGAGCGAAATAAAATACAGTAAAACTTTTTTGTGATTTCTAAAATATAACTTAAATCCTAAACCTCAAAAGAATGAGAAACAGTGACTCAGGGAAACTTACAAGACAGAGAACAAGGGCTCACACTCTGCTGCCGCTGGAGTGGGAAGCTGACGCTCCTCCTGGGCTGGATTTGGGGCCCTGAGGCTCTCATTCGGGATAGGAAGCCGCATGCTTCTTTCCCTGCTAGGATGCTCCAGGCTACGGCATCTCTCTCTAGCCGTGGGCCGCCCCGTTTTTCGGTCACAGGGAAAAGATACCTGAAGAAACTCTATATAAATGTTTTCACCACACCGAGGAAAGCTCATTCCTCATAAAACCCCACCTCTTTTTGTCCTAGTTCACTTCTTTACATTGAATCCATTATCAACTCCAAGATGACTGCTTTCTAGTCATTTAGAAATACACTGCTAGACATAATAAAGTAATTTGGCTTTATAAATAAAGCTGAATTACAAGATTTTTTTTATTATAAAATAGTTAGAAAACTTACAAAGCACCAAGAAGTTTAAATGAGAAAATAATCATACATTTGTCAGAGAAAACCAACAAACACTTATATACATATCTTTTATCTTTTAAAAAATGTACATATTTATTATAGATATAGTATTGTAGATGACTGCTTTGTATCCAGCTTTTTATATGTGAGGCACTGTTCCTTCCTTAACAATATTTTGAGGAAATGTCAAAAGATTCTCTCTTATTACATGACTCTGATGCTTGCAAAGTCCTTAGCAGTAACTTAACTACTCCCTCATTACTGGTCATTTTTTGTTTCTGTTTTTCTATAATAAATATCAACACATATACCTTTGCCAACATCTTTGACTACATAAGTTAAAATCTCAAAAGGGCAAGGAAAGCCAATGGGCAATTTTACATGCATGCATTTTCACACACACTGTTAAACTGCCCCTCCCCCCCACCCGGTTTCAGGAAAGCAGACACATGCATTTCCCCACATTTGCTCCTAAAGAGAAAAATCTATCTGGTCAACTATTAATAGATGAACGCTGGCTATTTTCCTATTGGGGTGTTGGCCTTCGCCTGATTTAGAGGGCTGCTTTGGACAGTAAGTATTTCAACATTTAGTCCACTGAGGACATACCACCAAAGCCCTAAATTTTAAATTACATTTTAAAATATTCAAATCAAAAACTAATGATGTACTGTATGGTGACTAACATAATAAAAAAACAAATATGGAAAAGTACAGCATAGGAAAAAAAAATATTCGAAGTCTGAGTCCTTACTATTGCTCACGTGATACTGTTTTTTTTTAGCCACATTACCACTTCAAGTGCTGTGTGAGCTTGAAAATGAAATGACCAGCCACATATAGTTCTGGTTAAAGATGCTATCTCTAAGACATGCTTTAATTTCAGCTTCCTCTGGGACTCAGTAAAATGGGAGTAATGCCATTTGTTTTGAATGGTATAAACCTCTAAGAGTAAAGACAACAAGAGAACTGATACTTTGTCAATTATACGGCAATAATGGAAAAAAAAAAAAGAGAGAAAACCAGCAACATTTTACACCACAGTGGGCATTCTGGGGTCCATTAAGTTACAGGGAGGCGGGTGCTAAGACCAACACTAATATGATAATTTTCAAAAGGCTCAGAAACTGGGAACAAAGGTAGGGGTCAGAATCAGGGAGACTTGGGGCACCTGGGTGGCTCAGTCAGTCATGATCCCAGGGTCGTGGGTATTGGGGCTCCCTGCTCGGCAAGAGGCCTGCTTCTCCCTCTACCTCTGGCTGCCACTCTGCCTATATGTCCTCTCTGTCAAATACACAAAATCTTAAAAAAAAAAAAAAAAAAAAAGATTCAGGGAGACTGGTTCGAAGTCTGTTTAAAAACATATACAAGGTTTCTTTTTATAGAAATGACAGGCCAGGGTGCCTGGGTGGCTCAGTTGGTTGAGCGACTGCCTTCGGCTCAGGTCGTGGTCCCCGAGTCCCAGGATCGAGTCCCACATGGGGCTCCCGGCTCCACGGGGAGTCTGCTTCTCCCTCTGACCTTCTCCCCTCTCATGCTCTCTCTCGCTGTCTCAAATAAATAAAATCTTAAAAAAAAAAAAAAAAAAGAAAGAAATGACAGCCCAGGTTATGGGGGCCAACTTGTCAAAATGTAAATGTTAGCCAAAAAATGGAACGGAAAAAATCTTACAAGCACGAATGGGCTGACACAATAAGAATTTAGGCTAAAATCTAAGGGAAAGCACCCTTGCCACCTGGGCTCTGACGATACTTACACATTTAGACAAATGTAGGTTTCAAATAAAAGGACAGAAAACCCACTAGCAAAATGGACAAAAAAAATATACAGATACTTTACAAACTAGAACTCCAAATGGCCGGTACACATATGAAAAGTTATTCAGCTTCATTAGTATTCAGGGACATGCAAATTAAAAACACCATTACACACCCACCCTCTAGACTGGCTAACATTAACCATGTGACACCATGAAGGGTCTGGGTGTGGAGGGTACATCGATTTGGAAGACGGTGTAGCATCGTGCGGTACAAGGGGCGGTAGGAATATCCTTTTCTTTCTTTTAAGATTTTATTTATTTGGCAGAGAGAGACACAGCGAGAGAGGGAACACCAGCAGGGGGAGTGGGAGAGGGAGAAGCAGACTCCCCACCGAGCAGGGAGCCCCATGTGGGGCTCGATCCCACGACCCTGGGATCATGACCTGAGCCGAAGGCAGACGCTTAACAACTGAGCCACCCAGGCACCCCAGAGGCAGGAATATCCTGTGATCCAGCAACTCGGCCACTTGACACCTACTTCCAGAAATTCATACTCATGAAGAGATTCACGTGTGTATACAACGAAACGTGTGAGAATGATGAGGGCGGTTTGTAGAATACCACACCCAGAAACGGGTCAAGTGCTCACAACAATGGGAGGGACATACCCGCAGGGGTACAACTGTGAGGGCGGAATGCAGTTACATATCCTAACATGGACAAGTTGTACCCCGCAGAGGGGAAGCAACACGACGCAAAACCATACCTGCTGTTCAAAGCATGTGAACTAAGCTACGGTGTGGAAGGATGTATACACAGGTGCCAAGAGAAGCCGGAATGTAATTATTCTACGGGTCAGGGTCGTGGTAACCTCTAAGGAGGGGGGGCCCAGGGGAACTGTGATCCTGGGACGTCCCACTGGAGGCACCCAAGGCACAGGCCCTGGTCTGGTTACCCGAGTGCTCGCTTTATAATTATTCATTAAATTGCCCACGTGAGTGTGTGTGTGTGTGTGTGTGTGTGTATTCTTATGTATGCTTTTGTTTCATAGTAAAAAAAAAAACCCTTCATTATAAAGAGATCAACAGGAAAAGCAGCAGATGACTTAATGCCCGTGTTACGTCCCCCACTCCTGTCAATGATGGTTTCTTACTGGCATTTTTCCTTCAAACTCCTAGACTGGTCCTCTTTCTTATTTTCTCTTCTATTTTTCCAGATCTTTGTCTTTCTGCTCTAATTTCTGGCTTATTTTCTTACGTTTACCTCCCACCTCTTCTACTGAGCTTTGTATTCATGCTGAAACCTTTTTAATTTTCGTTTTATTCCCTCAAAATTCCCCTTTTTAAACACTTTACTCTTATTTGATGAATGCAGTATTTTTCTTATCTTCAAGCATATAAACAGGTTTTAGGGACGTTCCTTCTTTCTGCCTATTTTCTATTTCCTCCAAGGTGGATTTTTCTGTTGTTTGTTTTGATCTCTGTTTTTGAAACTAGAAGCTTTGCTTCCTTTCACCCTATCCATCCCCTTCTTCGAGGCAGAAGACTGGAGACCTTTCTCTGTGAAGACCAAAACAGGAGGACTCTGGACAAGGATTCCGGACACAGGTGAGGATAGAGGTGACTTAACAACAACAACAACAACAACAACAACCCAGGAAGATTAAGTGAGCTGTTACATATCCAGTATCAATGGAATTCATGCGGTCTGAAGAACAGAGGAAGGAAAGATTGAAGGAACACTAAGAGTGCTTTACAGACCTGAAAGACAGTATCAAATGGCCTTACACGTAAATGAAATCCAAAAAGGAGAAGACTGTGAGAAAGGATCAGTCAGATATTACCAAAAAAACCCACAAAAAACAAAAAACCCCGCTAAACTATAAAATAGAATCAATTAATTTAGATGGTCGCAGGACACAATAATCAAAAATCTACCTTCTTTTTATATACTACAACAAAAAATTCAAAAATGAGATTAATGTCATACCTCATGGCAGAAAAACACAAACACATTTACAAATAAAATAGGAATAGGGCTCCTGGGTGGCTCAATCACTGAAGCTTTGACCTTCAGCTCAGGTCATGATCTCGGGGTCCTGGATGGAGCCCCATGTCAGTCTCCGTGCTTAGTGCAGAGCCTACTTCTCCCTCTGCCCCTCTCCTCAGCTCGCTCGCTCTCATAAATAAAATCTATAAAAACAAAACAGGAATAAATGGTGCAGGGGTGAGGGGGTAAGGCATGCAAGAGCTCTAAGGGAAAACCAGAAAACACTGCTGAAACTAAGTAAAGAAGATTTGAGTAAATGAAGAGATAGACAGTGTTATCTGACTGGTCTGCAAATTCTATGCATTACCAATCATCATCCCACCAGGCTTTTTTCTGTGTAAAGAAATTGACAAGCTGATTCTAAAAATTTATATGAAATTGCAAAGACAGAGAAGATCCTAAAGTTTGGCTCTGTACCCTAGGGGAGGGCTAAACATCTTGAAAGATGCTGTCATTCCTTTACCATATATTTTTGAGTACCAGGCATTAAATATATATAATGAAGGCAGCTCATCCATAAAAATTGGAACAATTTTTCAGTCTGTGGCATACACAAACTCTTCCTTCAAATGTTTTTATAAGCTCTTTGCAGTTTCAAAATGATAACCTGTATTACTTGGTTTAGTCAAAAGCCTGAAATATATATACATACACATACACCCATATATGTGTATGTATATAATATTTATTTATTTGAGAGAGAGAGAGGAAATCTCCAGCAGACCTCACACAGAGCACAGAGCTGGACACGGGGCTCAATCCCAGGACCCCGAGATCATGACCTGAGCCCAAACCAAGAGCTGAATGCTTAACTGAGCCACCCAGGTGCCCAGAAGCCTGAAATCTATTAAACAAGTCACTCCTCCAAACAAAGAATCAGCAAATGAATAATGGAATGTTAAGGGAAAGCCAAACAACTTAAAGGATACTTCTTTTTGCCAAAGGCTTGGTTGGATGTGTTAACTCAGAATTATAGGTGTTCTTTGATTTATGAGGTTCTCATTTGGGTACTTTTAAAAATTAAAAGTAAATATCCTGATGGCTTACAGCAAAAGGAGATGCTTTACTTAATCAAAGTCATCAGAACAACAGTGAGTCTGAGAAGAGGGGAACAGAGAATCACTCCGCAATCAGAACGCTAGGAAAAGACCAAAGCCGAAAGAACCGCGTCCACCATCGGTCTTCTCAGAATCATCCGTATACACTGCTCACAACTGCCCTAAGGATATGCCTTCCCAGTGAGAGAGGACAAGTCTTCTAATTGCCAGAACTCTTCAAATGAACACAGGTATCCTATCCCTTAGTTTTTGCCTGTACTTATTTTGTTTTACCATCAGAATGTTCCTAGTAAAAGGACATTAAATATTTAATAGAACCCTGTTCTTAAATATTCTGAGACAATTATTCTTCTTTCATTATTAAAGCAGAAAGATCCATTTCTGATACACTGAGACTGAATACAGAATTATTCAGTGCATACGACAGATAATATATGCAAACGCCCTCAATTTTTATTATGAATTGAACTAAAATGTTACTTCTGTGGGCTTGACGTGAATAGAGTTTGTGGCAAAGAAAATACAGAGCAGGAAGAGGGGAGAACCCAATGCCTTTCATTACACCGTGTCCTGGCTCAGGCCCATGTGATGCCTGTCCAGGATGACGCGGTTGTTGAGTCAGAAGCTGTCCCACTAACGCCGTGTTCAAATGACAAACTGGTCTCTCAGGCCTTCGACAGGAATCCCAAACAGCCCCCGTTAAAACAGTATGTGTAACAAAAAGGTGCCATACAGGTGTTTCATGGGGAAAAAAAGAAATTCTGAAATATACGACGTTATAGGAGTAACGGAATTTCTTTCCTTTTCATTACCTCACTTAATTGGTTACTGTACCTAATTTAGTTTACTATTAATTGTTGCTGACTTTCCCTTAATATGTGTGACACCCTGAACCAAATGCTGTATAGAAATTATTTTGGTTATTTTCATCTTCGTGACATCTTTGAGATTGGGTCATTTCCCCCACTTTAAGGATAAGGAAATAGGCTCAAGATGGTCAGCTGTCCAAGGCCTCCAGAGAGGCAGCTCTGTGAGGATGACAGTCTAGATTCTCAGACCTCTTGCTGAAGAGTTTCTTCACTGGATTCTATTGCTGCTCTTCACTTTGATGACTTATGGGTAATATTTCCTATGGATACACATGTGACGAATCAATTCTTAGAAGATGGAAAAGCCATCAAAAGGCTTCATGGCAATAAGAGAAAATGTCAGCAAAAACCGTAAGGAGATGCTCCAAAATGTTTGCAGATAGAATCTGAAAATCCTGAGCAAGGAAATAAGATGTTCTTAACCAGGACCTGAGTAAACACTGCGTGGTGTACTTGGGATTATAAGACAGACACACATTATGTTTTCATAAGGCCCACTGTAGGAGACATACAAGGAAACGGATAATAATAATACACTGTGATTCATGCTACCATGGGAGAATGTGGAATGGAAGGGCCTAGAGAGAGCAATCAGGGAAGTCTACCTGGAGGAGATGGCATCAATGGGAAGAGCTGGAAAAGTAAGCATGAGAGGGAGGTTGAAGGAAACATGGTAACATGTACAGAGGTCTCGTGGTACTCAGAGTAAGCTCTTCTGGGAAACTCAAAGGCAATACATGACTAACAAAAATATTACAGAACATTAGAAAATTATGTCCAACCACAGTTCCAAAGGGACCTCTAAATCATACATTGATTTTCATAAAGTACAAATGCAAGATAGCATCAAGGGAAGGGAAGAGGGTAAGACAGAGATGTTAGGAACACAGTGGTCCTCATGCTCCTTAGAGCAGCACAGCTTTCTAGTGCTGAGCAGACCACCCCCCGCCCCAGCTAGAAATGGGCAACCAGAGAGATTTCAGATGTCCTACCACCAACTCACTGGGTAACTAACCATCAACAACCCAATTAGTGTCCCTGGACTTCAAGCTCCCTCTTCTGTTATTCATAGATAAATGAAATTGCAGGGGGGCAGGATGCTCTACCTGATAATCTCCTCAGGATTCTTTAAGTTCTAGCATCCAAGATTCTGTGAGATACATGATGGCAAATGACCGGGGAGGACAGCAGCAACAACATGATCTTCATGAGAACCGGTCCCAGTGGTGACTACAACATCAACAACAAGGGTTTGAGCTTCACAGGGCTGTTTATATGTGAATTTTCTTAAGGATGTGGAAAAGTTGGAGATTTGGAGCAATGTGTGAAGATATTTGGAGATGAACTGCTTATCTTAAATATCAAAGCAATTAAAAATGCATGTTCTGAATGCATAAAATATATGTAGATACTAGCCTATTTTACCATTTACTACCACAATATATACACATTTTTTAAAAGTTCAAACTTATCAAAAGTTATGCACACACGGACTTACAGACCAAACATGGGGCGATTAACAGTCTTTACATGTGTTCGCATTTAATTAATACTGTAACTTTACATGTGTTCGCATTTCTCTTAGCTAGAAATGTAGTAAAGATATAAAGATACGGTATTAAATCAGAACTGCATACAATTCACTGTAGTCCACACTGTACTCCTGTATTAATTTCACAGCTACCTCCTGTTGCTGTCCTCCGCCTACCGCACAGCGTGACGCTCATCATCTCTGTGCGAGCGGGCCATCTCTCAGTACATGGCGTATCAGGGTACAGAGTGATGTCTTGTGGGTCTCACCTATTTTTCACCGGGTTTTGTGCAACACTGTAAAGCCTGAATCACATCGTGGAGCCCATTCAAAGTACAAAGTGCGGCGGGAAGTGCTCCCAGGAAGCAGAGAGAAGTCATGACATTCTAAGAAAAAGCTGGCCTGCTTGACAGGGGCTGCAGGTGGAGGTCCACAGCTGTGGGCGCCCACCATTCAGTGCACCAGAGTTCAGCGTAAGGACCACAGTAAAAAAAAAATAAATAATAAACAAATGCAAAAAAAAAAAAAAAAAAAAAAGGAAAGGAAATTCCTGACACTGTCAGTGCAGCTACTTCAGCAGGCTTCCTTGTCGTCTCTGGGAAACACCTTTTCATTTCATGCCGAAATGCAGCTTTTCTGTGGATCCGGGAAAGGTGCACCTAGAGACCCTAACGGGGTTTCAAAAAAGCCGAGTCATTATATGACAACTTAAAGCCAAAGGAAAGTGAAGGATTTAAAACTAGAGAATTTAATGCCAGCAAAGGATGGTTTGATAATTTTAGAAAGAGGTTTAAAAAGAGGTTTAAAGGTTTAAAAAGAGGCTTAGAAAGAGGCTTAAGAAATGTCAAGAGAACAGTTGAGAAGCAGCTTCTGCGACCAAGAGGCAGCAGACACATTCCCAGATGCCATTAAGAAAATCAATGAGGAGAAAGGGTGCATGCCTGAATATGTTTTTATTGCAGACAAAAGTATCCAATTCTGGAAAAAAAAATGTCAAAAAGGAAATTGATTAGCAAGGAAGAGAAGTGAGCACAGGATTTAAGGCAGGAAGGGCCAGGCCGGCTCCACTGTTTGGGGTTTATGATCAGAGCTGCCCTCATCTGGAAAGCTGCTAAGCCCCAAGCCTTTGAAGAGAGAAGATAAACACCAGCCACCAGACTTCTGGTTGTACAACAAGAAGGCCTGGACAAGAACCTTTTTCTGGATCGGTTCCACTGATGCTTTATCCCGATAGTCAGAAAGTACCTTTGAGGGTGCCCCTGCTCACCCGCAACCCCAAAGATGCCAAAGTGGTACACGTTCCCCAGACACAGGGGCTCTGGTTCAGCCTCCAGATCAGGGTCGGAAGGACTGCTGAAACTGATCTCACTCGTACTCTCGGCAAAGAATCGTCAACACTATGGAAGTGAACCCAGACAGCGCACCACGCGAGTCGGGCCGAGCCCACTGAGGATGGCATCGCTCTTACATCGAGTGCGAAACAATAAATTCCTGCTGGAGCACGCGGGGTCCAGACACTGTTGTGCAGGACTTCACAGTAGTTATGAAAGAGCCCATGGAGGACAAAGTCGTGAACCATACGGTGGATTTGGAAAAGGAAAAAAAAAAGTGGGGAGGAAAGGTCTCCCGGGATGGATCCTGTAGAATTAAGTTCAAGAGCTCGGAGCCTTGGTAGCAGTGTTCCAACGTCAGTGCCCAGCGAGGGGGAGGAGACGCAGAGGCAGCGGCCAGCAGGGCCTCCTGATGATTCAAGACTGCTTTTGACCTCTTTTAGGACACGTACCTTTCTGTGATACATAAACACGGAAACTAAAGCAAATGATGGAAGATGGATTAGTATTATAAAGAATCACTTCTGGAGAAAGTAAAAAGCAAAAAGGGCAGAAATTACGAGGTATTTCCATCAAGTTACACTGAGTGTGCCGGCCTCTCCTGCCTGCTCTTCTCCATCCTCCACCTCCCCCGCCCCGAGATGGCAAGACCCGCCCCTCTTCATTCCCCCTCCTGCGTAACATAGTTAAGTTTCTGAGGCATCATAAGTCATACGTGGATTTCTGACCCTGTGGGAAGCCGGTGCCCCCCCCACGCCCGTGTTGTTCAAGGGCCAGCGGTACTCCGGCTTCGAGACTCAGCAGTGTGCTATCGTTTGACATCCCCTACCTTACTCAGTCTGCACCACAACTATACGAGGTAGGAACTATTATTATTCCTACACAGGCAAAGAAAATGCAGACTCGGAGGAGTTACCCCTCCGAGGTCATGTAACTAGCCATCGATGAAGCCCTATTTCTCTTGCGGGCGTGCCGCCTACAGCGTCCAAGCCCTCAGCTGGCAGTGCGCGCTCCTGTGTGTGTTCTGGGTGCAGTTAGGGGCAGCGGCAATCCTGCTAGCCTGCGCTCACAGACAGTAGTTACTCTTCAGAGTGTTTCCACAGTAGTAATTTATCTTCTTTTCATAATATTCTTGGAAGGTAGACTGAGTATTATCATCCAGACTTAGAAATGAAATAGCCAGAGTTCTCAGAGGTCCTGCAGGGATTCAGGAATGGCTCTGCAACTGGAATCCAGGTTTTGTGACCTCCCTTTCTGTACTCTTTCGAATACAGCACTTTACAAAGCGTAGATTTAAAAATGCCAACATCATGGAGAGAGAAGGTGCAAATGTTTTCACTCAACTTTGTATTTAATTTATAAAAGGATGACTAATAAAATACTTTATTTGCCTTTAGTCCATCAGTAATTTTGGGCTAGCATTTTTTCTGAACTATAGTTTTATTAATTATACTCTTAGAAGGTAAACATGGAGTAAACTTTATATTACTTTAGTAATATTTATAATTATTAATTATAATACTTAGCATCTAATATATATTTTGCTTTTTCTAGTTTGGGGAATCCAGGCTTTAAACACACTAAGGTAAATTACTCATGAAAGTGAAAATTAGGGTGCCTGGATGGCTCAGTGGGTTAAAGCCTCTGCCTTTGGCTCAGTTCATGATCTCGGGGTCCTGGCATCGAGCCCCGCATCGGGCTCTCTGCTCAGCAGGGAGCCTGCTTCCCCCTCTCTCTCTCTGCCTGCCTCTCTGCCTACTTGTGATCTGTGTCAAATAAATAAATCTTTAAAAAAGATAAAGTGAAAAACAGACTCTTGACACAGTCTTCTGTACCTATACTTGTATACAAGTTTGCTTTTCTCTAACGTGAAGTCAGTTCTTAAACTTCATTTCAATATATCCTGTTAGTGCATAGGCAAACCAAATAAGAACCACATCAAAATAAGAGCAATGACAATTAATACTAAGTACTTACTATGTGTTATACACTAAGTACTTTGTAAATATTAGCTCATTCTAGTCCTTAAAAAAAAAAAAAAAACCTCAATCCTCACCATACCCATTTTGTTTTAAAAGATTTTATTTGACAGAGAGAGATCACAGGTAGGCAGAGAGGCACCATGCACCCCTAGAGTTAGCATTCTTATTTCTCATATATATTAGACCCATTTTATGAATGAAGAAATTCAGACTCACAAAGGTCAGGTAATCTTATAGAAGAAAGTCACAGAAGTAGGAAACCGCTGTCTCTGGATCCCAGATTAGGTAGACCACTCTGATGCCAAGTTCTTCTTTTTTTTTTTTTTAAGATTATTTATTTATTTGACAGAGAAATCACAAGTAGGCAGACAGGCAGACAGAGAGAGGAGGGGAAAAAGGCTCCCTGCTGAGCAGAGAGCCCGATGCGGGGCTCGATCCCAGGATCCTGAGATCATGACCTGAGCTGAAGGCAGAGGCTTTAACCCACTGAGCCACCCAGGCGCCCCTGATGTCAAGTTCTTAACTGCTATGCTAAACATTTAGGCTTAGGCCTTTAATAAAAGAGTAGATTATTAAGATTATTAGATGCACGCACTACATGCTGTCAGAGTCCGAGTCAGGTTTTCACAGTAAGTCATTGCAAAGCTAGAGATAACTGATAAGGGACTGAGCTATATCCATTTAGTTAAATGACCTACAGGTTGTGCTCAACCAAGGGGCTGGGTGGGGTCACTGCTTTGCTGTGTTTCCCCTCCCCGTTACAACAAGCCTACAATTGCATGGCATCTGCGGCCCCCACTCTTCTATCAATTATTTTTACAAGGTTATCACTTTGTTAAAGAATTAAAGGCTTCTTCTTCACTTGTAAATCTCATTTAAATTACATGACATTTCTTATATCTGTTATAGACAGGAGAAATCACAGACACTGGCTTTTTGAGAAATCCGTTTTACTATACACAGGGCTGGAAACTGCCAAGAACTTTCTTAGATATCAACTTCTGCTACCTAAAAATTTTGGCCTAAAAAGGCCACCTATCCCCTCTAATCAAGAACATATAAGGGGTGCCTGGGTGGTGCAGTGGGTTGAGGGTCTGACTCTTGGTTTCGGCCCAGGTCGTGATCTTGGGGTCCGGTGACTGAGCCCCGTGTCAGGCTCTGGGCTCAGCGGGGAATCTCCTTGAGATTCTCTCTCCCTCTGCCTCTCTTGCTTATACTTTCCTCTAAAATACGTAAATCTTCAAAAAAGAATGTGTAAGACATTCCTGTTATAGAGACTTGAGCCAAACTAGACAGGAAGGAATACCTTTTGGTGAAATGACACTGACACGTTCAGAGAGGTAATCCCTCCATCAAACATATGGTACTAAAATGTAGTTTTTGCAACCCCTGAAAATTCAATAGCTTAATTTGTAGAGGATAAAATCTGAATTTCTTCACTTAGCAAATACAGCTCCCCACGGTCTGTACCCAGTCTGCTTTTTCCAGGTTGAGCTCTTTCTCCAGGGTCAGCTTTCAATCTGTCCTCCAGCCAGTGTGTCTGAATTCCTGTGAAGACAGGTCTTTTTGGTCTGAGGCCTGAACCCTCAGAATACAGATAGTTGCACACAATTCTTTGGGGTTCATCTCTAATCTCAGGGCCTCCATCAAGGTTTAAAGTTTATTTGTAGCTCCAAAATTAATACAGTGCCTCCCTGGCCACATGTGGGTAAGCAGAGAGTGACAAAAACATCTGAGGCACCTGCTGCGCACGTTCCCTGCGGAGGTCAAGCAATGTGATATTACGCCTCCTTGTTTCGGCTTTTATGCTGGAAACAGTTTCCTTTCTGTGGTATATTCAGTGCCCTGGTTTTTTGGTATTTGTGCGCTTTTTGTTGGTGATTTCCCTATTTAAAGTGGCCCCTTGTAAGCACAAGGAGGCTGCCGTGTACCTTAGGGAGGGGAAGCGTATCAGACAAAGTTTGATCAGGCGGGATTTACAGAGCCGTTGGCTGTACGTTCAATGTCAGTGAATCAAGGATAGTCATTAAATAAGGTGTCATTAAACAGAAACACATAAAACAAAATTATATAATGATGGGTTGGCAAAAATATTGCGACCAGAGGCTCACAGGTACCTGACTTCCTGTCTCCCCTAGGAACCGCAGCTCAGTATTTACTAATTCAACACTGGCTGAGCCTATTTTACAGCATAATCAGAGTGGTTATGAGAACTGACTGTCCACACGATGAACAGTATACACCCATTAAAAAGATGTACATCAGGAGTCAAATTTTTTCTATAAATGGCTAGGTAATATTTAAGGCCTTGCAGACCATGTGTCACTTATATTTGTTTGTTTGTTTGTACCACCCTTTAAAAACATAAAAGCCATTCTTAGCTCATGGCTTCTGAAGGGCTGCGTTTCGTTTGTGGGTTATCGCTGGCCAACCCTTGATGTGTATCTAGATCCATTATCCATATCCATCTATTATCTATATCCATTTATAGCAGTGCATCTATTCATAAATATTACAAATATTTC
This sequence comes from Nasua narica, assembly GCA_028533885.1. Classification (NCBI taxonomy): domain Eukaryota; kingdom Metazoa; phylum Chordata; class Mammalia; order Carnivora; family Procyonidae; genus Nasua; species Nasua narica. The sequence continues at coordinate 31,060,188 of CM052809.1, forward strand.
TTGTCAGAATATTAATTGCTTTTCCTTTTAAAAAAATCGAAGGGCTCAATTTAAATTTTTCATATAAATAGAGAAAGAGAATGGATTTTCCTATATTTGTAAATATTTGTTCACAAATGCTCCTTGGCAAATATCCAAGTAATTACTTTTCTCTCCATATATGCCATCCTAGTGAAATTTGATACGAATTCTTCATGATTGCTGAGTAAGTTGGGCGTGGGTCAGGGAAGCAGCTTCCTATGTGTTATACACTAAGTACTTTGTAAATATTAGCTCATTCTAGTCCTTAAAAAAAAAACCTCCATCCTCACCATACCCATTTTATTTTAAAAGAGTTTATTTATTTGACAGAGAGAGATCACAGGTGGGCAGAGGCACCCATGCACCCCTAGAGTTAGCATTCTTATTTCTCATATATATTAGACCCATTTTATGAATGAAAAAATTCAGGCTCACAAAGGTCAGATAATCTTATAGAAGAAGCTCTATAAGCTTCTTAGCTCTCCAAATCTGTGAGAAAGGATGGGCGGAGTCGATGATGATCACCCCGTCTTTTTGTGGTAGTGGTTCAAACATGGTAGCACAGTTTTCGTTAGCTGCTTTGCTTTACGGAAACTCGTTTCCCCACTGACACCGTTTTCCCTGCAACCATGTCTGATGACAGGTCCTCCTCCTCTGTTTCCATCTGAGAGACTCCAAGCCAAGAAGAGGGATGAGGAATCTCCTCCAGCACGCTGCTGTCACTCTCTTCCCATGGCTCCGTCACCCTGAAGGTGTGGGGTCCATTCATCATCTTTCTATTCCCAAACCCTTCCCGCTGCCATGTATCACTTTAAAGAACCCTGGAACCAGCCTGTCTCTAGCTCCTTCCTGTCACCCATGACTATTCATTCTCTCATGACTCCGCTCACAGCCAGGCCTCAGTTTTTTACTTCAGGTATGGTCTAAAAACACAGTATTTCCTAAAACAGACTCATCTTCTTTTCCACCTCCTAAACCGTTCCTAAACTGCACAGCCTTGTTTCCTTGCCTCCAAACTTCATCGCTCACCATTCCTTTTCCTCCTACATTTAACCAATATTTGTGGAGTGCCCGACATGTATTAGGTTCTGGGTTTACCTCAGTGAGAAAGAGAACCATGGTCCTCTACTCTCACAGAACTTTTAGACTAGACTAGAGACAAGTCAACAGGGAGTTGGGATACAGTGAGATAAATGCTAGGATAGGGGAAATGCCTGGTGCTGAGGATGGGCCTCTAACCCAAAAGCAGTGGTGGTGGTGGTGGGTGGGGGTCAGGGATGCAATGATGCCAAGATCAATCATCAAAATATTACTCTATACTTTATAAACCCTACACCCAAAATAAATGATATTTAAGAAGGACCTTACTGAGATTGTTAAAAAAAAAAAACCACTGTGAACTTAAAATTTCAATTATAATTCATCCTTGTATAACTTCTGTATATAACTTGTTACTCTGTATATAACTTGTTCCAACAAGTTATATACAAGGTTATAACTTGTATAACTTCTTTTTTTTTTTTAAAGATTTTATTGATTTATTTGACAGAAGGAGAGAGATCACAAGTAGGCAGAGAGGCAGGCAGAGAGAGAGGGGGAAGCAGGCTCCCTGCTGAGCAGAGAGCCCAATGCGGGGCTTGATCCCAGGACCCTGAGATCATGACCTCAGCCGAAGGCAGGGGCTTAACCCACTGAGCCACCCAGGCGCCCCAACTTGTATAACTTCTATAATCCTTGTATAACTTCAATTACAGTTAATCCTTGTATAACTCCTTCTCTATAACTTAGTAGGCCAGAAACTAATGGCCTACTGTTCACCAGAAGCCTTACTGAGAACATAAAGTCAATTAATATTCTGTATATTATATGTATCATATACTCTATTCTTACAGTAAGGCTAGAAACAAGATACTATTAAGAAAATCTTAAGGAAGAGAAAATACATTTGCTGTACTCTACCCATTTATCAAAAAAAAACAAAACCCCCCAAAAAAACTACATATAAGCTACCTGCCCATTTCAAACCCACTTGTTCAAGGGTCAACTGTAGTAGCATGAATTGATTATCATAGACATATCTTCCTTATTTGCAGAGGAATACCATGAAGACTGTTCCCCTTCTGTAGTTGTAATTTAGTGCTGATCCCAGACAACTGGGAGTTAAAGAAGTTCATCACCACTAAACTGCCTTATAACAGAGGGGACCTTCTTGAAGTGGAAAACAAAAGACCTTAATTGGAAGAAAATGATGAGAGGAAGAAATTTCATGAGTAAACATGAAGATAAAGATAGTATAGCATGACTTAATAAAGCTAGTAAGAAGGTTAAAAAACAAAATTAGCAAAATCAATTGTATCTAAAAAAATTAATCAAGGGGACTCACAAAGAGATCTAAAATATGACAACATATACATAAAATATGGAAGGGAGAGTAAAAGTGAAGTTCTTTTAGAATGTGTTCAAACCTAAATGACCATCTTAATATAGACTGCTAAGTGCTTAGGATGTTATATATGAGCTTTGGGGTAACCAGAAACCAAAAACCTACAATAGATAATAAATAAGAAAATAGACAAAAAATACAATAGACAAAAAATAAGAAAAAAGGAAGCCAAGTGTAACACTGAAGAAACTCATCAATCATAAGAGAGCAAGAGAAGAGGAAAGGACAGAGAAAAGCTACAGAAACAACCAGAAAACAGGGAATAAAAAGGAAGTACGTGGCTATCAATACGTACTTTAAATGTATGAGGTCTAAATGCTCTAATCAAAAGACAGAATACAGCGTGTTCAGAGAAAATGGCAGACGAGCGGATCCCGAGCTCACCTTGTCCCACGGACATGCCAGGTCATAGTTACATATATGCAGCCAACTGAAAATGACCTGAGACTGATGGAACAGACCTTCCACTGTTGACTGAAAGAGGCCGTGTGGAAAAAAGGATAGGAGGGCTGGAAATATGGCTGGGAACCAAAGCCCGGGCAAGACTAACCACAGTCAGGAGGAATACCATAAGCATGGAGAAACAAGAGGTTCACCAGGCACCCCAGTTACTAGGGACCGGCTCTGAAAGAAGAGGCCTCATAACAGCTGGCTTTGAAAACCAGTGGGACTTAACTTTAGGAGCTTTTATAATCATTAGGACTTAACTCTTTGTACTTTAAAAATCAGTGGGCTCAGTGGAACAGAATAGAGAACCCAGAAATAAACCCATGCTCCCATGGTTAGGCTATGACAAGGGATGCAAGAACGTACAATGGGGAAAAAAGTCTCTTCAATAAATGGTGCTGGGAAAACTGCACGGCTACCTGCAAAAGAGTGAAGTTGGACCACCTTTTCATGCCATAGCCAAAAAATAAACTCAAAATGGATTGAAGACCTAAGTGTAAGACCTGAAACCATAAAACTCCCAGAAGAAAACATTGGCAATCATCTTTTTGACATAAGCCTTAGCAACATTTTTCTATGTATATCTCCACAGGCAGAGGGAACAAAAGCGAAAACAAACTATTGAGACTATGCCAAAAAAAAAAAAAAAAAATGCTTTTGCACAGAGAAGGAAACCATCAACAAAAGGAAAAGGCAACCTATTGAATGGGAGAAGATACTCACAAATGATATGGCACATAAGGGGTTTATTGCTAAAGTATATAAATAATTTATGCAACTTAACATACACACATGTACACAAACCAAAACCAAATAGCTGGCTTAGTCAATAGAGCATGTAAGTCTTGGTCTCAGGATCATGAGTTCAAGACCACCAATGGGTGTGCAGCCTACTCAAAAAAAAAAAAAAAAGAAATTTTAAAAATGGGCAGAGGACCCAAATAGACATTCTTCCAAAGAAGATGTACAGATTGCCAAAAGAAACATGAAAAGTGCTCAACATCACTAATCATTAGGGAACAACACATCCAAACCACAATGAAGTGGTAGCTTACACCAGTCAGAATGGCTAGTATCAAAAAGAAAAGAAACAAGTGTTGGTGAAGATGTAGAGAAAGGAGACACTTTTGCACTGCTGGGAGAAATGTAAATTGGTGCAACCGCTTTCCTCAAAAAATTAAAAACAGAATTAGCATATGGCCCAGTAATTCTACTAATAGATATTAACCCAAAGAAAATAAAAACACAAATTTGATAAGATAGATGCATCTCTATGTTTACTACAGCATTATTTACAAAAGCCAAATATGGAAGCAAACATGTGCCCATTGATAGATGAATACAGAAGATGTGTAAACACATGCAAGTGCACACACATGCTCCCTGGAATATTATTCAGCCATGAAAACGAATGAGGTCTTGCCATTTGCAACATGGACAGATCTAGAGAATATTATGCTAAGTGAACTACATCAGACTGAGAAGGACAAATATGTGATTTCACTTACTTGTGGCATCTAAAAAACAACAGCAGTAAACAATAAGTAGAAATAGACCCTTGAATACAGAGAACAGATGGTTTCCAGAGAGGATGAGGGGATGGGCACAATGGGTGAAGGGGAGCAGGAGGTAGAGGTTTCCAATTAGGTAATGAATAGAACGTGGGGATGAAAGGTACAGTACAGGGAATGCAGTCAATGGTACTGTAATAGCATTACGTTGTGACAGCCGGTAGTTACACTTGTGGTGAGCATAGTCTAACTATGTTGTATACCTGAAATATAACGCTATCAACTATACTTAAATTACCAAAAAAAAAAAAACCCCACATTCTCTCAATTAGAAAAAAAACATTTTCATTTGTATCGCTCAAGTCTCAACATCTTCTACAACACATATTTTTTTAAAGATTTATTCATTCATTTTTGGAGAGAGCGTGCATGCACAAGTGCACAAACTGGGGGAGGGGGAGTAGAGGGAGAGGTAGAATCTCTAGCAGACTCCCCATTGAGTGTGGACTAATATGGGGCTTGATCTCATGACACCTGAGATCATGACCCTGCTGAAACTAAGAGTCAGATGCCTAACTGAATGAGCCACCCAGGCGCCCCTATAATATGTACTTAACCTTTTTTATGTGCTATGTCTATTTTTCAGCCACAAAATATTAATATCTAAATATGACACAGTACTCCTATAATGTCCACAGCAATAATGTTATCAGTGGTTCTCCAAAGACATGGGAGTATTCGGAGGTCTTTATCAAAATACAGATAACGAATTCCAAGCCTCCCAATTCTGATTTAGTAATTCTGGGAGAAGGCTGAGAATTTCCCAGATGATTCTGATTTGTAACTTAGCTTACAGGATCCATTTTTTACTCATCATAGTCTTTGTAGCAATCCAAGCTGACACAACATATAATTTACATGTTACATACTTGGGGTATTTCCGTTTGGAGTCTTTGTCATTTCTAATTGTTTAATTTAATTCAGAGATGAATGTGCTGGCTTAAATTTTTTTTGGTAAACTGCCATGGATCCTTTTTGGAGATAAAAGCCAATTTCTTAGTATTGTTTACATCATCATCTGTCCTCATTTTTAGCCCGTTGCTATAATTTAAATTAAGTGAAGCATCATTGTCTGAAATGGCAAATGCTAATCCTAGCTTTGACTTGTTTTTCTAGTTTTCAAGAAGAAAGGAGTTTCACATTATTTGACTTCCTAAACACTGGTAAAAATGGAGATATTCAAACCTAAACTTTCTAGGTTTTATTCTGTCTGCAATGTAGATAGAACCATATGACGTATTAACTTGAACTAGATCCAAGGGGTTCCTCGATTATAACATTAAAATAATCCAAGTATGTGTGTTTCGTGAATTTTTTGGTGGGAGGGTAGAATTCAACCATGTTCATGGCCCAAGAAAGCTTAAAAATTGATTCAGGGACCAAAACTGAAAGGTTCGCTAAAATATACTGTACACACAAAAAGTTATTTTCATATTTTAACAACGAAAGAAGCATAGGCTATGGAAAATCAAACATCCTGGTTTTTGCTTGCTATTAAGTTTTGAATTTACTGAAAGGACAGACAGGGATAAGTGATCTTATAAAGGGAAACATAGGGGTGCCTAGGTGGCTCAGTGGGTTAAAGCCTCTGCCTTTGGCTCAGGTCATGATCTCGGGGTCCTGGGATCGAGCCCAGCATTGGGCTCTCTGCTCCGTGGGGAGCCTGCTTCCCCCTCTCTCTCTGCCTGCCTCTCTGCCTACTTGTGATCTCTCTCGCTCTCTGTCAAATAATAAATAAATAAAATCTTAAAAAAAAAAAAGGAAGCATAAGTCAACTCAATAAATCTCTTCTTCACCTAAAGGAAACTTACCATTTGTCTTCATAAAAATCAAATTTTACATCATGCAAGTAAACCCTGCCCTGAAAGACTTTCAGATATGGAAAAGCATTTAAAAGTCAAATATACAAACTACTATATTACTGTACTCTCAAGTGGCAGTATACAAAGTTTAATTAAGAAACAAAAATATTTTCTAACCTTTTAGTGTTGTGTTTTTTGAGAGAGAACATGCGCAAACATGTACGCACAAGGCGGGAGGAGGAACAGAAGGAGAGGGAGTTAGAGAGTCTGAAGCAGGATCCATGCCCAGCCCAGCTCGGAGCCCAAGGGGGACTCAACCTCATGACCCTGAGATCACGACCCGAGCTGAAATCAAGAGTGGGACACTTAACTAACTGAGCCGCCAAGCACCCCTAGGGTTTTAAGTTTTAAAATGAATTTTAAATAGGGCAAAATTTCCTTCTTCATACAATCTACAAGTAAATAAAAATCTTCAAAAGTCTTTTAGAAACTGATGAATAATCGGATTCCACGTAACTGCTCCAATCTTAATAAAAAAAAACTAAGCACAGGCATTTGAGTTGTGAATAAACTAGAATACTCAAGAAGACCATTAGGTCTTGGCCAGTTTTTCAATAAAAAATTGTACAGAATACGACAGCCTCTACTTGTCAGGCGGGGATGACACTCAGCTGGCTCGGGTGGTTCGGTGACACGCCAGCTCCAAACAAATGCTTCGGGCATAATACACTTTTAGAGACAAGATATTTTCTAACTTTTATTTTTTTTTGTTTGTCCCGTATAAATAGAAAAATAAAAATCAAAATATTTCAGTGTTTATATCATACAACATTTTCCCCCCAACAGTGTTGGATGGTGAATACTTTGAAAGCACGTCAGAGGAACTCCCAAATATTATCCCAAACAAATCAAACAAGGTGAGGGCACACCAGTTTGAAAAATTCCTTTTAATATTAAAACCGTATTTTAGGGGCGCCTGGGTGGCTCAGTGGGTTAAGCCTCTGCCTTCAGCTCAGGTCATGATCTCGGGGTCCTGGGATCGAGCCCCGCATCGGGCTCTCTGCTCAACAGTGAGCCTGCTTCCTCCTCTCTCTCTGCCTGCCTCTCTGCCTACTTGTGATGTCTCTCTGTGTCAAATAAATAAAATCTTAAAAAAAAAAAAACCTGTCTTTTAAAAACTGTCATTATTACAGGAGAGGGAGAGCAGAGCCAATGAAACAGTACTAGTAACTTCTGGGGCTTGCTGAAAGATTCTGTAAGCCCTAAAACATCTTGTGCAGGACTTCATTAACGAGTACAGTTGTGCCTTTTTGCCACGTTTAAAAGAAACGGAAATGAACAAGTTAAAAGGCATTTTCCTAACTGTGACTGCGAATCACAAGCCTGCTGTCACTGGAAGCCAGCTGGCGCGGGGCCCATTTACAGTAAGTTGTTTACTCCCTGTCCACCAATCACACCACAGAGAAAAAGTGCCTCCAGCCATAGTCAGGGTGTCTTTTCAAGATAGAGCAACAGAGACGGAGAAGTTTAGAAGCTTTATTAAATTCTTAGAGGTATTATTTCTCACGCTGCTCCCAACTATTCCAATCCAGTTTCTACAACCTCAGCATTTTAAACTAACATAATTGTCTCTCAACAGCCATTCTGAAAAATCCCAGTTCATCAGTGGACTGGGGAGTGTCTTCTGCTCATTTTAAGCGCCTTCTTAATTTAACTTTTAAAGGCCACAATGTCTACCTTAAAATGGATTTTAACTTAATTAGACTGAAACCTTTAAATGAGCAATATTCAGCATAAAAACTGAGAACGGTGAAAGAAACGGAATGTCCAGAGGAATAGAAAACAGAAAAAGTGAACTCTGATTATCACGAGAGAAACAGGTTAAGAAAAACACAATGATTCAAGTAAGCAATTCCTGGACTGCCCCGAGAACCCACGTTTGCTGCTTTGCCCTCAGAGAGCCTCTTCCCACCCACACGGGGCAGCTCAGGGAAAACGAGGTAAGAAATCTTTGTCTTGAGGACCAAATGTATCTCCTATAGCTGTTCCCTCGGTGACTTTCTAAGTGACATGCCATCACTGGTATCAGTTGCTTTGGAAAGCTCAGAACCCATCTCCCACTCAGTGGGCTCAAGGAGTGTTCAAGCGAGTCAAAGACATAAAAAGGGATTATCGCGGGCTTTCTCATCAACATCAACTTGACCCCAGATTCAAGTCAAGAAGCACTTTTATTTTCTTTTTACTGATTTTTATTGGAATTTGGAATGTAAACAGATGTTTTCAAGTCATCTAACCTTCTGAAAGTGTATGGCTTTACGAAAGAGTTAAGAAAGAAATCCTAAAGTATGCTGTGGGCAGACGCCTCGAGCCCTAGCCCAGCTCTGCTCGGGGCTCCACAGCTGTGGCACGGCTCTGCAGCTGGGGGAGGGGCACTGCTTGCAAACCCTCAATTGGGGTCACAAGTCCCCAAAATGAAATCAGCCTTATCTTTTACTTTTTAAAACAAAATCTAGCTTCCTTTGCCAACATGAATTTTGAACAGATCTCAGCTCAAAGGGCCCTAAGGAACCGTAACTACTCTTTAAGCCACGTATCTGGGTTGTCCCTCCGACCCGTTTTATGTCCAGTAATTTTGGATTTTTAGTTGCCTCATTGTGTGGTTCTGTAATACTATTTCTTCTGTTATGTCTTTTACTTCTGTGTATGTCTTATAATTCCCATTTCTTCAAAAAAAGATCATGTGCAAATTCTATCAAATATAATAATAATCATATACTACATTCTAAATTTTTTTCGAGGGCCTATAAGTTCAGTGTTAGTGTTCATCATACTAGGTTTAATCTTCTTTTTCCTTTTTTTTAGATTTTATTTATCCGTTTGTCAGAGAGTGTGAGAGAGAGAGAGAGAGAGAGAGCGTGAGCACAAGCAGGGGGAGGGGCAGAGGGAGGAGCAGGGCTCAATCCCAGGACCCCAGGATCATGACCTGAGCTGAAGGCAGACACTTAACTGACTGAGCCACCCAGGTGTCCCTACTTAGTTTAATTTTGTTTTTCAGGAGCCTAAACAAAAAAGAATAAACACAGAAAGTAGTTACAGGTAAAAGGCATGTTATTTCTAAAATCTTACTAGGGTAAGATTTACCCTGTAACCTTACCCTTACAGGCTGAAATTAAACTTTATCAGTAAGTAAATAACAAAAATGAAATTCTGTCTTTGTTCTAACAGTTAATAGCTGGAGAGGTGCCACACTCATGGCCTTGGAAATTACAGAGTTTGTAAACAGGATTTCCAAATAATGCTGAAGCCGGAGTACTTCCTCACTTCCTCAGTCACTCTAAATCCAAAGGGAAAAAATAATCAACTATTCACTAAGTAAGTTGAAAGTTTTGTTTGATATGTGTCATGTATTCTGAGAGCATTTGCTATGGGAAAGCAGGATGATTTGTCGACACAATGACAAATAGCTTGAGAATCAGATTACGAACAGTACTGACAAAGGAAATTCAAATTTAAAAGGTTGAAAATAATTGTCACAAATTATAATAACTATTACTCTTTAATAATTATTGTAGGAATAGTTCCATTTCTCAAATTTCTAACATCCACTTTTCCTTTTGATTTTAACCAATGAAAAATACAAAAAACAAAACAAACAAAAAAAACCCCTTAATTTAATGAAACTTTTCTATGCAGAACTGAGCGTCAAAGCCTAAGGAATGCGAACCTGAAGAAAATCAAAAGATGCTCACTCTTATTAAATGAAAATTTTTCAGTTAAAGTATTTAAATAGTCAACACAATATTACAAACCAAATTCAACAGTACTGTGAAAGGCTCATACACCATAATGCAGTGGGATTTACTCTCGGGATACACGTTCAGTACGTGCACATCACTCACTGTGATCCACCACATTAATGAAACTAAGGATAAAAATCCTATGATCATCACAATAGATGGGCAACATGCATCTGACAAAATTCAACATCCATTTATGATAAAAACTCAAAAAAGTGGGCATAGAAGGAATGTACCTCAATGTCATAAAGATCATATTTGACATCAGCTAACATCTTACTCAACAATGACGAGCTGAGAGTTTTCCCTCTAGGATCAGGAATAAGACAAGGATGTCCACCCTCCCTACTTTTATTCAATATACTAATGGAAGTCCTAGTTACAGCAATTAGGCAAGAAAAAGAAAGGGCATCCAAATTGGAAAGGAAGTAAAGTGGTCAATATTTGCAGATGACATGATACTATATCTAGACAACTCTAAAGACTCCATGAAAGAACCATCAGAGCTAATAAATGAATTCAATAAGGTCTCAGGATACAAAATTAAATGGGAATTGGTTGTGTTTCTAAACACTAATGAGAAGCCCTCAGAAAAAGATTAAGAAAACACTTTATAATTACATTAAAAAGAATAAAATACCTAGGAATAAATTTAACCAAGAAGGTGAAAGATTTGTACACTGAAAACTCTGAGTGATAAAAAGATGACACAAATAAATAAAATATACTGTACTCATGGACTGGAAGAATTAATATTCTTAAAATGTCCCTGCTACCCAAAGCAATTTGTGGATTCAATGTAATTACCATCAAAACACCAATTGCATTTTTCACTTAACTCCAACAAAGAATGATAAAATTTGTATGGAACCACAAAAGATCCTGAATAGTGTAAGCAATTTTAAGGAGAACAAAGTGGAGGGGTGCCTGGATGGCTCAGTCAGTTATGTGTGACTCTTGATTTTGGCTCAAGTCATGAGCTCAGGGTCATGAGATCAAGCCCCACACCAGACTCCGCACTCATCAGAAGTCAGCGTGAGATTCTCTCTGTCCCTCCGCCTCTGCCCCTCCCACCTCCACACACACACTCTCTCTCAAATCAAGAATTAAATGTTTAAAAAAAAAAAAAAAGAACAATGTGGATGTATGATGCTCCTGATTTCAAACTATACTACAAAGCTATAGTAATCAAAACAGTATGGTACTAGTACAAAAACAGACACATAAATCTATGAAACAGAATAGAGAGCCCAGAAATACATTAACACAAATACAGTCAGTTTTGTCAATAAATGGTGCTGGGAAAACTAGACTACATGAAAAAAAAAATGAAACCACCTCACTATCTTATACTATATACAAAAATGAATTTTAAAATGAGCCCTGAATGTAAAAGCTGAAACCATAAAAACCCTAGAAGAAAACATTGGCAGTAAGCTCTTTGACACTGGTCTTAGCAGTATTTTGGGGGCCAGTCTCTTCAGACAAGAACCACAAACGGTATTACGTCAAACTCAAAAGCTTTTGCACAGTGAAGGAAACTATTAACAAAACAAAAAGACAACCTACTGAATAGGAGAATTTGCAAATCATACATCTAACAAGGGATTAATATCTAAAATATATAAAGGATATACACGCTTAATATAAAAAGACCTGATTTAAAAATGGGCAAAAGACTTGAAAAGACATTTTTGTAAAGAAGATCTATAGGTGGTCAACATGAAAAGATGTGCAATGTCACTAATGAGCAGGGAAATGGAAATCAAAGCATAGTGAAACATCGCCTCACACCCATCAGATTGGCTATCATCAAAAACACCAAAGACTACAAGGATGTACAGAAAATGGAACCATTGCACACTGGTGTCAGGAATGTAAATTGATGGATCCACTCTGGAAAGCAGTGTAAAGATTCCTCAAAAAATTGAACATAGGGGTGTCTAGGTGGCTCGCTTGGTCAAGTGACTCACTCTTGGTTTCGGCCCAGGTCATGATCTCATGGGTTGTGAGACGAGCCCTGCACTGGGCACTGTGCTCGTGGGCAGTCCGTTTGAAGACTGTCTTGCTCTGCCCGGCCCCACGCTTATGTGAGTATGCACACTCTTTTTAAAATAAATAAATAAATAAATCTTAAAAAAAAAGGGGGCAGAACTAGTATATGGTCTAATAACTCCACCCCTGGTATTTATCTGAAGGAAACAAAAACACCAGTTCAAAGAGATATATTCACCCCTATTTCAGTGCAACATTATTTACAATAGTTAAGAAATGGAAACAAGCTGTCCAATGACAGATGAATGGATTAAGACAATGTGGTGTGTGTCTTCGACCTCAGCCGCAGCAACTTCTTCCTACAAACATCTCCAAAGGCAAGGGAAGCAAGGGCAAAAATGAACCACTGGGACTTCATCAAGATCAAAAGCTTTTGCACAGCAAAGGAAACTGTCAATAGAACCAAAAGACAACTGACAGAATGGGAGAAGATATTCACAAATGACATATCAGATAAAGGGTTAGTATCCAAAATCTATAAAGAACTTCTCAAACTCAACACTCAAAGAACAAATAATCCAATCAAGACAAGGCAGAAGATATGAACAGACATTTCAGTAAAGAGGATATCCAAATGGCCAACAGACATGAAAAATGTTCAACATCACTTGGCATCAGAGAAATACAAATCAAAACCACAGTGAGATACCACCTCACACCAGTCAGAATGGCTAAAACGAGCAAGTCAGGGAACGACAGATGTTGGCGAGGATGTGGAGAAAGGGGAACCCTCCTACACTG
>CM052809.1:31073164-31357306 GCA_028533885.1 Nasua narica
GGGGGGGGGGGGGGGCGTAGAGATATGGACACTGGGGAGGGTATGTGCTATGGCAAATGCTGTGAAATGTGTAAGCCTGATGATTCACAGACACGTACCCTGGGGTAAATAATACATTATATGTTAAAAAAAATGAAAAAAAAAAAAGAGAAAATAAAAAAAAAAGACTAATCAAAAACAAAACAAAAAAGACAATGTGGTGTGTGTGTGTGTGTGTGTGTGTGTATTCATATATATACACCACAGAATATTACTCAACATAAAAACAAATAAAATCTTGCCATTTGTGACAACGGTGATGGACCAAGAGGCTATTATGCTAAATGACCTAAGTCAGACAGAGAAAGACAAATACTATATAATTTCACTTATATGGGGAATCTAAAAAACCAAACAAAAAGCAGGAAAAGATGCATAAATACTGACTGCTGATGGCTGCCAAAAGGGATGAGACAGGGAATGGGCAACATGCATGAAGGGGAGTGGGAATACAGGTTTGCAGTCATGGAATGAATAAATCACAGGGATGAAAGATACAGCAAAGGGAATATAGTCAATAATATAATTTTATGTGGTGACAGATAGTAACAAGGCTTATTAAAGGGATAATTTTATAATGCCTAAAAATACTAAACCAGTATGATACACACCTAAAAGTAACAGGATATTGTTTGTCAACTATACCTCAAAAAAAGAAAAAAAAAAAAGAAGACGAAGAAAGAAAAAAATTTTCAAAGCAATCTGCAATCCTCAGCTTGTCGCTGAACTGAGGAAGGGCAATGCAGGCAGATATCATGAACTACATCTAAGGGAATGCCATGCTCTCTTTTACCCCCTCTTTTCCACTTCCCCCAGCATTTTTTTTTTACATTTTCCGAGTAATAACTTCAAAATGGCATTTCTAACACTCAATAAAAAAGAAAATTTTATCGAGTGTTAGAATACATTAGTTGCCCTCACTGAAAAATACACATCTTTATAATTTCACTGTATTATTTTAATTTGGTACTTCTATTCCTAAAGAGTCCCTCTGTCTTTCCCCCATTCCTGACCATCCCTTATATAGTTGTTAGATTTCTAGAACTAAAACTAACTCTGAAGTTTTGGTTAATAGTTAACTGAAAAAACCTGAGGTAAACAAGAAAAAAACGTAAGCAGGTATTTTCTTCCTTCCTTCCTTGAGAGAGAGAGCACGAGAGCATGCAAGCAAGTGGGGGCAAGGACAGACGAAGAGGGAGAGAGAATCTTAAGCAGACTCCACGCCCAGCAAAGAGCCCAACACTGGGCCTGATCTCAAAACATCCTCTCAAAACTTTTGCAGCCATTTTCCAAACCCGTCACTATTTATCACTATTTATATAGAGAACTCCCCACAAAGATGTTGTTCTTAATCATATTCAGCGGGACCCAGGTTAGCTCAGCAGTGAAAAGGGCCCAGGAGGATACAAGAAAGAGACAAAGGTTTGGGGACATAGACATTAACAGCAAGTACTCCACACGAGTAAGTATTTTGATTCTGAAGAGGAAAAGCCTTAATGTCTTCTTGATCATGAGTCATGGATATGATACCATTCTTTGAACACTTCGGCCATTACAGTCATCAAATATTTGATGGAAGGACCATTAAATATTTATGGAAGGAATTCTATTGTAAAATGTTAGTAAAGAATTCTGAACGCAAGAGTCCCCGAACAGCTCTCTTTGCCTCAAGTTTTAGTCTGCTCTGAAGAATTCCTTCTAGGTGTTTTCAAGCCCTTAGCAGCAAAATCCTTTCTTTTAAAGGATTAAAGTCTATGCAGAAACTCCCCTATACATAAAACAGGTAAAAGTGATATTGTACTGAGAAAGCATAACTTATAAATTCATACTTACAATATTAATCTGTACAGGAAACAATCAGTGAGATTAGTGAAGTTTTGGTGAAACCAGTAAAACTGAAATCCGAAATGTCAGGCTTAACACCAAACTTTGTTTTTTAAACAGAGTTTGGAAACCATTGCTCTAAAACCTCACTTTATCCCCATTATCAGCCCCAACCCTCATTACCAAATGTCTGTCAAATCTTCTCATAAAAAATAAAGCCCAAACTTTAACAAGGCCCTCCTAAGTCTGGACTATAACATTAGCTCTAACCAATTTCCTCCAGGAACTGTCTTCCTGTTAGCATGTTTTCTCAGTGTCCCTCAATATATCAAGTTCATTCACGCATCAACAAGTATGTTCTGTGTACCTATAATGGGCCTCTAGATTTTTATTTTCCCCATTACTGCCTTAGAATTTTCTTCAACCATCCTCAACAAAAGCTCTCCCCTCTTAATTTCCCAAAGTTCTCAATGACTCCACCACACAGAAATCCTGAAGTGATTGCCTTTAATAAGGAATGGGCCACACGGTATATAGTTAAGACTGCTAAAGGAGAAATGCACTAAAATAACACCATTGTTTTCTTCAGTTTGGATTGTTTTCTTCAGTTTGGATTTTTTAAAAATCAAACTTTTATTTCTTTTAAAGAAAACAAACTCAATTCTCACTTTCAAAACTGAAAGATCTGAGTCCTGTGGATTTTATAGGAAAAGCATAAATGAATGCATACAGTTTAAGTTGTATTACCCTGTGCAATAATTAAAAATTTAAAAGTCACAGTTTGGCTCGCAGAAAAACTCCTGTGTTGGGGGGGAAAGGCACATTTTTCACATACATAATTAAGGAATAATCATATAAATTGTTTTTCACAGCACAGTATATGATCAAAATTTCGAGATATACTAAATGCATGAGTTCTAATCTCTACCACTACCTATAAACTTAGTAAAACTACTTCTTATGTCTTGTATATGATTCAGTTTTGAGAGATGTTTAAGTTCGCTCTTTGCAACTTTATGTACTATCAAGATAAGAAAGAGAAAGAAGGAAGGAAGGGAAGAAGGAAGGAAAGGAAGAAGGAAGGAAAGGAAGAAGGAAGGGAGGAAGGAAGGGAGGAAGGAAGGGAAGAAGGAAGGGAAGAAGGAAGGGAAGAAGGAAGAAAGAAAGAAAGTTCATGGGGTGCCTGGATGGCACAGTCCGTTAAGCTTCGGACTTCCACTCAGGTGGTGATCTCAGATCTTGATCTGAGATCGAGCCCCTCCTCCGGCTCAGAGCTTAGTGCAGAATCAGCTTGGGTTTCTCCCTCCTTCTCGCTCTAACCCTCTCCACCACAGGGACACAAGAGTGAGCTTTCACTCTTTCTCAAATAAATAAATCTTAAAAAAAATTCATAAATGATGCCTGTTGTTTCAGAAAGGACTTCAGTCTGCTTTAAAAGACGTACAAAATTCACAATGGTAATTTAGTATATGTGCTGCTGAAGCGAGCACTCACAATGGTAATTTAAAAGAAAGAAATTTTCAAGCTTATCAATTACATTACTATAGGAACACATTACTAGACAACTGTTAAATTATTTAGAAACACAAAATATTTGGGATATTCTGACTTTTACCTTTCTTTACTGATAAACTTAAGCCTACTGCCACATACAAGGAACGACATCAGTATAAGAAAAAAGAATATGTATGTTTCATCACACAGATGCCAATACTGGTATGAGGCTTTGTCTTACCTATAACATTTAATGAAACATTAATGACACTGCTCCACCTACTGAAGTTTCTATGGTTTCTGTTATCTCATTAAGGGACTCCGGTAAAGCAACTGATAAACAGTAAGCAGAGTGACTTCCCAGTTAGTGACACGCACGGCCTAGCTCTGTTCTAAGTTGTCGCCACTATGAACTGACAGCCACTGTTGTAAGGAACCCTTAAAAGTTTTGTCTTGAGTCCTATCCAGTGGAAAAAAGTGAACAGAGCACATAAAAGTTACAACGTACAGAACACAATTTAAACTGAATACAAATATCCCACAGAAGAAAGAAGAGAGATGAGGAGAAATCCTCACGTTGCACAGCGCTTCCGCACCGAGGACAATCACCACCACGAAAGTGTTTAGTGGACATTAGTTTGAAAATAATTCAAGGCTGTTTTTCGAAATTTAGGTAATTTCCTTTTTGATTGTTAGGTTAAGCTAGTTTTAATTACTATAAGTAGGAAGCACTGCTGAACGAAAGAAGACCAAATACGGAGCAGCAATCCAGGAATTAACCTGACTGGAAGTCACTCTGCTTACTGTTTATCAGTTGCTTTACCAGAGTCCCTTAATGAGATAACAGAAACCATAGAAACTTCAGGAGGTGGAGCAGTGTCATTAATGTTTCGTTAAATGTTATAGGTAAGACAAAGCCTATCCCAAGTTCTAAGTTTTACTTAGTTAGAACAGTAGCTGTCAGTTCATAGTGGCGACAACTTAGAACAGAGGTAGGCCATGCGTGTCCTAACTCGGAAGTCACTCCGCTCTGGATTACAGCACAACTAAAAAGCGTTAAATTTTAATAGCATGAAAGGAAAGGAAATGCAAGATAGGTTCATTAGCAGAACTTTTTTTTATAAATTATTTCCTAGATAATGGAGCGCCTGATTCAGTGATAAATATAGGCATTTCCTCCTGCTGTATGGGACACATTCTTAAAATCACCTGTGACAAGAGAGAAGATACACATTTTACAAGGGGAGTAGTGGAATGTTCTATTCCAGGAGAGTTAGGATGTATTATGGAATCCCTATTTGTATTCTTTCTGAAGACTCAATATTTGGTGAAGTATTTCTGGATTTCACAGATGCTCTCTGACTTTTTCCCCTTTTATTAATGAACAAACACTCCACCTAAGTGTACAGGAGCAAACAAGTGAAGCCAAAGATCGATTGGCCCATACTCACAGTTTCTACTGACGTCCTAATTTTATTCAACATAGAAACCCAAGATTGTTATCCCTAGATCGGTACCATAACTTTCCTATTTTCAATTAATTTCTCAACGCCCCCCCCCCATAAAAATGCAATACCATGTAAGAAGTGGCATCTGAAGTACGTCTTTAAACGCTAGAGCTCTTTCTTCATAGAAAAGCATCGCTGGAAATACGGTAAGTCCTAAGAGCTGGGTAGGTTTCTCTGCGCTTGACTCCACCTTCCCAGGTTACCACGTAAGTTCCCGATGCCTCTTCAGAGTCATGTGAAACATACTGTAAGAAAATCATCAGTTGCTCAAATGCCGGCATCCACACAAGGATGCACGGTCACGGCAACTGTTGGCTGGCAGCTAAGAACCGCCACACAGTGACCTGAAATGGCTGTCCACTGCTTTAAGAAATTTCCGGATTTTTTATAAAAAGCACTTTTGTGCACAGGGCATCAGCATATACTTTTCAAACAAGCACAAATTCTCTACCAAAAAACCTCGTTTGGTCCAAAGTTGAACGTATGACAGCCCAAGACCACCTGTAACTAGACAATACATAAGATGCAGCGGATGCTGAAGTTAAGACGATCAGTACAACAGTGTGCCCCAGAGCTCTAGTGCTGAGTTTTGGCCAATAGGAATTCATTTTCCAAACCAAAGGGCCGTAATAGTATTTTTCATTATTCAGAATTGGAGAGACTTTAAAAAAAAGACATTTGGGTTTTACAAAAAGTGCTTTTAATATAAGACAGTAGAGTCAGCAAAAATGGTGGAGTAAGGAACTCCAGATTCCATCCCTGCGCAAGAGCAAAGAAAAAGGGCAAAAACTGTCAGAATCAACTTTTCTTGAACTCTGAAAATTAACCAAAGGGTTGTAGCAACCCAGAGAGTATTTATTCCATCCCCTGTCCCTGACCCGTCCCCCCAGACATACATGGATTTTTGGTAAGCATAGTGAACTTTGTAGTGTTTTAACTTTCCCAGTCCGAAACCCTGCTCCCCAAGCTCAGCAAGTGGCTATGAAAATAAGGAGCCCACATTCTTGGTACCAGAGCTAGAAGAATGAAACTCACTTGCAAACAATTGTAAATAACTATGTGTCCCTGGAAGACCACCTCAGAAAGTGCTTTTATTTTGCCTAACTAACTCAGAACTGGCCTAGGGCTAAAAATGTTGTACTTTTGGGGTGGGAAGAAGTAATTTGTTGAAAACCTTCATGATAATGTCCTTGCTGCAGCCTGAGTTGATGGATAGTGGTAGAGTAGGGGGCAAGCAACAGACTAATCAAAATGGCTGGAGGTTTGAAAAAGTGTCACCCATTCTTGGAAATCTAGAAGGCCACAGGCCTGAGCAGGGCTGTGCATATGCTCTGGAAAGATCTAAGAAGGGACCACTAGGTTTTCACCTCCTGTTGACATTGAAGTTCTAATTGAAGTTGAAAGTAAAGGCTTAGGCAGAGTTGCCAAATGCCAGGGTAAGAGCTAAAGACCAGCCCTAAGACACACAGAGCCCCTGAGCAAAGACTGGATGATTTTTTGGCTTCCAGCTATTTAGTAAAATCTCTGTACTCATTAGCTTACCACTAAGCCAATGGAACAGAACCTTCAGGGTCTACATGGACAAAGAATACAAACTACAGAATCAGTTCAGAAAAGTCACAAAACAAACAACATGCTGTAACACACAACAAACACTTCAAAGAGGAGAGAAAATCTTATTTCCAGAGTTGCCACATTTTAATATTCTAAATGTCCAGTTTTCAACAAAGAACATAAAAGATATGCAAAAAATAAAAAAAGTATGGCATATGCACAGGAAAAAAGAACAGAAGCTCCTGGGGGAAGCCCAGATGCTAGACTATCTAGACAGACTTAAAATCAGGTAGTTTACATGTATTCAGTGACATAAAGTAAACTATGTCTAAAGAATTAAAGCAAAGTTAAAAATTTAAAGAATTAAAGCAAAGTTAAAAAAGTTAAAAAAATCTCATTAAGTTGAGATTAATAGAGATATTCTAAAACTGACCCACAAAGATGGAAAAGTACAATTAATGAAATGAAAAATTCAGCCAAGAGGTTCAACACAAAAGGTAAGCAGGCAGAAGAATCCGGAAACTTGAAGACAGGTCAAGTGAGATTAGTCTACAGAACTGAAAGAAAAAAAACAATGATAAAAACCCAAAGTATCAGAGACCTATGGAACACCATCAAATATACCAATATGTACATAATGGTAGTCACAGAAGGAGGAGAGGAGGAGGGAAGCAAAAACACATCAACAAATAACTGTCAAGAATTTGATGCAAAACATCCAAGAAGTTCAACAAACCCGAATGGGAGAGATTCAAAAAATTCCAAGCATAGATATACCACAATACAACTACTGAAAGATGAAGAGAGGGAACCTTGAAAGCAGCAAGAGAGAAGCAACACCTTATGTAGAGATGATTCTTAATAAGACTAAGGGACTCATCTGAAACTACACAGGGGCAGGCCAGAACACAGTAGAATTACACAGAGTGCCTAAAGAATTAAATGTCAACCAAGACTTCTTTATCTGGCAACACAATCCTTTAATGATGAAGGAAAAATTAATGCATTGCCAGATAACAAAAACTCAGGCAGGAGGTGCCTGGGTGACCGTCCCACTCTCAGTTTTAGCTCAGGTTATCATCTCAGGTCCTGGGATTGAGCCCTGTGTCAGGCTCTGCATTCAGTGGGGAGTCTGCTTGACATCCTCTCTCTCCCTCTCCTTCTGCTCCTCTCCTCACTCACACACATGTGCTCTCTCTTTCTCTCAAATCAATCTTAAAAAAAAAGCAGCGATTGGCAAAATGGATTAAAGAAAACATGATCCAACTACATGCTATCTACAGAGATTTACCCTTAGTTGAGACACACACAGATTGAAAGTAAAATGATGGAAAAGATATTCCATGTAAACAGTATACAAAAGAGAGAGTAGCTATACTAATTACAGGTAAAACAGACAACACAAAAATTGTTCCCAGAGACAAAAAAGAACACCATATACTGATAAGCATGTGAATAACAGATATAAACATATATGCATCTGACAACAAAATCCCAAAACATATGAAACAAAAACTAAAAGAATTAAACAGAGAGATAAATAACCCAATAATATTAGTTGGAGACTTTAATACTTCATTTTCAACAGAACTAGATAGAAAATCAGCAAGGAAACAGAAAACCTGACCACCACCATATACCAACTGGATCTAAGACACATCTATCAAACACTCTGCCTAAGAAAATAAGAATACTCGTTTCTCTCAAGTGCACATGGCACATTCTCTAAGACAGACAATATGTTAGGCCACAAAACAAAAAAATTTTTTAAAAGCTAAAATCATACAAAGTATGTCCTCTGACACAATGAAATGAAGTTAGAAATAACAGAAGAAAATTTGGAAAATTTACAAACACGTTGAAATTAACATTCCTAATTAGCCAATGGATTAAAGGGAAAAAATCACAGGGAAATTAGCAAATGCCGTAAGACAAATGACAACAAAATTACCACATACCAAAAGTTATGGGATGCAGTAAAAGCAGGCCTATGAGGGAAATTTGTAGCAGATGTCTACCTTCTAAGGAGAAAAAGAACAAATCAATAACTTTATCTTCCACCTTAAGAAAACCAGAGGGGGGAAAAAAAAAAAACGGAGGAAGACCAAGCCAAATCCAGAACAAGAATAAGGAAGGAAATAAAAAAGACTAGAGTGGAAATAAATGAAATAGATAATAGAAAAACAAAAGAGAAGATCAAGAAAATCCAAAGTTGCTTCATCAGATATCAACACAACTTTAGCTAGATCAACAAAAAACAGAAAGGGGACTTAAATTACCAGAATCAGAAATGAAAGAATAAACATTACTACTGACCCTTAGGAATAAAAAGGAGTACAAAGAAAAACAATCAACGAATATGTACTAACCAATTAGATAACACTGGTGAAGTGAACACATTTCTAGAAAACACATAAACTACTAAGTTGGTCTCAAAAATATTAAAAAAATTTAAGAGATCTATAAAAAGGAAAGACATTAATAATCAAAAACATTCCAACAAAGCCCGAATGGCTTAGCTGGTGAAGTCTACCAAATATTTAAGAAGAATTAACGATAATCCTTTACTAACACCTCCAAAAAGTAGAAGAGGAGGAAACACTTTTAACACTTTCTAAGTCAGTCTGAGGCCAGTTTTATTCTGATATCAAAGCCAGACAAAGGAGTAACAGTAAAACTACTGAGGAAGAGAAATGCAAAAATCTTCAACAAAATACTGGCAAACTAAAAGAAACATACACATATGATTATAAACCATGAGCAAGGGAGACTAGTCCCAGGAATACATGGTTTGTTCAAGTTAGGGAAATCAATGAATGTAATAAAGTATCAACAGACTAAAAGACAAAAATGACATAGTCGTGTCAACAGATGGAGAAATAGCATTTAACAAAATCCAACATCCTTTCATGATAAAAGGACTAACTAACGAGGAAAAGGGAACTTTTTCAATCTCATAAAGGACATCTATGAAAAACCTACATCTAACAACATACTTAAACCGAAAGTTTTCCCCCTCAGATTAGGACCAACATAAGTATGCTCACGCTCATCAATGCTATTCAGCTTTATACTGGACTTTCTAGCTAGGGCAATTAGACAGGAAACAAAAGTAAAAAAAAAAAAAAAAAATCCAGAATGCAAAGAAAAAAGTAAAACTCTCTATTTGTAGGTGAGAAGATCTTATATATGGAAAACCCTAAGGCATTTACTAAAAAAACCTTATCCTGGCTAATAAATGAGTTCAGCAGTTGAAGGACAGAAAAGAAACACAAAAATCAGTTGCATTACTGTGCTGTGGCAGTGAGCATACTGAAAATGAAATTAAGAAAACAAATTCTTAATAGCTTCAAAAAGAACAAAATAAAATTTATTAAAATAAAATACACGTTTATCTAGGAATAAATTTAAATGAAGTAGAAAACTTGCATACTGAAAACTACAAAACACTGCTGAATGAAATTAAAAGTGTACACAAATGGAAAGAAATCTTGTCTTTATAAACTGGAAGACTTAATGTTAAGACTGCAATATTCCCCAAATGATCTAAAGACTCAATCCAATCCCTATCAAAACTGCAACCGCCATTTTCCAGAAACAGATGAGCTGACCCTAGCGTTCATATGGATTTGCAAGAAACACAGAATAGCCAAAATAATTTTGAAAAAAGAACCAAGCTGGAGGCCTGACATTTCCCAATTTCAAAATACAGTGCAAAAATAATCAACAGTGTGGTACTGGCCTAAGATTAGACGTACATACCAGACGAAAAGAGATGGGAGTCCAGAAACAAACGCATACATTCTGGCTGATGAAGGTACTGAAGTCATTTAATGGAGACAGAACAGTCTTTTGAACAAATGGGGCTGAGACAATGAGCTATACATAAGCAAAAGAATCAAGTTTGACCCTTGCCTCTCACTACATACAAAAATTAACTTAAAATGGATCAAAAGCTTAAGTTTAACTACTAAAAGTCACAAATTCGTCAACGCAGGGGGCACCTGGTGCTTAGTAGGTTAAAGTGTCTGACTCCTGGTTCGGGCTCAGATCATGACCTCAGGGTCCTGGAATGGAGCCCTGTGTCAGGCTCTGTACTCAGTGCAGAGTCTGCTTGTCTCTCTCTCTCTCTGCTCCTCTCCCCACCTGCATGCACACGCTTTCTCTAAGATAAATAAATAGATCTTTAAAAAAAATTCTTAGATGGAAAAATAGGCGAAAATATGTAACAATGGATTAGGCGGCTTTTTTTTTTTAAAGCTATGACACCAAAACCATAAGCAATTGAAGACGATAAATTGGACTTCATTAAAATTAAAACCTTTGTGAGTCAAACGACACTCTAAAGTGAGAAGACAACAGAATGGGACAAAACATCGACAAATCTTATCTGGCAAGGGTCTAGTATCCAGAAGAAAAAAATGAAAACAAAAAAACTCTTACAAACAATAATGGGGGAAAAAAAAAAGCCCCATTTTAAAATGAGCAAAGGATTACAGGATTTGAAAAGACATTTCTCCAAACATATCAATGGCTAAGAAGCAGACGAAAAGATTCTCAATATTATTAGTCATTTGGGAAATGCAAATCCAAACCACAGGATACCTACACTCACTTGATGGCTATTATAAAAAAGACAGACAACAGCGAGTATTGGCAAGGACATGGAGAAACTGAAATTCTCAGACATTGCTGATGGGACTGAGAAATGGTACAACTACTGTGTAATACAGTTTGGCAGTTTCTTAAAGGGTTAAACATAGGTTTTACCATATGACCCAGTAGTTTCCCTCCTAGGTATATCCGCATCAACAATGGTATGCGAATGTCATAACAGCATTATTCATAATAGTCAGGAAGTGGAAACAATCTAAACGTCCATCAGCTGATGAGTAGATTAAAAGACGTGGTATATTCATATAATGGAGTATCAATGAGTCATAAAAAGGAATGAGGTACTGTTAAATGCAACAACACAGAGGACCCTTAAAAAGATGTTAACTGAAAGATCTCAGAAAAAAGGCCACAAATTGTATACCGTTTATATGAAATGTCCAGCATAAACAAATCCATAGACAGAAAGATTAATGATTGCCAAGGATGTTGCTAAATATCTCACAATGAACAGAACATCCCAGAATTACTCAGTTCAGAATGTCAATAGTGCTGAGGTTGAAAAACTCTGTTCTAAGGTGAGGTTTATCTATTAAATGGGGAAAAAAAACCAATCGTGTAAAATCATAAGTACTCCTCATTTTGACAATATGATATAGGATGTTGAAGGAGTGTTCAAGAATCAGTCTCAAGTTTAGAGTTTAGACCTTAAATCTTGCCAATTTTAAGACATCTTTAAGATCTTCCAATTCAAATAAATTTCTCCTCATGAAAAGATTTCAACCATGTTGGACATGAGGATTTCGGGAAATCCAAATGTCATCACAGTGTGTTTTAGAACCTGTTTTGAGGATGTTTCTTCTGTAGATATCTCCTAGGTATCTCCTATCTTCCAGTTGTATATTTACATTTAGTCACTGGAGAATATGAGATTATAGCTTCTGAGACTGGGATCCAGGACTTCAAAAAGTGGCTTGGAAACATAAGGCCATGTGTGCTGCTTGATAATCTTTTCCCTGGAACGGAAACCTGACCAATCACCAGTTCTTTTATTCTTCCTTGAAAGATGAGATAAAAAGTATTCTCAAAAAGCTTTCAAAGGGAGCTCCTCACGGGAAAGATGTTTGAAAACCATGAACATGGGCAGAAATGTGTTAATTCACAAAACAGATGCACTTCTGAAAAGCAGGAGAAGTAAACGTTCCTGTGTATAATGTTTTACAGCATTTTACAGAAAGCACCTAAGTATACTGAGGAAAAGGCACAGACTCAGAAGTCATGACCTATTTTCAAATCCTGTCTCTGCTGAGTTAACATCCAAGTCACCGAATCTCTTTGGACTTGTTCCTTTGTTCCAAAATATAGGGATAATTTTATATTTGCTCTAAGTATTTCACCAGATTAGAGGATCAAACAATAGTTTGAAATACAGCTTGTATTTACCTAATAAAGAATGCATTTCAATATAGAGCCTTTTTTTTTTTTTTAATGAACAAAGTTAAAAAGTCATGGAAGAGAACACAGAGCTGGAACTCAGCTCTTTAGATTACAATACTAAAGCGGCTAAATGGATCTTCCTAACAGCAGTCCCTTGAATCCTCTTCCAACCCTGAAAAAGATGGTTTCTGTTATCTCTTAAAAAATAAGATTCTCCAATAGCTCTCACACACGTTGAGAATGCTGTCAACTTATTGAGCTTCCTCTTTTTAGGTGACCTAATGTCATCCTGGGCTGGCAGCCAGATGCCAAAGAGAAGATGGTGCCCTCCCCCCCTTGCACAGCCACCAGGCAGAGGGGGCTGACTGCATTTTTGTTTTTTAAAGACCTGAAAATCTTAACTGAGGGAAAATGTGCATTATCATCTTCTCAAAATCCATTATTTATAAATATGCCATTATCATTTAGCCAACTTTACTTAAAATGAGGAGATAAATCACTTTCGAGAATCTCTCTTTCTGGGGCAGAGTGATAACTTGAATTTCTCCAGCTGTGTATTTATAGAAGGGAGTCTTGAGACATGAAGCCAATATATTAAGAACACTGGCTACAGATCTGTGCATTACAACACTCTAGTTGTCCCAGGCTTTAGCAATGACTGGCATTTCGCTGAGATGGGACTTGTCTGGCTTCAGGCTATTACTGGGCCCACCCCTACCTCAAGCACCTGATTCTCTCAACATTTCCATGACAGATGCAGAAGCTCCAAATTTCCCACTTGGAAGTTCTTTCTGACTCTCAAGAATTCAGTAAGAGTAATTGGAGAAAAGAAAACCTAACGTTTAGAAAGTGAAATTAGGTCTAAACAAAAGCAAATCATCAGGAACAGAGAAATGCTTGGAAGCTTAGTATCTGAGAGTGAAGACATCGTGATGCTAGAGGAGTAACAATTCAGAAGAAAGCTATTAAAGTTTGCCCACAGATTTTTTACACCACAGCCAAATGAAAAGTCAAGTGTCCGGCTGTGGTGCATGAACAATGAATCCTGGAACACTAAAAAAATAAAATTAAATAAAAAAAAAAAAAAAATTAAGACCCCCCTCCCCCCAAAAAAGTCAAGTGCAAGGCGTGGAAGGCTATTAACAAAAAGAGAGAAAGAAAAGATACTAAATTTTTCTACGAGTTCTACTCTGGTAACTAAATGAGTCTCTAATAGACCAAAAGCCAAAAAAGGGGAAAACTTGAGATTCTGTAGTTGTCTTTAAAAAATAAAACGTTTGAGTTTTTTGTTCATTACGTGGACATGCTCCATTACACGAGGTGGCTACCTGAAGTTACCAGACAAGTTAATAATACCTCCAATACCAGAATGAAAAGCTAACTTTTTTTTTAAAAGAAAACTCAATTAGAATTTTAAAAATTACTTGTGTAGGGGCGCCTGGGTGGCTCAGTGGGTTAAAGCCTCTGCCTTCGGCTCAGATTATGATCTCAGGGTGCTGGGATCGAGCCCCACATCGGGCTCTTCTGTTCAGCAGGGAGCCTGCTTCCCCCTCTCTCTCTGCCTGCCTCTCTGCCCACTTGTGATCTCTCTCTCCCTGTCAAATAAATAAAATCTTTAAAAAAAAAAAATTACTTGTGTAATTTCAATTCCCACATTTTTATTCCATTATGAGAAGTGCCCTTGCTTTCAACTGACAACGAAAGCAGATTTTTACTACACTGGTCTAGATTCCCACTAGAACCCGTTCTGATTTCGTCGTGTTTCCTATCAGTCTTTTTCGTTGTCCCGTGAGACCGTAAGCTCCCGGGCTGAAATGTGGCTTTCTCTTTTTGTCCCTCAGCAGGACCTGCTAGTGCTCCAAAGGGCAAGATCAGGGCTTGCTGATGGACATTAATCACGGCAGACACCGCAGCTGTGGTGCTGAGGAGGCAGAAAGGTATGAACAACAGAGCTGTGGGCTCAGCTAGAGCAGCCCCGAGGACATACTCCATCTGTGTCACTTACCAGGTGGGTGTCTTTGGTCCACCTGCTTCACCTCTCTTACCTTTTGTCTCTTTGCCAATAAGGCAGTGGCAAGTGACACTCCCCTTTTAGCGTTGTCATTAAATGAGATCACAAATGGGAATGTTCTGTAAATGTTAAGGGTTCTAAGTGACTCTAACTTACTATTACCTCTGCCCCTGTTCCTAAGGTGAAATACCAACCCCACTTTGTCTTTTCCCAAATAATTGTTTCCCTACCCCTCAAGTGGTGAACTGATCATCTCTAATACTCCTCCCATCTCTTTTCCTCAGTCTTCACTTAGCACTTAGCAGTAAATCTCAACGTTTCTCGCCCAAGTTCCTTATGTCCTATCACAGCCAGTCAGCCTCGCGTTCCTTTAACACGAGTCTTTAAACTTTGGTACCACTACTGGCACACAGAAGTTGGGGAGCCTGAAACTGACCCATAAGCATCCTTCGTACAATCGTACAATCGTTCAGAAGCAGCTTCCTGCTGTTCTATTCAAAAAGCAAGCACGATTGCTGGGCTGGCTTTGAAACCACACACGCATAATTTAACACACTAGTTTTATCTGATGAGGCAGAGTAGCTCCAGGATACTGAGAAAGTTTTTTCTTTCAGGCACTTTTGTAACCCATTTTTATTCCAAGTCCTAATCTCAAATTCTGCATTAAAGTAAAACCCAAAAAAACCTGCTTTGATTTTTAAGTATTTTTTTTTAAATCTACTTAGACGGTACTATGAAAAACCAAAATGTAAATACTTCACACCCACCACCTTGGCACAAAAGTAAGAGTAGCACTACCACGTGTTGGTGAGGATGTGGGGCAAAAAGGACACTCAGAACACTGCTTGGAAACAATTCCGCATTATCTAGCAATTGTAGATGCATATACCTGATGACCTAGTTCTTCCACTTCTAGATGTAATTCCCTAGGAGAGCACTCTCACAGTATGCACCGAGAGATGTTTTCAGAGCAGCACTGTTCAAAATAGCCAAAAAACCTGGAAACAACCCAAATGTCTATCAACAGGATTAGAAATAAGTGTGTGTACCTCTATATTCATTCAGAGGCATAACATGCATCTGCATTAATAAACTTCAGCTTCCACGGATGAATCTTACAATGTCGGGGTAAAAAAAAAAACAGTTGTAAAATACTACATGTAACACAAACCATTACATGGAGTTACAAAACATCTAAAACTAAGTGATGCATTATTTAGGGATATAAATAAATAGGTGGTGAAGTCATAAAACAAAGTAAAACAAAGTAAAGATAAACACAAAATTTATTATAGTTCCCACAGGTGGGCAGGGAGGAGACAGGGCAGACCGTGAGCTGCTATCAATCTCTTCCTTACATTTGGTGTCGAGTGTAAAGAACTATGTGCTCGATTATTCTGTAAATCCTACATGTATGTTTATAGGTATGAAATAATTTGCCAAAAAATACAGTGCCTATAATAAAACGAAAAAAAATGTTTTCAAGAGCGTTCATAAATGTAGTTTCTCTGTCCTTTCGGCTCCTGCAACAATCTCATTCTGCCCCTGTATTAACATATTAAACAAGCTGTTGCCTTTAGAGGAGGTTTCCTCTTCAGTATTTATATTGTTTAACTTCCTATATTCCAAGCTGTTAGTAATTGGCCCAAGCCTCATACCACCTTGGGGACTCTTCTCAAAGCAGTAAATGAAACCAAAAGATGAAATGCATAGGGTGAATCACAAAGGAAGGGAAGGGAGCTCAACTCAGGGCCTGAGACTTAAATTCTCAAGTCACGTTTTACTGAGTATCTACGTTGTATTTCTTCTCCCAAGCCCGCTGGGGCTTCCCATTCTACCCATTTTCTGAAGTGCCGTCTTCTCACTTGCGCCAGCTAGCACACGGAGCGAGGAAATCCACAAATCTCGGCCTTGAGAGGCTGGCATGCCAGCAGTCGCTGGATTCAACACACCTCCCTGCCAGACTGCAGGCCAGCATCATCACTTCGGCAGCCCTAACTGCACACCTTCTCCAGAGTCCTTCCCAGGCCCTCAGTCTTTCAGGCCAGAAAGCTCAGTCATCCCACCTATGCTTACATTGGAAACTTCAGGAATTTTACGCAAGACAGACTCTGAAAGCCTCATATGGATGTTGCGTTATTTTAGAAGAGAAACATAAGAAAGCTATTTAACGCTTCTGATGTTACTTAAGGCAAATTCAAACTTGGCCTTTTTAAAAGACTTCAACCTAAAGAAATACCTCAGAGAGGGGAGAAGATATATGTGTGTGTACGTCCATATACACCCGTACTCCACAACATTGTAACAGCAAAAAGTAAATGTTACTCTAAATTCCCTTCAGTGGATATCTAGTCAGACATATGACAGCGTATCTATGTAGCTATTAAAAGACTGAAGTAGATGTGAAACAGGAAAACAGGGAAACAGGATATGGACTTAGTTTATATACAAACACACAAACATACACATACTTTACAAATGACGCTACTCAAAATTTTTAAACATTTCAAATAATTAAAAATTGGGCACTCATTTACAAGTTGATTGTCAACTTTGGGCGACTATCAAAAATATCAAAAGTCATCAAAAGATTAGCACCCATCCTAAGAACATACTGCCACTTAACAGTATCTGACAGGAACCTACATCTCTGAGACTGACTACCATTATCAGTTGGCACCATGTGCTGAATTGATTGATGAAAGAGGCAAGTGTGAAAGTGCTTTTAAAAACTAAGAAAAAAGTCCTTATTTCAAAATAATCCTGTTAATTTCTTCATAGCATCTGGATGAGTGTTTGGGAGAATGTGAAACACAGGGCACAGTTTGGTATTTTGCAACTTTTTGCTATTTCTTCCCTCTTAAAGTAGGCACAGTGCTCTGCTCTATTTTCATAAACCCTCGCTGTTGCTTGGCTTTCATGGGAGGCTCCCTGAAACGAGGTCTGTGCCAATGAGAACTTTTGTAAGGCAAAACAGGAAAAATCATTACCCATTTGAAAGGTGTGGGGGAAAAAACAAAGCCAGAGTAAATGCGGATATTTACAGGAAGCTGAAAAGTTTCTCCTATTTGACACACAAGGGCCATGGAGAAAATGAAGTGACATGGGAAGGAACGGACGGCGGGGGTGGGGGGGGGTGGTAGAGCACCGCCTGGCTCCTGTCTGGCACACGCGGGGGACAAGGGACTGTGAGAGCGTGGCCAGGAACCTCAGGCAAGTTCTCACACACGGACATGGACGTCCTCACAGAGCCAGGCCCGAGGGGAGCCTCCTTCCTCCTGGCACAGGATTCTCTCCATTCCACCTTGTCCACTGACGGCTGCCTCAGTAGCCGCACCCGTGATCCCCCACAGGCCGACACAGCTCGGAAGAAACGTCAGGCAGGACACCTGGGAGTGAGCAGCCAGAGCCCACGGGCCCCACCGCCTCCGGCTTGCTCTTGTGTAACTGGGGATGCAGATGCTCGGACTGTGGGGGGTTTCCCTTCATGTCAGCGGGGGTTCGAGGCCCATGATCACCTCCATGCCAAAGGAGCTTACTGGGATCTTTGGTGTCCTCCCTAGCTCAGTGGCTCCAATCTCCCCAGTTTTGCAGAATATCTGAAAACATCCAGATTCCTGGGCTTTACCTAAGAGGCACTGCACAGAATCAGTTGTCTTCTAGTATCCCAGCAAGAGCTTGGTACTGGTAGTTCTTAACACCAGGCTTGATGGATTCATTCTCTCGGACTTGAGGACATCGGGGTTTATTAGCGGTGGAGTGGGAGATTGGAGATGAAGGATGACCAGGGGACAAAGACGAACAAAAACAAGGCCCAGGCAGCTCCCCGGCAAAGGTGTGGGGGGGCTCCACGTATATGGGACTCAGGCACACTTGGGAAGGCTCTTTTGCCTCAAATTATCTCACAGGCTTTTTACTAAAAAAAGGAAAATGTCTGAAATTCCACCCTATGACTTCACTCCTTCCTTAAAGTTGTGTCATATGTTAAAACGCAAAACAGCCTTCAGTATTAAACTGTTACTTCTCACCGATGCAGCTAAAGTTCATTTGCTTCTTTTTAAGAAGCCACACAAACAAAGCAGGTCTGTGGCGGGGGCGGGGGGTGTACCTCTTGTCCTGGTGGGGAAGGAAAGGGTTGCCTCCCCCAAAGGCTGTGACTCAGGAGGCCTTTTGTCACTTGCCTCTGGCAGGCTTTAGGGCCGTATCTAGGGAGCAGCTGCGCGCCGGGGACAAGACTCGACCCACAGGAAATGTGAATCTGCGTGAGGAAGAACCACCTGAGGATGTGTTACGTGCTGTCCCTTCTCCCACACTTGCTTGACCCTTCTCTGACCTCAACACCCTCCAGCACCTGTTACAGCCAATTGTCTAATTACTTCACGTTATGTGGCACCCCGTCTCCCCAGCCAGACGCAAGGTCCTCTGAGATCAGGAGGAACTTAGGAGTTCTAGAGTGCCACACTGAGCAGTGGGAGGTCCTCAGCAATACAGTCACTGACCCACCGAACCAGAGGGTGACACTGGGGAGAAGCACTCTTCTCCTGCCATCTCTCTTTGATCCCTCCCTCTGAGCACTGAACTTCACTTGCGTGTCAATTTTTCTTTCTTTCCAATTAACTATCCTTCTCAACTAAAGTTCCTTCCTCAGTATAGTCTATTTCTGTTGGTTCTTGCAAACACGTACGAACACGAAATCAGCACTCAACATTTTGGGAAAATATCCCCTGCCTCTCAAGTATGTTTTGGAGAAGATGAAGTTCACCTTCATTTATGGTTCAAAGTGGTCTTTGTAAGGAATTAAATAGGGAAATGTTGATCAAAAGAAAAAGCAAAGACTGAAATCCATACAGACCAGTGGTTTAGTCTTAAAAACAGATGAACAAACAACTAAGGGCTTCTAAACCAAGGACTCTTACTGTCCAGACTAAAATATTTTATCTATCATGAATCAAAAAAGTAGATCCAACCGTTCTCAGAGTAAACCATCATCAGAAACCTGAAAGGTAGCTACGGTGCAAACAGCAGCTTACTTGCTTGCCTTCACACGACTAGCTAAAGCCGGAGGTGGTGCGGTCTGTTTTCAGTTCTAGGGCCTCTCGTGAGAGAGGCGACAAAGCCCCCAGCTAACATTTCTGATTATCTGGATTCTGAAATATCTGGCTCTTTGCGTGAGTTCTCTGTGTGACCTTTTCCATTTCCTACTGGTAGGATGGAGAAAATGAAGTGATTTCTAAGTGTGGCAAATAGCCAATCCAGTGTTAAGGCACCTGGTATGTCTAAGAGGAATCAGAATTCTTAAAAAATAAAATCTAGATTTGAATTGTATCTTACCTTAAAACTCTCATCCCATGAACCACAGTGAATCCTACCCAAGGACACCCAGGGCTTTTCATCTTAACTATGGGCCTCAGCCATTCTTTTCTTATAGGAAAATAGCCCAGTGAGTAGTCACTTCATTATAAGGACGCAAGTAGTCAATTACTCCTCTTTCCTTACACACTTTCCCTTTCTTTTTATTCCAAGGAAGTGACCGAGACTTGCACCCGGACTGGAGTGTGGGAAATACAATAAAAGCAATTTATTTTTGCATGAATAAAGCAATTATTTAAGTACTTAGCAGATACCTAGCCCTTTCTTTTAAACAAATTACACATGAAGAATCTGAAGTTCAGGGGCATCAACCATTACTGAGCGCCTAGCAGAGAGGTTAGGTGGCTCATTCAGGGTTTGAGAAGGAAGTGCTAGAGCTGGAATGTGAACCCTACTCAGTCTCTAAATCCCACGCTTTTATCCTTTTGGTCACAATGACTGCTTTTCCACCCTGGGCAAGTTTCATAAGCAATTAAGAGTATTAGCATCTGAAACATCCGAAATTTCAAACGCACCCAATTCCTCTAACTACTGTGACAGATGGCAACCCCCCACCCCTCCCAGTACTCAAGCCTGAGCCCTCTAACCTGGCAGCTCCTCCAGCTCCTGAATACAGAAGGGTCTCGCGACTCGGTTGGACCTACGCAACGTGGTGCAAGTGAGAGCTCTTTCTAAGCCTGGGTCTTAAGAAGCTTTGGCATGCTTCTCTGCTGGTTCTTCTGGATCCCTGCTGCTACACGGTGAACAAGCTCCGGAGAGCCTGCTGAATAAGGACAAAGGCCGTCAGCCTTCACCGCCACGGTCACCCAGCCAGTGGCCACAGCCACACTGAGCCTCGCTGACATCAGTGGAGCCTGGCCCGTTCAGAGAACAGCCCAGCAGACCTGTCGACTCATGAGGAGTTAAGTAAACGGTTCTTATTTAAAGCTCCCGAATTTCGGGGTGGTTTGTTACAGAGCACATACTACCCGACACAATTCTCAAATCCTTTTTGAACAGAGAAAGTTAAACAGAAAATTGTTCCTAAAAGATGGGCCTCAACATAGAAACTGTCATTGATATAAAAACATGAGATGTTCAAGGAGTCCTTCATTACGTGACTTAAATTTGCAAATTAAGGTTGGAACATGTGACTCAATTCAAGAGCTTGCGCGGTGCTTCAGCAGACGTAGTAACTGTAGATATGGACACGAAGAAGCATGTATGTGAAAATCGACACCCAGAAAATGAAATCCTTTTCACTGTGGAATTTAATTCGTACTCAATTATAAAAATTAATTTTTAAGTCTGCCTCCCTTGGAGAGGTAGAACCCTTGCACCATATTAGGATTCTCGGAGAGTTAATATTCTCTGTAAGAGTGAGCCAAGGATATATAAAGAGATCAAATAAGCAACAACTTATTTATAATACCCCAAGAATTTGTCAAGAAATGAGAAGATTGCTCTTCCTCAGACAGTGATTCTAATTTACCTTAATCAAGTTCCTAAGAGGTTGAAGTAGTAGAAGAGCGACTCTAGAGGAACACTGATGAGGACGGGGGGCAGACAGGAGTGGGAGAAAGCCAGACAGGAAGAACTCAGCACTCATTTTAACAAAACATCACACATGCATTTTTCAGTTCCTCTTCTAATTTATGGTCAGAAAAAAAAAATCTGATAGAGGTCCCAGAGGTTCAAGTCTCCATGACATAACTATAATTACTTAGTCTCAAAGGTAAGGTCATAATGAAGCCAGGTTACAAACTATCAATTCATGGAAAAAAAAAAAAAAAAAGCTTAACAATAGAGTGGTAGGGCACAAGGGAGAGTCGTCAAGCATGAACCTTTGGCATTAAGCAACAGTCTCATCTCAGCCTCACCCCACCCAAAGTAACGGTGACATTTTGTGAGTGCTGGTGGAGTGCCGGACACTATGCACGCATTACCTCACTGTGCTCGTCTTAAAGGTGAGGGAAAGGAGGGTCCACAAGGTTATGAACTTGCTCAAGGTCCCAGAACTCTTAAGATTCATACCCAGAGAGTGTGACTGCAGCCCTAATTCTGACGCACAATACTGTCCTACTTGTACTAGGCCTTAGTTTCCTCATGTGAAAAATAGACTGGATATCAAGACTGGCTCCCGTTGGAATTTTAGGATTCTGTGACAGCGACAGAAGCACCTCCTTGTGGAATGTGTTTTGGATAGGGACAGGGATTGGCATCTTCTCCTTGTGGTATATGCTAACATTGGCCTCCCTACCTACTCCTTTGCTTCCGCACTCAGGTACAGAAATGGTGAAGCCAGTTTGGGAAACAAGTCTACTCTCCACGAACCGTCACCCTGGTCGTTAGCCACCTCTTAGCAAAGGTCTGGCTGCCCCTGGGCTTTCCGTAAAGTGCCTGGCAGGGTAGGCATTGAATGAATGGATAAATACTCTACAGCCTCTGTTGGAAAGAGCCTGAAATTGGCTACCACCGTTTCAGTGCTTCCTACAAATCTTCTAAATGTAACATCCAGAGACCATAAGGTCCACAAGGACAAGAGACGACAGGCCTCACTTCCTGCTCCATCCTTTGTACTCTGAATTGCATCTCACGTGTTCTAACAGCTTAACACAAGCGCTGTTTGTCACTGGATTGTTGTCACTGGCTTCCTACAGTTCCAAACCACCTGAAAACGGGTAAGACGTATGCTTAAAGGCCAGGCCACGCTAGTTGCTTCCTCTTCGGTAGGATTCTTTGTTCAACCAGCCGGCCTGGACAGAGTATCTCAAGTGCTAGGTGCTGTGGTGAAAACGGTGCTTGTACTTAAGAATGGATCTAGTAGAAGAGAGAAATCAGAAATATAGAAGGAAAAAGATGGGGGGAAATGAAATACATAAAGAAACCAGTATTAATTCAATTACTATTTATTGGGCACCTACTATGTGCTAATCACCGAGCTGGGTAGCTGCCACAGGATACCATCGGGGGGATATAAAAAGTGAGGGGGGGTGCGCAGGGCGATAGAAAATATAGAAAGAAAAAGTGGGCGTGGAACTGGTCTAGAAGGCTCCACAGTGTTAAAAGTCAAGAGAAGGAGCCCGATTTGCACACCACCACAATCCTCAGCTCCAGCATACGGCACCCTGGTACGTGGTCATCAATTTTAGGGTTTGTGACAAAAATATTAGTTGTAATCATTTTTGTATTTTCTTTGTAAAGAAAAAAAAATGTACACACGGCCAGATTAGACTGTGATTTGCTGTAATCCCTTTGAAAAGTAATTTGCAAGTACGCAATAAAGGTGTAAATACACGTACCACTTGACTCAGTGACCCGACTTTGGGAGGAATCTATCCTTATAAACCAAGTTGCTGCATGTTAAGTATTCATAGAAAAGGATGTTTACTGGAGCCTTGTTAGTAATGGCAAAACTCTTTCAACAACCAGAATGGAATACTCTACAACTATTAAAAAGAATGGGGTCCACAGGTGTTGATGTGAAAGGAAGTTCAGTCTGTACTGCTGGGTGAGAAAAGCAAGCTGCAGAGCAGTCGTATTCTTATTTACAAGCAAACCACTCAGAAGGCCTTATGTATGTGTGTTTATGCTGACATGCTGACACAGACAGGTGCAGGAAAAGGGGGGAGACAGGCAGGAATGGGAGGAAGAAAGAGGGGCGAAGGGAATAAATTTACTGATTCATGTTCTCTTGGTATCATTTTACTGAAGGAAATTCTGCCAGTTTTTTTGCCAACTTTGAAAAGGCATTTGGAAAAACAGTAATAAATAAAAACAATTTAAAAAGAACCGGTTCACAGACTATCCCTGTAAATTCACTTACACACAGATCTTCTTTGCTGGGCAACAGAGATGAGCACGGAGTTGTATGAAACTGTGCAAGAACCAAACCCTCCACGGGTTCGGAGTACTCATGGGGCTCCGTGCCGTGTGCCACAGTTGGCATATGGGTCGTAGTGGGAAGAACATGGAGAACCGTCAGCCCACGAGCAACAGAATCACAGTCACCTTTTGATTAGGTGAATAGTCGTGAAAGCAGTATCACAGGAAGATTAATTTGGTAGTAGAGTGCAGAATGGATGGAGAAAGGAGAGGTGGAAACTGAGAAAACAATTAAGAGACTACTGCGGTGCTACGGATTTAAACTAAGAGATGGCCAGCTTTTTTCCTGGTGTGCTGACTTCTTAGGGAACAGAGTTCATTTCCTCTGGGTTTCCAGCCTTTGTCTCTTACGCCTAGCCCAGCCTTAGGGTCTCTGCAGGCTCAGCAGTGTCATTCTTATTATTCACGTCAATATTTTAATCTGAATTTCAGAGTCTGACTATGCTCTCAAATTTAGGGTTTCTTCTTAAAAGAAAAAGAAAATTATAAACTAATCACTAGTTATGTTGTTCTATTTAGGGGTTCACGGATTTCTCTTGACTTTGACTTCTGAGAATGTTTACATACTTGAAGGACCGGCTTCAACAATGATTTCTTTTCAGGATACTCTGCTCTGTCTCTTCCACCCCAGCTGACTGGACAGCAGGAACTACTCTGTCTCCGCCCTGATTTAGACCTGCTGCCTCCTAATTCCCCAGCTATTCATTATCTTTTGTGGCTATTCTCTTTGGATACTTTCCAGAGCCCTGTCCTTGGTCCTCCCCTCTTTTTTCCCTAAACACTAAGGCAGTTCATTCTTAAATGACCTCATCTGATTTTCTGGCTTTAGCTAATACCTACTTACCCTACATTTTCTTTTTTCTGTGACTATCTTAACCAAATTAGGCTTAACTGTCCTACAACTGTTAGTAGAAGAGACGGCTTATCTTACTAACCTTTTGAGCTGCTGCTATGTACCATAGGTGCAACAAGTCAGAACTATACATAGAAGAAGGCAAATCTAAAATGTAACTAAGTTAGAGAAAGGGGATTCAGAATTCAGGCAAAAATAAGCTACCTCTTGGAGAATTCAGTAATAATACACATACTTACATGAAAAATGGGCACATGGAATTTTTGCCTGATTTTCTAGGCACGTCAACACAAATGCCTATAGATGCCTGCTCGAATCATCCCAAATCTTAAACCGTTGAAAAACACAAAGATGAGAGTCATCTTTCATAACAGGAGCTATCTTCAACAAGACAAATAAAAGAAAGCTAAACCTCAAACTTCATTTACACGCTTTGGTTACACCAATTTGTTCAATGGTGAAGGTACCGGAGTTGTTCTAAGTCAGAGTATGAAAAGTGGTCCATTTCAAAGTCATAAAGCAAATTTAAAGAGTGACAATAATCACAAACACATATGCTTTCTGTCTTCTATGTATACAGAAGCACCCGTGCATCTTGAAACCAAAAATCTGGAGGAGAAAACCTGTGCTTGAATTCCTCCTAGTGAGGCTCACGGTCTGCTGACATTTCCGTCTCTCTGCAAAGACAGAAGTGTGATCCACGCCGACACACCTTCTTGGTACGTATGTCAATTTTGGTTATTCTTATCTTCCACGTGGGTTTGCAGAGGTCCTACCCTGTGCTGGACACACTCTGCTACTTGCTGGGGTACAGAAGTCCAGGGTACTGGCGGCCACCATCCCTGCCCCACGAGCTTATGGCCCAACAGCTGAACAAGTAAGACACAATCAGCCTAACACGGAAGGCAAGGGACTAGCATGTGAAACGCACTGCTTCACATGGAGCAGTCTGCAGAGGTCTCTCTTACGGAGTTGACAGTTAAGTGGAGATCTACATAAAGTGAGAAAATTAATGTGACGAATGAGAGGATGAATGTGGGTATCTGGGGAAAGAAGATTCCAGGCAAAAATTCCTCAAGTTTGGGCTCAAGCATGGGAGATCCAGAAAGAAGACTATGCTTCTAGAGCATAAGGAGCTATTAGAAGTGACTAGAAAGGTGTCTAAGGCCAAGGGTGTGTAACCTTAGGCTATGCATTAAGGGTGAAAAATCATATTTTCTCCCTGTCTTACATCACATAATGTATACAGGAACAGTGTGTACATATCACTTTCTTCCATAAGTGACTGAAAGCCCCTGGTGGCTCATTCCTAACTACACAGTCCTCATCTGATGAGCTCCTTCGTTCCATATTTTCCTTCTTCTGTCTCAGACTCCTTGTTATCACCCCTGCCCCACCCCCACCCGTTTTCCAAATAGCAAACTCAACGTGTTTCCCATTCATCCACACACTGTCCTCTTTGAAGTCTCAATAAGCTCTTCCTGGGGAAGGCCCCCTTCAGGTGCACATTTCAAAAAGCCACTTGCACAGGGGTGGGGAAGGGACAGTGGAAGAGATACAAAGATCTGGTGTTAGATAGAACATCACCAGACTGCTGCTACGTGAGGTTGGGGGTTTTTATCTTCCTCGTCTTTGTAAGCCCAATGCCTAGTTCCATCAACATCTGTGGTTGCTAGTGCAGCTCAAAGGATCTTAGATCTAGACTGTGTGAGCTCACTTCCCACTCCACCCGTCTTAAGAATTCCCTTTCCAGAACATGCCTTTGTAGCTCTTCCTCCTATTAACACAGTGGAGCTAGGCTGCTTATGTATTTCCCAGTGCTCATACAGCAACACTTGGGCACAGAAATATCACATTTAACCGGATGTTGGAATTGGAATTTAGAACTTTCATTTTCCTTTTCCATGGATTTCCGAGTTCCTGCTTTCCCCCTCCGGCCTTGTTTACTGTTTTCTCTTTCAAATATGTCTGTGGTAGTTTCAAAGCACTATGCGATTCTGTTAAATGACATTATGAATTAAAGGGTCACTCGTCTAAAATACACTGAACTAGAGATTGTTTCACCTATGTTTCTTACCTTCCCTTTAAGAATATTTCTTATAGTACACTTAAAATCTAGAACCCGTATAGACTGTACCAACACCAGACCATTTTAAGTGTTTGGTGATGAGAAACATTTTCTACCTAATAGGAAAACAGAATGTAACAGAATGGTTACTAAAGGTAAATCCCTTTAAGCATGCCAATGCATGTATCTTTATAAATTCCAAGGCTGGAATCTTAGCATTTTGTAAATAATAAACATGACTAAATTTAGAAAATAGTGACAACAAAAATTTGCTTAATTTTTTTTTTAAGTACTTTCACTACAAGCAGGATATTTGTTTTCAGGTTGTAAGGAATAAAAGAAAATGTGTGAGTTAACACGTGAATTTTATATGTAGCTTTAACTGTTACACTATTTTATGGGTGTAAATAATTGAGCATACTTTGAGTTCTTGCCACATTCATTGTCAGGTAGTTAATTCTTTGATACACTGAGGACTGAAACAGGAAATTAAACTCTTTGGGAGATGAAGAATTACATGTAGGAATGTACCTTTACTTTTTATTACCTATCGTCATATTTCCTTCAATTCTAAGGGAAAGATAGTCACCTTATTTGAACATAAACGTGAAAACAATCAGGCTTAGGGGCAAAAACTAATTTTTCTACAGTATGGTAAGCAAAGAGAACACATAAGCTGTTAACATAAAGCTCATGGATAGCTTAAAGAAAACAAATCAAATCTTCACCACTGAGCACCATCGATTTAAGACTGGTCACCCTGAGAAGCTAGACATTTATTCCAGGGAAATTTAACACAGTTTTAAACATCTATAGATATACCCATATGGGTTCTTTTCAATAACCTCAATGAAAACAAATGTTATAATGTGTGAAAGGATTAAATTTCTAAATTTCTAGAAATATTGAAATCACTTGGAATCAGATAAAAAAAGGTACAAGGTAAACTATTAAGCTAAGGACATTTTCTGATGAAGCAAGAACATAGATAGAGGTGCTACTACAGTGTAATGAGTCCAGTTTCTTTTATGGCTTACAAGGTGGGTCTGAAGGCATTTTAAAAGAGGGATAATACGGGGCGCCTGGGTGGCTCAGTTGGTTAAGCGACTGCCTTCAGTTGGTTAAGAGACTGCCTTCGGCTCAGGTCATGATCCCGGAGCTCCGGGATAGAGTCCCACATCGGGCTCCCAGCTCCATGGGGAGTCCGCTTCTCATTCTGACCTTCTCTCATCTCATGCTCTCTCTCACTCTCTTTCCTAATAAATAAATAAATAAATAAAATCTTAAAAAAAAAAAAAAAAAAGAGGGATAATATGTATACCCTTCCAAGGTGGAGGCTTAGAAATACAACATTCACTTTGGGTTTCTTTAAAAAAAAAAAAAAAAAAATCAATCTATTTTTATAGTTACACTTTGTCCTTAAAAAACTCAGCTGGATTCCAAATGACAAATTTCACATAAAGTTCTAATTAAATTTTTTAATATTTCCTTTTTAAAAAACTGCCTACGAACTTAAGTTATATTTTATATTGGCATGATTACCGTTTTTAAACTGCCACTTAACTGGTTTCTGCACTTTGTGATATAAAAAAAGATTTATAACTTAGGTTTCATCAATCGAATTTGTTTTTCCTTTATCACTTCAATAAAGAAAAAGTCATTAAATGTTGTCAAGTAAGTTACATAATCCTCCCCAATGTATGCACTTAGGACAAATTTTGGTATTCAATATAGTCAGAAGCTCCCTTCACACAGCTTTCCTAAATATAATAAACATGAAAAAATTTAAAGCTAATAACTTCATTCCAATTTTCAGACAAATTCAAGTTTCTCAGTGAAACTTTAATCAATCTCAGTATAAATCGTTTTTTAAGACTACCAGATAATAAAACAAGGGAATCTTCTACCTTTTATTAATAAAAACCTCAAACGTAGCTGACATTATCAATAGGCTAATAAAGTTAGATACCATACCTAATGAACAACAGAATGCACTGAAAAGCTAACCAAAAACCAAAAATGAAAAAATTTAATATAAATACAATTACCTTGGCGCTTGAAAGCTTTAAATATAGTCTTTATGGGATCAGAATCTATCAGCCTTTAAGGATCGCACACAGCAGACCCTGGAAAAAATCTCAGTGACTGACGAACAGGATAGCCTGATACAGGCACAGATTTCCTCACGTATTTAGCCAACGGGGGTCGTGCTGGTTTGAGCTCAGGAGACAGCAGGGCTTTAAAAATTCCACCTTGAATATTTATAGTGCCTTTTAATTTTCAAAGTAAACATCCAGCACAAATCCTGTTAGGCAAAAATGCTGGGCGCTCTCTTACAGAAGCTGAAGCTGTCACAGAACACGGGAGGTGACCGTGCACATACGCACAGGGCGGCAGACGCTTCATGCTGCTTCTCCTATGTATACTGTTTGAAGATTCACTGATGACT
This sequence comes from Nasua narica, assembly GCA_028533885.1. Taxonomy (NCBI): domain Eukaryota; kingdom Metazoa; phylum Chordata; class Mammalia; order Carnivora; family Procyonidae; genus Nasua; species Nasua narica. The sequence continues at coordinate 31,102,250 of CM052809.1, forward strand.
AAAACTCATAAACACCAATGAGAAATTTCTAAGACAGCATTGAATATTCCCCTGAAGATCAGGACTACGTTTTTCTGACTCTTTTCTCTTGAAAGGTCTCCTTTTCCCACTTGTGAAATTAATAACAGCTGTCTCCTGTACCACACAGATAATGACAGATTCAATAATCTGATGCAGAAACTATAATTAAGAGCCCTCACGGGTTGCAAAGTTTAAGTGAGATGAATGCATACAAAGAAAGCCCTCAACATGGGGCTGCCACTTAATGTACACTCAACATTAGTGGGCGAGAAAAGGGTTTAAAAAAAAAAACCAACTATATATAGATAGATATATATGTATCTATATAGTTTTTTTTAACCCTTTATAACCTATATAACCCCCTATATAGGAAAGGATATGGATACTGTACATTTTTTAAATCCAAACTAGGTGATTTCATAGCAACTTTTATAGAACACCTGGTAATTCTATTATTTTTCAAGTCTCTAGAACTAGAGACCAGATGTTAAGAGAAGCCTCCTAGGGAAGTTAAGACAACAGAGAATGAGGATAATCCGACTCAGCAACACCACAAGCTAATTCTGCAATACTTCTTTAGACATTTTCTATGGGTCTCATTTCCTCATCTGGAAAAATGAGAATGTGGGAGCAGACGAGCTCTCAAGAGCCTTTAAGCTCTAATCAAATCACTGGACCTAGAACATAATACAAGCTCAGAGAACCTGAGAGCCCCACCTCTCCGGCTCTACCAACAAGTGTTTACTTCTCATTTTCTATGTACCGCCAATTACACTAATTCTTATAAAAACAACAAATCCCTGTTCGACTTTTGTCTTGTACTTGATAACGGAAAAAAGTCAAAATAACCAACCTAAGTGTGCCACTCCCTACCCCACGGCCTCCTTCACTAGTTAAGTTAGTTAAGAGGATTATAGTTTTAGAAAAAGAGACACGTGTGTTAAGAGAATAATTCATCTATAATTGTCAAGAAAGTACTTAGACTCCACTGTATCTAATCATCGAGGTCAAAGACTGGCTCTGTTCTTAGAACTTAAGTCATCTGATTTTGAGTCTAGTTCTTTCCTATTTAACTAAATCAAATTGGAAGGAATTTGAGGATTTTTAAAAAAAGCTTAGTAATGGTAATTAAATTGGTAGCATATACAAAATCCATCGTTAAATTGGAGTAATGATATTTTAAAATGTAAAAATTTACAATGAATTGGAGATTATATCCTTAAAAAAGTAACAAAATTGTTATTTAAATCATCTTAAAATTAAAGAAGCCTTTATCCTCAGTAATTACAAAGCAAAACATTAAAACAACAATAACGAAGTCTGTCCATAACAAACTGGTAGAGCTTTAATGTTCAACAGGTGATGATCATAAGGTCACAAGTCACTGCACAAGTCATCCTATTATAAAAGGAGTAAAAGTTAACATTTATTGCAGCACATTGTATGTCATACAGCATATTCAAGTTGAATGCTCAAAATGTTACAAAAATAAAAATTCATGTAAGACGGTGTGCTAAACATCTGCAACTAATCCTATCATTAAGCCTTTCTCTCCATACACACACACGTGTGAATGTATGTATGTATATATTTAGTGCCTTACAGCATGAATTTAAAAAATTCTAAAATAAGAAGTACTTTCACTAAATTTATTGCATTATTAGACACTATTAATCTTACATATCTTCAAACTGGCTCAAAAAGTGTTTTAAAGCACTCAAAATTAATATTTGAATGACTCTGAAAATGTTTAAGCATACAGCTCCACCAAGATAACTGATTAATATTTAAATTGGCCCAGAAATAAAATTAGGGGATCACACACTTCCATTCAGAATAATTGGCTTTGGGGCCCCTGGGTGGTTCAGTGTGTTAAAGCCTCTGCCTTTGGCTCGGGTCATAACCTCAGGGTCCTGGGATTGAGCCCCGCATCTGGCTCCCTACTCAGCCTGCTTCCCCTTCTCTCTCTGCCTGCCTCTCTGCCTACTTGTGCTCTGTCAAATAATTTTAAAAAATCTTAAATAAAAAGAATAATTGGCTTTAAGGACTAAATTGCAATACAAATAGTTGTAATGACTGTCTAGCAACGGCAGAACCCCCTAATTTATTCTATCTACTACTGAATAAAAATTTAATTACCTCAATATTGCAGCAGAAAAATACACAGCCTCTGGAAATATGTTACTAAAGTAAACAGCTGCCTTCCATAGTCACATGATAGTCTATGTTAAAGTGGAATAGTAAATACAAAGTGGTTCTATCAACATAAGATCATCGCTATTCAACTTCATTGCAGTAACTAGGTTTTCATTGATTAAAGAGCAGACTAAGTAAAAGGGGACATATATGAACTTGATCTTAGCTGGAATAATGTAAAAGGAATTAGAAGGTCCATTCCATACTTTCTTGGGTAAGGAAGCACAGCTAACGACAACAGCGTAACCCTATACACAGTTAGGGCTATGTTGCCCCCAATTAGCTTTAGGTTTCCACCTCAAATGAAAGAAGCTGAATTGTAATCCTGGTTAGTGAGCAACCTCATACAATAAACAAAGCCCCAAGTTTCTCTTTAGTCCTCTGAATTTCTTGACAATTGATCCAAATTGCTGGTTTTCGGAAGTGTTCTTGGGTATTTCTAAACTTAACCTCCGCCATTCCACATTTTTAGCGCTCCTCCCTCTCCCACCGCTTTGCCTCCAACAATCCTTAATTCACAAACTCCACGGGAAATCCTGCATTTAAGGGACGTGTGCCATGGCAGTAAGATAAAGAAGGCAGCCTGTCAAAATTAGGTCTTTGGAGGTTGAAATCACTGTCTACAGCTAACTATGAACTGCTATAAAATCGTGTGTTTTCTAAAATACATACTTTAGTGAACAAAATGAAGGTAAGTCTCCATTAACAGTCACATTCTAATCGAGTTCGGCATAGAAATAATCAATTCAAAGGGAAAACAACACTCAGTGGATCTTTTCTTTCTTTAAATGGAAATTCTCCATAGGAATATCTTTATTTACTTGAAAAATACAGAATGTAAGCAGAATAAACCAGGAGAGAATGAGAGTAGTTGGCTCTCTTAAACTACTTAGAAACAAGAGCATGGGCTTTTAAACCCTTCTGAAGGGTCAATAATCAGGAATTGATCTTTTCTTTTTCATCTGTAGCTTAATTCAACAATAACATTTCTTGAAAATTCTCATGCAACCCAATTCACTAACATGTATTCTGCCTGACTCAGAAACATGGAAGCAAGTGTCTGTTAATATGGCAAATACCTGTAAATACGACCATATACAATTATCAGAATGCCTGTTTAATTTGCTCACGTAAGTGGTAGTACATAAAAAGAACCCACTGCTAATTAAAACTAGGTGTGATCTTTTAAAGAAGAAATATGTTTTAAGAACTATGCCCCAGACTTTTTTTAAACCTAATGCAAATTAAGATTTCCTAACAACTAGGCTATTTCAATCACCTGCAGGCCAGAGTGGATTAAGACTTATATAACCAACCAATTAATACAGATGCTCTCTCACGTTAGGTACTCATACTAAAATAAACCCTTTTGATCCAATCTCTTCTTCACTAAAATCTCAAAAGGCCCCTACAGTGATCTCCACCCACATATGAATTTCATTATTAAGACAATTCGCACTTAACCTATATTTATGCAAGGTATGTTACAGAGTCTTTCATAAAATTTATACATTCTGTGATATATTTAAAGTGGTGCAACTAAAGTATCTGGAACACCGAGACAAAACCTTAACAGCATCACAGTACACATGTACTGTATCAGTTATACCAATATCATGGAATGACCCAAGAAACTAATAATTTCAATAAAATATGACCACATGCTAATCACTTATTTCTACATCCCAGTCATTCCACACTAAATCGACACACCTGAATACACACAGTATGTTTTGTTTTGTTTTTACTAAGCTGTAATGAAGTACAAGTGTTAAAAATGAAAAAGATACTTATCAAAAGCTAAAATAAGTATGTAAAATAACCTAAAGCAAATCTCCTTTAACATGAAACCCAAAAAAGACAATGTAACACTCACTGCCAGAAGCTTTGGAAGGAGAGGAAAAACAAAAGGTAGGAAGTTAATCAACTATCCTTTGAAAGGCGGGTAATCACCGACAAAACAAAATCTCTTCCTAGGCCTCTCTTCCCTATGTCTCTTTTTGGAGAAAACATTTAGCAAGGCATTAATGGGGGGGGGGGGTGGAAGGGGGATAGAATTTGCTTCGCTCATCCTGTGTTTGTACAGGTCTTCAATTTCATTACGTTAATAAAATTGGACAAGGATGCAATTAATACTGACAGACGTTTAAAATCTACATAAATGTTCGGAGCTTTATAAATCAAAGCCCTCAACTCTCCCTAAGACCAAGTTTACAAATTCATCTTGCACCATTCCTTCTCTTCAACAATCTTACCCTTCACAAAATGGCCAACCTTTTAACACTCAAGTTTCAACATAATCCAAATAAAAGCTCTAATTCTACCTAAAACCACTTACTCCTCTGCCTCCCTTCAGCAGCTTCACCATTAATGCTTCAGTGCAAAAATGTGTGTTTTCACCGAGGTTACAGGTTTAGGCTAAATTTGTTGAATTTCAATATTTAAAAGCATATTCAGTGAGTATGGCTTGTTTATTTTACTTTAAGAACGTATGTGAATATACCTATGCTTTCTCTGGTTTTCATACCAATGAACTTAATCCTTAAAAAGAAATTATCTGTCTATACTCGACCATGATAGTCCCAATTTTACAAATAAATGTGAACTGGATGTTAACCTATGTTGACAAATCCGTTGGGGTTGCCTTCCCTGGCAAAATAGAGTGTAAACTATTTAGTTTTGTTTTTTAGCATTTTGAGAAAAAGCAACTTTACATGACAGCTTAAAAAGTCAAATTACAATTCATTTTTAATTAAAGAACACAAGTGAAGTTATCAGCGGCACAGAGTATACTCAAGTCAGAAAATCAGTATTCACTACAGTTGTGGTCTCAACATGTTGATCAGTTGGGTCACTGCTCACAGCTATTTTCTGGGGAGAACCACGGAACATATAGAGAGGAGAAAGCAACCAATTTTAGTTATATCAGGGCTGTTGTGTGGAAACAATAGACTGATTCAAGGCTGGTTAGAAAAGAAACATTGTTTCAATTTACTTGGAAGCAGCTTTGTTCTGGGTAATCACAGTTCCTAGTGTTAAGTTAACGCCATAAGGTATGAAATTTTCAAATATTAGCACATTATCCTGTGTAAGATATTACACCTTTTCATTAGCACACAAACTAGTGGTTATAATTAAAATTACACATCAGCATTAGTCATTTCATTGGATATTAAATAATCTCAGAAGAGTCACATCATCACTGCTTTGCCTATCACTGTAAGGTTATTATGAAGCTCAAATTAAAAGTGAAGACACTTTATATGCCATAAATTCCTATAAAAGGCATTAAGATTATTTTTAATGATTTAAGGGTATCTATGTTCATCGAAGACTTATGCTCCAGATCCCAGATTTTACAAGGCTTAATCAAAGTTCACCGTGAATGAAAAATGGTTAAGTCTTGTTCTACGCCTTTTCTTTTTTTGCAGTAAGAAAAATGAAAACCGTACCACGGTGATTATTAGAACAAAATGCATTAATAATCCCCCAAAGAGTTTCCTAAAATGTATTATGTTTCTTTGTACAATTACATGTTTTTAAATTAGTCTAAGAGTTTCCTAGAGATAGCTCATTCCAATCAGCGGCACTTACTCTTTAGGAGAACCAAGCACATCCAATCATTAATTCCACGGCCAAAATTTTGGGATTGAAAAATTTACAACACAGCATGTCTTTTAACATTTAAACACAACAACTTAAAGGGTAAGAAACACCTCAAATCTCCTTACTGAAAATACCTTAAGCCTTCCATTCAGAATAACAACAATGAAAAGCTGAAGTAGTGTTCTAAATAATTTAAATAGATTACTAGATAGTTTACAAGAAGACACTGCAAGAACCAAAGTCTTTTCTTTTGATAAGAAACAAGCCTTTTAAAGGAATAGAACATAGCCTAAATCTAAGTCTAAATTTCCGCCCCCCCCCCCCCCACAAGAAAACCTTCCTCCTTAAAGAGGAAAAGAGGATAGAAAAGAGACACATCAGTGTTAGGCTCTATCTTTAAAAGAAAAAGTATCTTAAATAGAGTTTTAAATAAAATGTTCATTGACTTATTATTAGGAATACCACTAACATAAAAAAAAACACAAAAAACTGAATAGCTCTTGTACAGATAAATCACTATACTACTAAGCCTTTCCAAAACAAACCAAACAAACAGAAAACAAAAATCACCCACAACTGATTAAGCAAGCTTGTGTCTCTACAATCAAGTTTTTATATCTCCTTCACCCACCTAAAATATGATACGAAACCCCGTATTTATCTGACTTAGGGACAGGGGTAAAAGGTAGAAAACTTAACCTCTATCAACAGATAAATCTAAATTTAGCATCTTTTCCTGGTAATTCCATTTCAACAGACCATTTTAAGGTTAAATAGAAATGTCAGTATACTTATAAATGGGAAAAAAGAAGAGAAATCAAATGACAGCTGAGAACCAAAGCGTCACAATGTTGGCCACCACCTATTTGAGAACTTATAGGAACTTTTCAAAGTTCGATTGTTTTGTACCATGTCGCCACCAATTCCTTTCTTAACAAGACCGAACAGTAGACACAACTGTGTACTTTAGGTTGGGACCTAGTGGGCAAGTCCCACGTCTAAGGCTATGGTCAGGTCTACAGCTCACTGCATTGCTTTAGCAATCTCCAAACTCAAATTCTGCCAAACATGGTTCAGTGTGAAGAAAAGGCTCATTGTTACATCTTCCATTTTTAACCCTTTGACCTCCTCAAGCTAACCTTTCACAAGTGTACGAATACAGCACACACTTTTGCTTCTAAAAAGTATGAAGGGTACTTTCCACTTTAACGTAAAAGCATATTTTAAAAACAGCAATGGACACAATCAATGAAATATTAGATATCAAACTCCCCCGAATTTATGTAATTTTTTTCTCAAAATACCTAATGTTAATGAGCAACATTTTGCATTTTTAAATAAAATGTGCAACAACAGGCCGATGGGATACTGAATGCCATTCTTTCAGAGAAAACTTGGAATGCTTATGTAGATATAAATCACTTAGGCTATCTTTCAACCACGCAGACTTTTCAAAGGACCGCTTAAACTTAGTAACACGAAAAAGCACATACAAATCACTGAATATTTAAGTCTATCAATCCATTTCATATCCATTCTTTAGAAATAGAAAATCATTCTTCTTACCTTGAATAGCCATTTGAAAAAACTGATCGACCAGGGAAGTTCAAAGTCCCCAAGGAAGCCAAGTTGTCATCTCCAGATCCTTGGCACCTATTCCAATTTTCTGAACCAACAGGAATTGGTGGAATGACATTAAAAATAGGCTTCTGATCCTGTTGTTGAGATAGGGATGCTGTATTCATGTCATAGTGGTACATCTGTCCCCCAGAGGTACTCACACCATGAACAGAAATGGCAGACATTTTATTACCAATTATATTTGCCCCAGAAAAGCTTGCCTGACAGTAAACCGGGCCCAGTTTCTCCTGCTTAATTACCCCAGGGGTGCAGAGTTCAATGAAATCTTCTTTTTCTGTTTTCACGTGGGGCAGTGGCACACTGTTGGGGCTTGATAAGATCAGTTCTCCATTATCCTTAATTTTAGGTTTAGTGTCTGGTAAAACAAGAGGCTTACAGTCCTCATTCGAGTTTCCTTCCAAAAGGAATGGATCATCCTCTCCTGCCAAAGGAGAAAGCAAACAGTTTTCATCTATCAAGAGGTCTGATCTCCAAGGGCTCTCACTCGCCTCTTTCTCTGGGGACCCAGAAGAAAACTCCAAATCCTGGAGTTTTTTCCTCCAAATGTCAAAGGTGCTTTGGTCTGCGGTATACAACTTCACATTGCCACCGTTGGTGCCAGTCTGGCCCTTCGAATTTTGTTGTTCTGAAGACACATCAGAGAGAGTTTTTGAAAACTCCCTCTCTGTGGGGACAGCAGAAACAGCAGAAGACGCTGAGCTCTTGGGGTTCTCTGGAACACTGGTCGACCTACTGAGGTTTGCGATGCTTTCTTCCAGAAGCCGAAAGTCTGTTTCCCCAGAGGAAAGGCTGATTTGGCCCTGCTGTGGGAATCCCAGGTCATTTCCCATTACTTTTGCTTCTGTCTCTCCCATATACAATCCCATGGAGAGTGAAACTGCCTTGGACAGATCCGGCTGCTGTGCATTGCTTCCTGAGCCTTTTGGAAATTCAACCAAAGGTCTTTGCTGCTTGCAGTCTGACTGAGAAACAGCAGCCAGTGAGGGTGAAGATGCAGAAACCTTCACAGTAGCTCCTCCCCTTAGGGTTTTATAGAAGTCCATCACATTTCCCCTCTCCCGACCAAGAACACTGCTAGAGATTTCTTCTTTACTGGGGGGACTTAGTGATTCCTTGGAGTCCATCAGAGATTATCATCAGCTACCAGGTTGGAGGAAGGGGAGAAAAGAAAAAAGGGGAGAAATATAATAAGCTATAAAGTCACATTATCTCAGTGATCTGATTAGTAAGAGCCTGTTAAATGAACCTTTTAGTTAACTCTAAATCTAATTCCTTGTTATCAGAGAAGTAGTTTCTGTCTTCCAGAATAAAAAAGCCAGGTCCCCTGCTCCCATTCAGTGTGCCACATTTAAAAGAACAATGCAGTTCAATTGCACAGCTGAGGGCAAAATTGTATCAAACTAGGCTTGGCTATTCATCTTGCCACTCACAGAACTGTAACTTTGTTAATCACAGACATTATAATTCATTACATTGATTATTTTAAAGGCTCAAATTGATGTAAAAGTATTTCATTTAAAAAGAGCATGATCATTAAAATTCCTACTTCCTTTCAATCAGTCAAGGCTGTTTGCTTTTCTGAGAACCCATACACAAAATCTGATAAATACTAGGATCGAATTCTCTCTCAAACTACTCACAAACTGCCCTCCAACCTGCTAGTCACACAACCAAACCTTTGGTCCAATCTATTGGCAAACCATGAACATTTTATTGGAAAAATAAGCAATGATGATCCTCCAATATACTGAGAAAGGCTCTTATTTTTTTAACCCGTTTCTTACTGAATATATCTGTTTCAAAGTGCCTGCCTTCAAATTTTGGATACAGCAAATAAAATACGTTGTATATAGGCCAACTAAAATTTGGATTTTAACAAGTAGAATGTGCAGTAGCTTCTCACTACAATTTTAGCTCCTTTAAATACAACAAATACAGCTCTCTCAAACTTTACAGCATAATAAGACCTAAATGAAGCTACATTTTTTTAAATCGCTTAAGATCCTCAGTAGGAGACAATATTATACCTTCAAATTATTTTCCTTTCCAAATAACGAGGTACTAGAAACAAGAAAACCCCACAAGTGTAAAATCAAGTTCATATAAACCCAGGTAAAAGAACAGCTAATAAAAGTGCTCAGAATAATTTTCTCTGTATTGTAAACCTTCACCAAGCCCCACTCGCAAGCTGTTCTCAAGAGTACTAGGTTGGTAGTAGATTGTTTATTATCAGGATGCTCTAAGAGGCAAGCAAAGACTTTGATAAGCACATTTGGGACATCATAGTCAAATCCTCTCCAATGAAAGGAAACTTCTACGTAGGGAGGAGACCTTCCCAAGCACAAACTTCACTGGCCCTCATTAAGGTAGAAGAAAAGGCTGAGGACCTGCTCCTACACCCTGGAGGGTAAACTGCTTATCTCCCCGCCCCTCCGCCGTGTTTATATGATAATGATCTCTAAACACAAGGTATCGAATGGAGTCTAATGAATTTCCACGCCGCTTTGACAGCTGTCCTCAAACTCTAAACCAAAACAGTATTTCATAAAACCAAACGATCCCTCCAACGACTTTAGCCCCCAGTTTAAATTGCAAATAATTGTCACATTAATGGGCACTAATGAACCCTGCCAAGGGGTCTTAAGTGGTATTACAAGGCGGTAGTTACCCAGCCTGCGGCCCCAAACGTCAAACTAGCGCTGGACAAAAAAAACGCACCACACAACTATTCTGGCCAGGGAAGGTCTTTTTCTACATGGGGCCACTTTGGAGCGTCAGGCGCGCAACGATGCCAAGCGCTGAAGAACAAACCCTCTCCCCGGGGAGAAAAAAGCGCAAGGGCAAAAAGAGAAATGTGTCCAGACCTGTTGAGTTCTTTCTCCGACACGCCCACTTCTACCAGATAACGCCAGCCCTGGCCGAAGTCTCCAAGTTGCAGGCTGTCAACCCCTGCGTGTGTACACTCACTCACTCTCACACAACACACACGCGCGCGCCCGCCAGAAAGGAGACGCGCTGGAGCCTCCACAGAAACCCTGATCGCGCTCGGGAGCACTAGGGTGGAGTGGAAATATTCGGCCAAGCAGAATTCAAACGCGGCTCGGCATTCACCACAAAACGGGTGTTTGGTTCGCCTCCTGGGAGAGCACACACAGGGGACTTGGGGGTACTGCAGAAGCCCGAATTCCGCGCCAGGAAACCAGAGGACTGAAAGCCGGGGCAGCTCAAAGAGGCTCCACTCGCCGAGAGCTCAGGTTCCTCCCCCTCACCAGGACCCGGGGACGGCGGCCGAGGGAGAGGAAGAGGCCAGCGCTGTCACCCGCGCGCTGCCCTTTCGTCACTATCACCCGGTTCTCGCCAGCCCCCACCCCCATTCCCCGAGGCTAATAAAAGTTTGCAGGCTCCCGCGGCGGCCCCCCAGCCAGCCCCGCGTCCCCGACCCGCACCTCGGGGGAGCAAGCGCCCGCGCAGGCCCCAGCCCCCAGCCCTCCCCACCTCTTACCTCTGGCAGGGGCGCCGATCACCCGCCACCGTCCGCAGCAAACACCGCAGCCGAGATAAACAACTTAACGTGTGAAAACAGGAGGAGCAGGAGGGAGAGATTTTTTTTTTTCTAAAAAAAGGAAGTAAACAGCCGCCCCCTTCGCCATGGGGGGGAGGGGAGAGCCCCTATTTGAGAAAGTCTCCCATTTCCCGGCTGACAAGCCAGCCCCCCGCCCCGCGCATATCCCCGCGAGCCCGGGCTCCCAGGCGCGCGTCCTCCGTCCCGGCTCCCCGCCGCTTTGGCCGCTCCGGCCGCTCCGGGTGCGGCGTCTCCTTCCACCCACTAGAATCCGTCCCCGACGGGCGGGCGGTGACTCGGGCTCCAGTCACAGACTCGAGCTCGCAAAATGGAGGAGGAAGAGGAGGAGGAGGAGGGGAGAGAGCGCGGACACCCGAAAGGGCCGGCCGACCGCGCCAAGCGAGCGGGACCGATGAGGGGGGGGGGGCGGGCGGAGGCGGCGCCACGGCGCGCACACACTCGCACACACACGCGCTCCCACTCCACCCCCGGCCGCTCCCCGCCCGAGGGGCCGCGCGGCGGCGGGGAACGGTGCAACCTGTTGGCGACGCTCGGCAACTGCAGGGGCGGCCGCAGCCCCCGCCCCCACGCCCTCCTTGGGGGCCCTGCCACCCGGATCCCGACGGCGCCTGCACGCCCCCGGCCCCCGCATGGCCCGGGAAGTGGCGGCCGGCCGCCGGCCCCCGAGCGCGCGGGACTTCTAGCCCACCCAACCCCTGGCAAGGAGAGGCGGCGGTGGAGGGGGCCGACCTGGTCTCTCTGCGGCGGGTTTGGGAGGGAAGCCGAGTTTCTCTAGTTTGTCTTCTCGTTGCCTCCTTCCCGCCCCCGCCCAGCTCCGCGACTCCCGACCAACTCTGGAGCTGGCTCGGTCCCTCGGCGGCAACCGCTCTCAGAGCCCCTGCGGTGACAGCGGGCTGTCCCGGGGGTGGGGGCCCAGGCGCGTCCCGCAGCAGCGCCGCGGGGGTGGTCCGCGTCGCCGCCCCGGAGCCGAGTTGCACCAAGTGTGTCACTTAGCGCGGAGCTACTAAGGTTGCACGGAAACGGTGCCGCGGCGTGTCGGCTGTTCTCGGGGCCGGACCGCCAGACACGCCCTCTGGGGAGGCTTATTGAGGAGAGGGTAGGGGAGGGGGGTCGACGCGTACGTACTCTTGGCCCTGGACGAGTCGGGTGCCGGCAGTTCCCCCACCGCCACATCGTCTGGGCGGCCGCGTCTGCAGCCGCCGCCGCGCTCTCCCACCGGGAGAGAAGTTGCAAAGCAGAACCCACCCTCCCCCGCGCTCCGACCGTCCCCCCACCCTTCTCCCCGAGTCTGCGAGGCGGCGGCGGCGGCAGAAGGAGGCGCCGCCTGCCAAGTTCAACCCCCCCCCCCTGCCTGCTAGCGCACTCACACTTGAAGGAAGTTGCACGCCAAATGCAAAACCTCCGGCGAGCTGAATTTCTGTGCACTTTTTTATTATTATTTTTAAGAAAAGCAGGGGGTGGCAGGCCTAAAATCAAGTTGCAGGCGAAACAGTAAGTTGCTCGCAAAGTACGCCCTCCTTCCCTCTCAAACTCCTGACCTCTCCTTCCACCCCCGCCAGGGCCCGCGCCCAAGTTTCCCGTGGAGGCCCCTCACCGAATCTTGACATTTGCTGCACTCCACTCAATGCGTCGCCCACCCTTTCGTGTATGCGGGACCCTGACCCTTCCAAACGAAACAAAACACACGCAGCTTTAAAATGTCAGCCTTTAACTCCCTCCAGCTGTTCCCGTTACGCGCCTCCCCCTCAGTCCGAGGGAAACACGTGGCCTGTCCCCGAGGAGAGGGGCGTGGGGCCAGGGGAGTCCGCACGGGAGACGCCCGCCCCAGCCCCCTAACCCAGCTTGCTGCGTCCGTAGGGCTTGGGCTTTGCCGAGACCAAGTCTCCTACCTTGTACGACACTTAATATGATTTTTGTGACTCGGGGAAAGGTTGTGCTGTGTTGCTTTAGGGTTTGGGGCGGTAACTTTTGCGCCCCCACAGGTGACAGCGCTTGCCAGCTCATGACGGGGGCGGAGGCTGCCGCAGCTCCACCTAGTCCCTGCCGGGGCGCTCAGCTGCAGCCACTCACTCCTCAGGCAGCGTTCAGACGCTAGCAGCGGCCGCCTCTGCTCTGACATCTTGAAGAGGATTGGGGAAGCGCATGCCGGAAGCCTCCCGCCGCCATGTTGGTAAAGGACGGTGACGCCAGTCCGGCCCCGCGTCCACCATCTTGCCAAAGTTTCTCCATCAGAGAGCCGAAGTAGGCCTTCCTCGATTCTGAAGGGTGGACGCTGCCCCCGTGTGCTGTCCGATGTGAAAGGAGAGAACTAAACATTTTAGTTACCCACTTGTTGGGAGGCGATCTGCTTGGGCCGCCTCCAGACGATTCTAGGGCCGCCATCTTGGCAAAGGAGGAGCTGCTCTCCGCCTCGGAAAAGGGAACCAAAAGCTGTGCCAAATAGAACTCTCAGCTCATAGAATTTTTATGAAGGGCGCTGAGCAACCCAATTGTTAACGGAACCTCTTTCTGGATCCAAAAGAGATGGTTCTCCTTTTCCTTTCCCTTAGCGCTGGTCAACTAGAGGTTGGCCCTTGCCGTGGGTGCTCATAGCAGACACCGAGGATTTACTTCAAAGAACACCGCTTTGTCTACTAGACAGTTTTTCCACCTTAGAAGCCTCAATTCCTAAAATCAGATGTCTTGCATGGATTGGGTCCTCAAACCACCAATAGTTTCATGGGGAAAAAAATCAAGACCCAAACTTAATGCAGTATGCATATTTCAGAAGTGCATTAAATAACTCACGTCAGGATGATTATCCTTCTATGTCTGCTTAAAAGTTATACTAGGAATTGTTATATGTATGAATACACTATAAAATGTAATTTGTATATGTTTAACGTATGTAAATGGACAGTAACTGTTGTCTAATAGTGTGCTTCTCCTCATACCATAAACTTGTTTCATAATTGAACCTCAGCTGTAAGAAAAGAATCCACCTCATCTCTTACCTCTTTAAATTGGGGTTATACCCTCCGTTTTTAAATAATACCTGATTTTACAAGAGTTCCCCATTAACTTTATTGCCACTCATTTTGTCTGCAAGTCCAGGAGATCTTGAAATGGAAAAAGACTCACATTGTTTTCAATTAATTGCGATTGAAAATACTTTCAGTTGGGCAGAAGAGTGTTAGTTTCAGTGGTTTACATCTGTTAATTTTTTAATTTGATAGAAAAAAAAATCTCATTCTTCAGTCTGTCACATTCATCTGAAAGCACACATAGACTGTAGATTAACCCTGTGTCTGTTTTTCAGAGTTAGAATTGTTATGCCTTAGGGCTAACATTTTTTGACCATTCTGTTAGTCTCTTTTATCATTCCCATTCCCATTGAGATAATCCAAGCCTCACTGCCAGATTATTCCTCCAAAACATTAATTAAATCATGCTGTACTCCTGTTCAAGTATCTACAATAATTCCCTTCCATTGTAGAGAGTTCCCAACTTCCATTCTGTGATTTAAGACCATCATCTTTCACCTGCTCATTTTTTGAAGGCAAAGCCTTTTAGCTGATGGAATTGGACTAGAATTTAATTAAACTAAAAAGTCAGTTAAAGTGAAGGAATTATTTTTTTAAAAAATCACACTTGGAAATGTGAAGCTTTAAACCTAAAACTGAACATAAATTTATGTCATACTTCTTTGGTGAAAGCTTTTGTGAGCCCACTGACTCATGAGTTCATGTCTTCATTTGTGTACTAACTATCCACATTGCATTAGTAGATCACAGCAGTTAAGAGCAAGACTGGCTGGCTAACCTCCACCACTATGAAGAATATAACCTTGGGTGACCTAATTCTTTGTTTCCCCTTTTTTTAAATTGGAACAAAAAATTAAAAATACTTACAAATATAAATGAGTGTCACTTTCTGATTTTGTATGATTTATACCTCCTAACCTTGCCCCAATCTGTTAAAACTGTCTTGCATCCACGTAATTTGACAGTGATTATTTGTATGGTATCTTCCCATTTAGATTTTATATAACAACGATTACTTTTGTAAATCCTGTTTCATCATTTAATTATTTAAGTTAAGTAATTACAATAACAAGCACAAATGGAATAAACATGTTTGGGGGGGAACTTAAGGGACTACTGGTAAACCTACAGATTAAATGGTGGGAGCAGAAATGTGTGGAGTACAAGAATTAACTTTGGCTCCAGTGTGCAGCATTCCCTAAGCATCAGTGGGTGATGTTTTCCAGGGAGGATGCAGAACTTGAATTAGTTGAGATAAATGCATTGAATAGTATCATTTAAGAGGAGTCCATCCTGCTGAAGTAAGGGCACAGCATATGCAACATCCATTCCCACCTCTACCATTGTTTATCACATATATTTCGTTTTACATAAGGATACCTCTTGTGACTTAGTTTCTTATAGCCCATAATTGTCATGGCTCTATTTTTCCGTGGCTCACCTCTACCTCCAACACACACAATTTAAATCTGTGATCGTAAATGTAAATTAGAATCAAATAAATACCTACCATGCTTTTATGTATTAATAATTTTTAATATGATGGTTATTGCATATGCTAATTTTATATTAAGCCAACCCAAACAGCTTACGTGGGATGTCAAAACTTCTTAAAATAATTTCTGCAGCTATCATAGCTATTAGATGACTCTTTACAATAATAACTTGACCTTGGGAAACTGTACTATTCTTATTTAACTTTGTAAGGTAAGAGGTTCAAGAGAACCCAGCTAAGCTTTAAATGTCCCATCTCTTTCTGCTTCAGTATTTGCATTTTACACCAGACATGCCTGTTATAAATAAACGATTCACACTTAGTACAGCAAGTTCTTAATCATAATGAATTCCACTTTGGTACCTCTCTTTGTAATTGGAATTAACATTCCTACATGAACTGGGAAATGCTAAATTGTTACCAGCATCCCTGGTGTTTTGCTGCTTCTCATAATGCTTTCAATGATTTCATCATATGCCACCTAAAATATAACAATTTGTGCTCATAAGCATGAAATGCTCTATGGGTGTCCTGTTAAATCTATATTCTTTATGCTGGCAGAACTTGGTTTAAGCAGTACCCGATTCAAGGATAAGGTAAATATGAGCAAATACATGAGGGAGATGTTGAAATAAGCCAGGAACCTCATGTTTTTAGAGTTTGGAGACATTAGAGCAAGTACACTGAATAATTGTAACACATATTATGTACTTTGTTTTGCATTTGTGGCATTTGTGGCTGGCCATTATGTCATTAGCTTTCTTCCTCTTCTGAATTACTCTCCTTTTTCTGTCCCATGTTCTTTTGGTAGAGATTGTTTCAATTTGCTCCATTTCTAGGTGGAATCCATCAGCGAATTTTTGAAAACCTACATTTCCCTTTTGGTGCTTACACCTTATTTATTTATTAGGTCACACTGGGTTGTATTTTGTTTTTAAGCTAAGTCAGAAATAGTGGGGTTTAAAAAAATCAAAACATCAAAACAAATCTTTATATAAAGATCCCTTCACAAGATATAAATATACTTGATATCAGACTCTGGAGTGTTATAAAGGACATTTGTTACATTTTTAAAAAATTTAATCTCAGTATTAGTTCAATTTTCTCTAGCCTCCTGTTTACTTTTCAATATAAGCCCTAGTTTTGAAATTCTGTTGTGCCACTTAACTGAACGAGCTGGGGCCAGTCATTTACTCCTTCATAGCTTGTTCTTCTATCGGTAAAGGAAGGATAGTGATATCTATCCCACCTATCATCTCATAGGAAGTCTGTAAGGCTTAAATGGGATGATGCATGTAAAATAAGGAAACAGGGAGAAACTCATAGAATTTTTGCATCATCAGTTCAGAGCAACAAAAGTGATTACTGATTTTATTGACAATTGTCATGGTCTCTCTTCGCCCATTCCCCAGATAATCTGTGCAATGGGCAGTTTTAAAGTTTAAGTAGAGGAGTGACATTTCAGTAGAGAGTTGGAGCCAGCTGTATTAGTTTGCAAAGAGGTGACTGGTAAATTTTCAGGAATTTTGTTCTTCACTTGTTAATCACAGCCAGTACTAAAAACTAATTTACAAACTTCCATGAAATAAAATATTCTAAAAACAAAGGTAATAATTGCTCACAACTTCATAATTATTTTGCTACATTTTACTAGTATCTATGATTTAAAGTTATCTCCATCTGTTCTTTATAATGCATGTACTATATCGTGATATGGTATAGCCTATCTCTTCCAACTCTGCATTCAGAAATGTTATTTTGGTAGTTTGAAATCAACTAGTGGAGTATATACAGAAGTTGGAAAACTACAAATCAGAGCTTGATTTATTTAGTTGATTGTCTAAACTTAAGAAAATGATAGAAGAAATTTTAGTAATGAAGGTTAAATTTAAAGCTGTGTTAGTTTATGAATAACGCAAAAATTCGAGGAAATATTTTTCTCGCCATTGAAAACTATTACCCCATCAGCAAAGAAGTTGCTCACATCACTGACAAATAAATGTCATCCTATTACATATCTTTGTTGTTTCACTTTCATCTTGCTTGTTAATGTAAAAAACATCAACCAACATTCATGTTTGAACTTCAGTGGCATGACTGACTTCTTTGCTAAACTGCATTTTTTCCCCTGAACTGAATTTTATTTTTTTTCTGAACTGAATTTTAATAAAATATTCACAGTCTGCTTTTGCCAAATATGGTTGAATTCCAACTGTATGTTGACAATGGCTATAAGTTTACTGAAACCATTCTTTGAAAATCAGTTGGCTGTACAGAATTTGCTATAAAGAGTGTTTGTTTATTTGTAAATTTTGTGCTACACATCTTTTATATCAGCAAAACATGTAATAGACACATGCATACTCCCTCCCCCCCTTCCCTGGACGGCAGTGGTCGAACATTTATCAAGATGTTAATGGACATAACTTAATTTACAATTTGAAAAGATAATTCCACCTGTAATGTGGAGCCTGGGTGGTAGGAGCTAAGAGAGGAAGAAGGGAGAGCAGTGAGGAGGCAGGAGCATAGGTCCAGGGATGGTGATTGGTCCTGAGTGGTGGTGAGAAGCTATGATTGGACAGGGGAAGCATTTTGGAGGCCAAAGGAGGGCAAACCAATCATTCAGTGGCTTTATGGAAGTCATGAAACTGTCTATGCTAAAAGAAGGCCATGTGGTAAAGACCAAGAAGGCTCAGTGGTTGAAGGAAGCGAGGGCATAGAAGGCTGGACCCAAGAAAAGGAGTCAGGAGCCGCATGAAGAGGGAGGAAAGGAAAGGGAGGCAGTTCCAGAATTTAGGTAAATATCTCTGAAGCACATAGAGAAAGTTAGGCTTGACTGACTTACAGTGGGAGTGGGGAGGGGAAACCCCAAATACCAGTAATGTCTCATAACTGGAGCTCACTCAGAAGTTTTCTTACTCATCTAGAAATTATACAAACATTTTGCCTACATAGAGGGATTATTTGTTCATCTCAATGCCTTGATCCTACCCCGGTGTTGGGTAGATTTTTTAGCATTTGTCCATTTTAATTATAAACCTCTCACTCAGTTACCCTGTGTTACACAGACAGTGTCGCCTCTTTTATGCTTCTCATGACCTTGTTCCCGGTTTTTCTTTGCTACGTCATCAATAAGGACACTACCAGAAGCCACCCTACTATATTGCCTACTAGCCAACAGTAAGCTTCTGGCTACCATAGTTCTTTCTGCTTCCTCCCTTGCAACCTACGACCTATACTCCCCATTACAGGTTGTATGTTTTGGTTTTACATCATCTTACATATTGTTTTGGTCTTTCATCATATCACATATTATATTTCCAATATTTACAAGAGAGGTTATTACGGGGACACCTGGGTGGCTCAGTCGGTTAAGCATCTGCCTTCAGGTCAGGTCATGATCTCAGGGTCCTGGGATCAAGCCCTGAGTCAGGCTCCCTGCTCTGCAGGGGGCCTGCTTTTCCTTCTCCCTCTGCCTGCAGCTCTCCTCTGTCAAATAATAAATAAAATCTTGAGAAAGAGGTTATTATATTTTATGGAATTTTTAAAATAGTAAATATTTTGCAAAAGAAGGAACCATCTGTCCCCATACATCAACCATATTGGCCAGAAAAAGGAATAATTCCCAACCAAACAGCTACCGATGACTGATAACTTTGAGGGTTTGGTTTGGATATAGCAATTTGGTTTACTTTAGGTCTTCTGCTATTAGCTGTTTTATTGATGGTTTCAGTTAATCATAGAATCATTATTAATAGAAGGTACTTTATGAACTAATTTTCTCTCCCATTCATTCATTTCTTCAGTAAAATGCAATTCCTTCAACAAAATAGCAGCTACTACAGGTTAGGTCCCAGTGTAAGGCGGTAAAGATATAAAAATGATTAAGATACAATACCTACCCTGGAGGAAATGGAGACAGATACAGTAACAAGTCATTATCAAACAATGCAGACTCGTGTGAACAATGGAGAACTGTGTGACAGATGCATAGGTTACTATATTTGCATCAAAAAGTCATCTGGGTGTTGAGGGTAGCGAGGTAGACGTGGGTATGGAGATGGTAATATAATCAGGGAGTGCTTTTAGGAGGCAAGCACAACTGATTTGAATTATGAAGGTTCTTCTCCAGGTAATTTGATTATTTCTCACAGAAGCAGTATTTATAAAGAAAGCTTGTCATTAATATTCTAGAAGGATGGGTTTTTGGTGGATTTAAAAGAAACCCAATTGTTAATGCAAAAAGGAAGTTTATTAATTTACTTAAATCCAGAGGATGTTAGTTTCAGGCACAGCTGGATCCAGGGGCTCAATGATGTCAAAAGTGTTTGGATTATCTGTTAGCTTTATTTTCCTCTGTTTTGGCTTTTCTCCAGAGAAGGCTCTCTCCACCTTGTGGCTTATAGCACCTGGAATTAAAATAACCTATGAGCTTAGTAATTTCAATGGAAAGAGAGTTCTTTTCTACTAATTTTAGTGCATGTCCCTGGGAGGGACTTCACTGGTGTAGTTAGGTCACATCCTGATGCCTGAATCAATGACTATGACCAAGGGATGTAAGGGAAATACAGTCTAATTGGCAAAGCCTAGGTCAAGTTCTCACCACCGACATCTAAGACTGGGGTAAAATGAAAGGGAGAGATAGAGACTGAGAAGGGATGCTCACTACAATAGCTATTTATCAAAATATTGCCAGTAATAAACGTCATATTTCGTATTTTAAGGGAATTAGTGGTGACCTAAAATGTTTGCCAGCAATGGAAAGAACCCTGAAAATTAAGCATAGCCGTTAGAGGTCTTACTGATTTCCCTTCCTGACTTCAATAGAAAAAGAATGTGGATTTGTACTTTAAAATTTTTAAATAGTACACACATGGATTGATTATTGCTTTGCCGAAATAGTACTTCTACTTAATTGGGCCCTTCCCAGGTGATAGAGAGATATTTACAACTTTTAAGCTAGTTTCATAGTTGTTCACAGAAGGAATTTGTCTTGCTTGACTATGATTCTAACAAATGTGATGGGGTACAAAGAGGTGGCTGCTGTGAGCCTCTGCCTGCTTCTTTTGCTCCTTCTGTCTTGACAAGCTGAATGTCACGCAAATGTCTCCAGCCTGGGCACTGGGCAGGCAGGAAGCCAGAACCAGTAATAGAAGCAGGAGGCACTCTGTGAATACTTGCTGATTAATTTTAGCTCCATAGGCCTGATGGGTTTTCCATCCCTATAATTACCATCAGCAAATAGTTGTTGAATGATGTCCAGCATATTTTTATTCCTCTTTCCTTGGTCCTGATTTTCATTTTCTATTTTACCTCTCTGTGATTTCATCCCATGTGTTCCTGTTCGTCACACCAAAAGAGCCTCCTCGATCAGTCTCTAATTGCTTAATTGTATTCCATCGATGAGATATCCTTACCTATCTGTCTAAATTTATTTTTACTATAAATAGTCAAAGTCCTCTCTGGAACTTGTGAGGGGGTAGATTGTGAAAAAAATGGATCACTAAATGGGTATTCTGGTAGTACATTCTACCTATGCCTTATAAGTCAGGTTTTTTAATTAGAAATAATGCCTGATAAGGCTCTACGTCCTGATTAGGTCACTCAATAGAGCAAAAGGAGAGCAGTAAGGACTGAGGGAAAGATATTACAGAAGGAAGATCATGGGTTTCCAAGAATGGTTATCTGTGTGTAGATAGCATTAGAAGAACGAAACGTATTTTTAGATATTACTTCTGTCTTACGAAAATCTTTAAAACAGTACATGCTAAAAAATACTTATTTTAAAAATCCAAGCATAAAAAAGACAGAAATGCATAAAGT
Organism: Nasua narica; assembly: GCA_028533885.1. Classification (NCBI taxonomy): domain Eukaryota; kingdom Metazoa; phylum Chordata; class Mammalia; order Carnivora; family Procyonidae; genus Nasua; species Nasua narica. The sequence goes on from CM052809.1 coordinate 31,123,638, forward strand.
AAAAAAGTGAAAACGCTCTCACCCCACAATCCCATTTTGCAGATGTAACTACTTTTAAGAGTTGGTGTGCATTCTTTCAGAACCTTTTTGTCTATGCATGTATAAACATGTGTAATATTTTTAAAGATTTTATTTTTTTTTAAGTCATCTCTACACCCAACATGGGGCTCCAACTCACAACCCCAAGACTGAGAGTCACATGTTCCACTGACTGAGCCAGTCAGGTGCCCCACACACACTTAATTTTTTTAAGTGGTATTTTACTATGCATATTTTTCAACTTTATTCATCAAATGTTCTTGGACATCTTTCCATATCATTATATGCAGATAATAGTACCAGTTTTCCAGGGTTCAGCTATATTATAATAAATTTAACCTTTCCTTTGTTTATGAAATATTTGTTTCCAATTTTTCACAACTGGAAACCATGCTACAATGAGTATCCTTCTATCTGTATCTTTGCACCATTGTGAAAGTATTTCTGTAGTACAGAATTAGAATTCTTCAGGCAAATGTAATTCCTAACAATCATTAAGCACCTAAATGTGCCATTTATGGGCTTATTAAAATATGCTTGTCCATTACCAGCTTGTTTTCTACTTCCGTCTTCCTTTAGGCATTCTATAACAATTCAATTAGACCAAGAGTCGTAGGTGGCTGTGCAGAAAAGGCTTCTTCCTAAATATCCCTCATGTGTTGCTTAAGCAAAACATGGCATTCTTGTTTTGATGCCATGAAAGCAAAACTTAAGCAAAACTGGGTTTTGCTGAATCTATCCTTATGTTACCTGTATTATAAATTCAAGAGGATCAGTTTACATATGAACTGGGAAGAGTCACCATCAAGGGATCATTTAGGGATAAATGATCAACCTCCATTCTTTGTGGGCATCTGGTATGTCCTCTACCATGACCAGATGGTGGATAGATTTTTTTTTTTTATCTTCCATGAGTCCACTCTGCACATGTGGTAATAGAACTTCAATCTTCCTTTGGAAAACTATCCTTTTCCTAACATCAGTCCATGTATCTGTGGTGGGATTAACCTCATCCCAAACTCTATGAATGGTTCAGGTCTGTCCTATCAGAGATGGGCACACAACAGGCACAAATGAGCTTTTATTCTAGGCCTTCTGGGACTATTCGGAAACTTGCCCTTTTCAAGCTCATGAAATGCAAGCTTGGAGGAGCTGTATTAGGACTTAGAACCCCGAGTGCAATGAAGCTGATTAAAAAATAAAAAAAAAAAAACAGGGGCACCTGGGTGGCTCAGTCAGTTAAGCATCTGACTCTAGATCTCAGCTCAGGTTTTGATCTCAGGGTGGGAGTTGAAGCCCTGCATTGGGCTCCATGCTGGATGTGGAGCCTAGTTAAAAAATAAATAAGAAAAAACCAAAGAGATTTGGAGAAAAACAGATTCCCAATTACATAATTTGCATGTCTAGACCGTGAGGCTAGGGCTACCTCTAGACTTCACTATTACAGACTCTGATAAACTCCTCCTCCCCCTTCCCATTTCTTTTCTCTTCTTCTCTTCCCTCCTCCACGCCCCCCCACCCCGACTTCTTGACCTCAGCCAGTTGGAGTTAGCTCTGTAACATTTGCATCTGAAGTGATCCTAACATAAAAAGTCAAGACCTAAAACATGGGTGTCTCACTTCTTCTGGAAGTGGGACAGGCTAAGGTTACTAGGCATCTAGGGTGGCCGTAAAAGACAAGGGAAACCAGAGAGAGAAGCCAGTTGGATGCCTAAAAATAAACTTTACCTGTTTCAAGAGTTTGGCTAGAGTTTCCTGTTAATGATTAACCAGGTGAGAGGGTCAAACTGTTTCTTTAAAATACAGGTATGCAAATGACAACATCCACCTCAGTTCATTCTGCCTCAAATTTCCATTTCTAATTAATATAGAAATAGCTTCTCTATTTTACGCTCTGCTTTAAAAGAAAAACAAAACTCTGGTACTCCTCCAGAAGAAATATCTTACCTAGTTTCTCTTTAGGACAGCCAAAATTATTACTCTGCTTTCCATATTGATCCAGCCTTATATTTTATTGCTTTGTTTATTATAGACTTAATATATTACCTTAAATACAGTAGCTGTAACTATGGTCTAGTGAAGTATGTACTAAAATATTTTAATATCTTATTATTTGTTTTTCAAACCCAAAGCAGATAGTGAAGAAAAAACTCTAATTAAAAAATCAGGGTTTTGGAGGGGAGGGGGTGGGGGGGTGAGCCTGGTGGTGGGTATCGAGAGGGACACGTACTGCATGAAGCACTGGGTGTGGTGCATGAACAATCAATCTTGTAACACTGAAAGATTAAAATAAACAAATTTGGGGAGAAAAAAATAAAAAAAATAAAATGTCTTGCTTATATTAAAAAAAATTAAAAAATAAAAAATAAAAAATCAATCCCTTAGTTGAATTAAATCTGCAATTCTTATACCAGTATTGCTAATGTTTTACATATGTAAGCTTTATACTTCTCCTTCATCCATTGCAGGGAGATAAAACGTGGTCGGGGGGGAAGGATATCATTAGATGGATTCAGTAAACATTTATCCGGCTATTAATAGCTCCAGCTCCGTCTGAAATAGACTTGACACTACCTTTTAGTAGACTTGTGTCTTCAGGCAAGTTACTTAACCTCTCTGAATCTTTTTTTTTTAAGATTTTATTTATTTATTTGACAGAGAGAGATCACAAGTAGGCAGAGAGGCAGGCAGAGAGAGGGGGAAGCAGGCTCCCTGCTCAGCAGAGAGCCCGATGTGGGGCTCGATCCCAGGTCCCTGAGATCATGACCTGAGCTGAAGGCAGAGGCTTTAACCCACTGAGCCACCCAGGCGCCCCAACCTCTCTGAATCTTAATTTCTTTATCTGAAAAATAAAGATAACGATAATATTTGCTTTGTAACAATCACAACAGATTAAATAAGCTACTCTAAATAAACCATGATCTCTGACATCTCATAAACGCTGTTATATTACATGATTATTGTTGTCACTAAACCCTGTGCTAGGGACCAGCAATGGAAAGAAACCGACAAATTAAAATCTCTGCAGAAAATGAGAGGGACCGTAAGTGTACCCCAATCATAAAGGACACACACACACACACACACACACACACACACATCTCCCACTAGGTTCCTTTAAACTAAGCCACTTTCCTCCTTATATGATGGATTGCAAAGTGAGCCTCACTGAGCGCCTGCTGGGGATTCTATGAAAGAAGTTCAGCCACTAGCTGGACATTTTCACTGTATGATTTATCAGACTCCCCACAGCTTTGGGGTCCGATAGTTCTATAAGCCACACACGTGACGTATCCCAGTGGGATCTGATTGTTATGAAACCCAAGAGAACCAGAGATTTCCCACATCCGGCTGAGCATGCTCAAATAGGGAAAGACATTTAAAAGAAAAGAACTTGATCTCAGGCTCTTAAACCAGCAAAACTCTATAGCCAAAAGAGAGAAAAACAGAAAAGGAATGACTTGTCTGTAGTCTCACTGATTTGCCAAGGAACCAAAGTGAACGTGCGAGCTTTCCTGGTTCCTGGTTGAGTTCTCTCTACACTAAACACAGTGATACACAATCTTCAGGTGTCAATATTTACCTTGCATGAATTTATTGCTGGTGATGTGTCAACCTGCAAATTCATTTGTTTACTTATGTCTATGCCTTCAAAACCCCTTTCACTTCACCACCGAAGTTTGTATAACACAGCAGACAGCAATGAGTGCGGCAATAGAAGACTGGGTTTGGGTTTTGGCTGTGGGACCCTTTCCTGCTCCACACCCCCCACTACCTACCTCGGATGCAAATGGCTAGCCCCCTGAGGCTGGCTCCTTCAGCCTCTACGGGGGAGGGAGCCAAGTGCCCTTGGAGTTCTCCTAGTTTAACTCTCACTCCTACTAGGGTTGGGCCAGCAACAGGGGGTTCAGAATGGAGCACTGGGTGTGGTGCATGAACAATGAATCTTGGAACACTGAAAAAATAAAATTAAAAAAATAAGAGGGGTTCATGCTGAAAAAATAAAATAAAATGAATAAATTTTAAAAAAAGGAAGGGTTCATGTATTCATTTTGATCCAGTGAGAATTTGCTTCAAGTAGCTTTTCCAAATTGCAAAATTAATGGACGTCATCCTTCATTCTGTCTTTTATTTTCCCTCTAGAAGCAGCAGAGTGGTGCAAGGGATCAGCTCTGGGGCAAAACCACCTGGGACTGAATCCGGCTACACCACTCGTTACCTATGGGACCTTGATAAGCTTCTTACCCTCTGTGTGCCTCCGAGTCCTTACCTGCAACCCGAGGGACGGCAACAGTACCCGCCTCAGGGATGTTGTGAAGACTGAGTGAGTTCTGACGTAGAAAGCACTTTCTACGTGCTTTCTATACAGAACATATGCCAGAACATAGCCTGGCAGTGAGAAGCAATAAATGCATGTCAGTTGTTTCTCACGCTTTTGCGGTTCATTCATTTGCTGCTAGGATACTCTGAGGTAGACTGAAGGTGTGATGTGGACTTGGTGGACGGTACGTGCATGCAGGGTATGCGGCCCAGACATATCTTTACTAGTATCCGGGTGTCTCTTACCATTCCTGGCTTTTCCTTCCAAGAATGACATCTCACCAAAGTCTTCCCTGTTTTGACCCTCCATATGTTTTATTTAGTCATCCCTTGCAGTGTTGGTTGCCCACAGAGTTGTCCATCAAATCACTGGGTAATTTGTTTGAAGTAAAGATACCTGGGCACCACCTCAAACCTGTTGAGCCAATCTGTAAGAGTAGAGCCCAGGGATCTCTAGTTGAGTCCTCATTTGATAGGTAGCATGTGTGTTACTTAAGACCACAACCAAGGAGCCAGGCTGCCTAGGCAACTTGCTAGTTGTATGACTTTGGGCAAATTATTTAACTCTTTGTCTTTCTGTCCTTATGTGTAAAATGGGTGTTATAAGAGTACTCTTCAGGTCGCTATGAACTCATACGGTACTTGTAAGAATGCAAGAGATGATGCCTCTTAAAACAATGTGTGGAACATTACAAACATTTAGTAAATGTTAACTGTTACTTTTCTCTTTTTTACTTTCCCTTCCCTCTTACCTTTTCACCCATCTCCCCTTCCTTCATTATTGCCTTCTCTCCTTCCAATAAACACATATTGGTCATCCCCTCAGGGCATGACTTTGGGGACCCAGAGATGAATTCAATGTGATTCTAGTCCTTCATGGGGGTATAGTCTAATGGGGGAAATAGACACATAGACAACAAGAAATAGAATAAAGTGTTCCAGGTGCTCACATAGATGTAATTACAGAATAGGAATGAAAGGAATGAATGAATAGGAATAAAAGAGTTATTTTCTTAGAAAGGAGAAGAACTTGAGGATAGGCTCCACAGAGGTGACTTTGGCCTTCAGAATTTGAACAGAGATGAAATTAAACTATTCCCTGCAACAAGCATTTTCAAAAGTACCTACTACATACAAAGCAGAAGTTACAGTATCTTCTTGAAATTGTCTTCCTTTAGAGAGTTGAAGTTTCACTTTTAACTCGATGTTTTAAAAAGCTATTAACCCAGAATAGCAAAATAATCTTTAAAAGAAGAGTAAGTTTGGAGGACTCACGATTCCTTATTTTAAAACTTACTACAAAGCTACAGTTATCAAGATAGTGTGGTACCCTCATAAGGAGAGAAATGTAGATCAACGGAAAAGAAGGGAGAGTCCAGAAACCCACGTGTCTGTTTTCAACTGATTTTTTTTGTCAAGAATGTCAAGACTATTCAATGAAGAAAGAATAATCTTTTCAACAAATGGTGCTGGGACAACTGAATAGCCATATGCAGAAAAATGAAGTGGGACTCTTAGCTCATATCATATACAAAACTTAACTCAAAATGAATCAAAGACTTAAATGCAAGAGCTAAAATAATAACACGCTAAGAGGAAAACATGGGTATTAATGTCCATAAACTTGGATTAAACAATGGTTTCTTAGACATGACACCACAAGCACAAAAAACAAGGAAAAAAAATGACAACGTGGACTGCTTCAAAATCAAAAGCTTTTCTGTTTCAAAGGACATTATGAAGAAAATAAAGACAACCCACAGAATGGAAGAAATATTCACAAATCATAAGGTTCTAAATTCAACATATATAATAAACTTTTACCACTCAATAATAAAAAGATAAACTTATGTTTTAAAAACTAGGCAAATGACTTGAATAGTTTTCTAAGAAGATGTAAAAATGACCAATAAGCACATGAAAAGACGCTCAACATTATTAGTCACTAGTGAAATGAAGATAAAAAAAACACATGAGGTATCACTTCATACCCACTAGGGTATGGACAGCTATAATAAAAAAAATGGGAAAATAAGAGGTGTTGCTAAGAATGTGGAGAAATTGCAACTCTCATATATTGCTGATGAGATGTAAAATGATGCAGCCACCATGAAAGTTCCTCCAAAAACTAAACACAGAGCTACCATCTGACCCAGAAATTCCACTCCTGAGTGTCTACCCAGGAGAAACAAAGACCTATATCCACAGAAAAACTAATACGTGAATGTCCATAATGGCATTGTGTGTGGGTGTGTTTTTTAAAGATTTTATCTGTTTATTTGTCAGAGAGAGAGAGAGAGTGAGCACAAGCAGGGCGAGGGACAGAGGAAGAGGGAGAAGCAGAGTCCCTGCTGAGCAAGGAGCAGAACCCAGGACGCCGGGATCATGACCTGAGCTGAAGGCAGACACTTGAACTGACTGGGCCACCCAGGCATCTCAATAGCATTGTTCTTAATAGCCAAAAAGTAGAAATGACCTAAATGTTCATCACCTGATGAATAAACAAAAGTATATCCATACAAAAGAACATTATTCAGCCATAAAAAGGAATGAAGTACTGATTGATACATGTTAGTCCACAATAATGTTAGTCTAATGGTAGTCATGTTAGTCTAACCCACAAAAACCAGAAAGTTGAATAGTGGTTTCCAGGGAGATTGGGAAGAAGAGAATGGGGAGTGAATGCTAGCAGGTACTGAGTTTATTGCTGGAGTGATGGCAAAGCTCTGGGAGTAGCAGTGAGGACATACAAAATTAAGAGGATATTAAAACCCAGTGAACTGTATTTTTTTTAAAGATTTTATTTATTTATTTGAGAGAGAGAGAGAGATCACAAGTAGGCAGAGAGGCAGGCAGAGAGAGAGGAGGAAGCGGGCTCCCTGCTGATCAGGGAGCCGGATGCGGGGCTCGATCCCAGGACCCCAAGATCATGACCTGAGCCGAAGGCAGAGGCTTTAACCCACTGAGCCACCCAGGTGCCCCGTGAATTGTATTTTTTAAATGGTGAAGTTTATATCATATGAATTCTATGTCAATGGCAATAATAAAACAGAAACAAGTTATTAAAACCAGCATACACTTTCTATTTTCTTTGGGATGTTGATACATCGATACAAATCAGCTGAAATAATAAAGCACAAGAGTGATGCCATTACTATTTGTTTTACAAAAATATATGTTCCATTCAAGTTGACAAGTTAAAGTTAACTCAGATTACGATCAAGAGGAGGCAGGGCACAAGGGAAGGCCGAGCTGAAAGGATCTGATTGTCGAGGCTCCTTTGACTAACTTCTAAACTCCCATATCATAACTCGTGTGTTCACCCAAACAGCACTTGGAAAAAACAGTGTTTGTTAAAACTTCATGGTACACTAATTAGTGGGTCAAACTTTGTCTCATGGGTACCTCTGAGTCTTTTGGGGACATGCACAGGCTCTTACGGCCCACCAAACAGTGGTGAATCTGGGGCTAACCCGTGGGCCCTGGTGCGCTGCTGCCTCCTCTCAGCTTGTCTCTCTATAAGACCATGCCAACAGCATCTGCTCTGTTCCTTACGTGTGCTTTTCCTTCGCTTAGTCTGTGGGCAGAATTCGATATGTTCTTGGGAATATAATTCACACATCGTATGGACTTAGTCTTGTCCATTCAAGCAAATCTCTTCCTTTGTTTCTGCTCTCTTTTAAAAGAGTTCAGGGGCTGCCTGAGTGGCTCAGTTGGTTAAGCATCCAACTCTTGGTTTGGGCTCTAGTCATGAACTCAGGGTCATGGGATTGAACCCCACGTGGGGCTCTGCACTCAGTGGGGAGTCTATTTCCCCTCCCCCTTTGCCCCTCCCCCTACTCTTGTACACACACACACACACACACACACTCTCTCTCTCAAATAAATAAATAAATAAATAAATAAATCTTTTTAAAAAAGAGTTCACGTGCGAATTCACTCTCCTCAGTGAACTCCTGAGCACACCAAGGCAAGTGTAGTATTTCTGAATCCTTGAGGAGGGACCCTGGTCTACACAGTAGGATGCTAGGATTTGCATTACTTAATGTGGCAAACTGTTCTTACTGATGCTTGTACTCCAGATATGGCTCTCCCTCACCCCTGTGAAGACATAAATAAGGATTCTGAAGCATTTCGCAGTCTTACTAGGTGGGGAGATTAATCATGTTGGGGGCTGTCTGATGTTGGGGTGGGGCTGACGGAATTACCCTCAGAGTTTAATCATGAAATTCACATAAAATGGTTGCAAAGTCATCCAAAGGCACAAAGAGACAGATAAGATGAGACGCAGAGGGAAAAGAAAGTCGGTAAAGCAAACCTCCACAGTACTTCCTCCAGCCCCATCCAGGAGATGCTTTCGGTCCAGTACTTTCTTTCCCAGCAGGAAGACCACAGTCTGGGTGGAGAAAGTGTTGGAACCATGGGACTGTGAGCTGAGGACCTACCAGCTGGCAACGCTGCTCTTAAGAAAGGTGGATGCTTCGGGCTACGTTAGCCTGAGGACCATAAAGCTGGATTTCCCTGCCTTCTTTCCCCCCAACTGATTCAACTGATTCGATGCCCACCAGCAACTTTCTGAATAGGTTTGCCTGCCCTGGGCTATCACATTGTAGTGGTTAAGTGCCCAGACTCTGGTTCACACCATGTGGGCTCAGCTCCCATCTCTAACACTCACTCGCTTGGTTATCTTACAAGTTAGAGAACCTCTGACTTTCTCTGTGAAGGGGGCTTAACCACAGTTTCTACCAGATAGGTTTGCTGTAAGGATCAAACCAGGTAATCATATAAAGCGCTTTCTACCATGCCCGGCACATTGTTAATAAATGGTAACTGCTAGGATTATTGTTATGTTGTTCAAATGTAGTTCTGTCTATGAGGAGTGAACAGGCTTCTTATTCAGGGCAATTATGTGTTTCATGGACACTTACTTAGTTGTGCTTCTGACTTCCTATGCTAATCACCTGAATTTAGTGACAGGAAGAGAGTGATGGGGGACTGAGATTCGGGGTTCTGAGCCTACCTAAGGATCAGTGCTAAAGCCACGGCAACTTCATCTAGGTTATAAATGGCATCTTGTGAAGCCTTTGGGATCTGCCTGCTCGTCTTTCCTTGAAGATACCGTCTGGATCCGGAGCTTGCTTAGGATTTCCTTAGGAAATTCACAGAGGGATACTTAAGTGGGGCCAGTGGTTCACATGGTGACTGCAAGCTGAAACATTGATCTGCTGAGGACTGGGTTTATATATATCAGGCCATACCCCTTTCTAAAACCTTCTGAAGCCTTCCCTCCTGCTCTGAGGGTAAAAGCTAAACTTCACCTTAGGGTCCACGAGGTCCTTCCTATCTGGCAAGTTCTGCCCTTCCCACCACCCCCATGTAATCCCCCTCTCCCCTGCTTACCATGCTCTAGTTCAGGGTTGGCAAACGACAGCAAAATTTGGTGAGGTTTTACTGGGATACAGCACACCCATTTGCTTACCTGTTGTCTAAGGCTGCTTTCACGCTGCAATGGTAGAGTTGGGGAGTAGTTGAGACACAATGTCACATGGCAATGCCTAATAGTACGGGACATGGGACAGGAGGTCTAGCTGTGCATCCAAGATGAAGAAATGGTTTTGTTGTTGGCTAACAATTCCTGCCATAAAAACAAATCCATGTGGTGGGGGGTCCTGAAGACCCAGCTGCCCTTACCATTCTGATTACCACCCATCCCCCAACAAAGGTCCCTGAGGCACACTCTACAGAACTTACAACTTCGGGGCACATACTTTGAAAACCACTGACTTTACTGATTTGATTTGACACTCTGGATAAAGTTACTTTGGTTTGGTTAAATTTTAACTACTCCTACTACCCCTGCTCTAAGAACCCTTAACAGGAAGCAAGTGGCAGTTTCACATTGAGTCTAAATAATAGTCACTAACACATGATGCACGCCTTAAATGCCTGATTTTACCCAGTCCTTACCTCTGAGGTAAGTGCTATTAACATTCATTTTAAAGATGAGGAAAAGAGAAGTTAAGTGACTTGGCCAAGTTACATGAGAATACAGAATGAATGATGGAGGCAGGACTCAAAACCCACAGTCCGACGCCAGGGCCCCAATTCATTCACTTCAGCTCTCTAACCACATAATATGGTGAAACTAGTACCCCAACCTTGAAGAGGTGCTTACAGTTGACAAAGTCGATGAGGTTCTCCTCTTTTTCCAGGTAGGAACGCAGAGGCAGAACAAAGTTCCATGCTTTCACAATGTTCTGTGTCTACTTTCAGGCAGAGGAATATTAGAAACTGGTGTCAAGAGTCTTCCCACGGGAAGCAAAAGCTGAAGGTGCCCCAGAGGCCACTGCCTCCTTTTTGGCCCCGTCTCACAGCTGGCAGCTGCCTGGCACTGAGTGAGAACCAGCTCTCTGCATGCATTTCAGCTACTTCTATTAGTAGATGCCAAAGACACAGAGCTCTTGAGAAAGAAATTCTGCTCCTATGTTCTCCCTCACTGATAAGAGAGGCAGTGTAGTGATAATAAAACATTGTAAACTACCTCAATACCAACCAACGGGACAATGTTTAAATTTGTTGCTTCCATAAGACAGAATGCTGCCCTCCAAGATCATGTTTTTCTAATTATCTTGGAAAATGTTCACAATAAAATATGCATATACATACACATTTTTTATTTAGACTTATTCATATCCACTTATCCCTAATATATACCTATTATTTTATATCTACATAAAATATATAATAAATTATATGTATTTTTATATATACATAATATATATAAATTGTGTGTATAAATTGTATATGCATTAGACTACCTCTTTTTCTGATAGATCTTTATGCATTTTATGCTTTATATTAGATGTTTCCTAAAAGATACTAATTTATGCTAAATAATTTCATAGGAAATGCATTAAAATATTAACCATGGCTATCTGTGGGAAGTAGATGATAGTCGATCACTATTTTCTTCAACATACTTTTCCGTACTTTCTTAACTTTACGCCATGAAGATATTTCACTTTGATGAGGAGAAACTTCATGATGCATGTGATGTTAAGGAGTGATGCTGGCACCCTGTGTCTTACAGACTGCGTCCCCAGCAAGGGCCTGCCCTACCATTTGGGAGCACTAAGCGCTCACATGCAACCACTAAAAATGTATCCCTCTTTGGAACCGACTCCAAATCGCACTCCGAAACTCCCAGGTAACCATGAGCACCAGCTAAGCACGTTGTGAATTTAATTATCCGTGCTGTTGCTCGCCCAGAGATACGGGGAGGAGGGGGGAGGTTTGAATCTTTGTGGTTTCACGGGATGTCCGGTTCGGGGTCCCTTCAGAGCAGAAGAGGGAAAAGCTGCAGATAGGACAGAGGACTGCAGAGTGCCAGGACCTGTGGCTCCAGAGCTCCTGGGAGTAGAGGCAGGCCACGGCCATCCCTGATGCTTTCATTTCTATCTACTGATTTCCAACAGGGCTTAGGAGCCTCCTGAGAAAAATCAAAATCTTGCCCACCAATGTGCAGAAAGGAGGGCACTTGCTCCCCAATGGAGGACAGTTGCGGAAAGGAGTAGGTCTCCAGGGAAGAACTAAAACAGCTTCCCACGATAAAGGTTGCCATTAGCGAAGAGCGGAGATACAGATGGTATCTCAGCTGACACCAGCACTTGCCCTCACCCAGACACCCCGCAGGCTCGTCAGCAGCCTTGGAGAAAGGCGCGGTGGCTGTGATGTGAAAGAATGATAACTCTCGAAGCGTAGTGACATAATGAGGCTCACAGAGCTTTGCAGCAGGCCGCTCTGACCTGCTGCAGACCTCCGGGGAGAAGGTCCTGCACAAACCACCGTCACATCCGAGGCTGAACAAATTTGCTGTGGGGCTCCTGAGCAGGGTTTCAGCTGTCGGTTTGCTGCCTTCCCAGCTTGCCTGGCAGCTATTCCAAATTTACCAACATGGGGCCTACAGCATTTCCAGGTGCTGGTCACTGTGGTAGCCACGGTGATGGGGACAACCTCTAGTCCTGAGGGACATCTTCGTGGAAGCATTGGAGACCCTGGATTCCTGTCATGATGGGGACACTCAAAGGAATGATTTCTGAGTACATGCCAGCACCCCTGGGCATTTTCAAAGATATTTACGGGAAAGGGACTCTTAAAACGGTCAGGCAAAGCAGGGACCCCCATAATCAAAGTGCACTGTGGGGACCAGATTGTTTAAACAGAGCAAGCCAAGAGGGCCATGAGAGCATATGACTCCCCATGAATTCAATGTCTTTCTAGAGCAATTTGGCTTCTGTAGCTACCTGTTAAAATAATTTCCAGGAGGTGTGCTTCTAAGACATCATTTTTATGAGACAGAGAAACACCATGACGTCAGATAAATCTGGACAACAGTTCACTGTAGACACAGTTTCTTTTTGGAGGCCCTTCCTTCAGGAAATCTTCTCAGTCTGTCCATGGTATGCTCAGCAGCTCCCCAACTGTTGCCTTCTCCGCCCCGTATTTATTCTTTACTTTCTCCCACTGCAACTTGAGTTAGCCATTGATGGCAGAAAAACAATCTGATGTGTATATTCACCCAAAATGACAAATGACTGACAGCAGGTCAGACTAAAGTTTCTATTGTAAAGGAGGATGTCTGAGGTCCACAGTGCCTTAACAGAAAGGACTCAGGCTCATTGTGAAATTCTTTCACCATGGCAAGCCGTTGGAGAGAGAATTTGGGACAGTGGAACTGCCTAGAATCTATTAATGATACACCAAAGGCAACTCGATTGACTCATTAAGTTAATTTGATGGTGATGATGATGTAACTCATAGGCCCTAAGCTGGTGTTGTCTCCTCTTTACAGAGTTTTATTCAACATCTTTTTGAAGTCGGAACCGCAGAAACGATCATCCTTAATTCACCACTTAAGACCCTGGAGAGTAGAGAGGGCTAGTCACTTGCCCTAGTCTTTCAGCTAGTAAAAGGTGGAACCAGGACTAAACACACAGTGTTGTCCATCTTATTTAGGTCAAAAGACTGAGTGCCCAAGACAGGAATATTTTCCTGCATTCTGATGCGTATCCTGCAGAGTTAAATTGCCAAGGACTTACAGGCCAGCTAGATTATCTGATCTGTAAACCTTGCATTCTCTCCTCCTTTCTAATCCTTCAGCAAATCCCACTGACTTCACGTTCAGAACACATGCTGCAAATGACCACGTCCCCCAGCCCCCTTCCACTGCTGCCTGCCCCCCTGAGTCTCAGAGTAGGAGAGCACGACAATTTCCTGACTGCTCTCCCCTCTTCCACACTTGCCCCTCTAAAGTCTGTTCTTCTCACACCGGTCACAGGGAGCCTGTGAAAACTAAGCCATGTCCTGGCAGTCCTTGGCTCTAACCCTCAGAGGCTCCCCGCCCCACTGAGTCAAAGCCCACATTCCCTGGCCCCCTGCTGTCTTGCTGCCCAAATCTCCATGCCTCTGCCCTAAGTTCTCTCTGGCCACACGGTCTTTTTGCTGTTTCTTGAACTTGCCAACTACTTTCCTCCATGATGGCCTTCCTCCTTGCTGGTCCCCCACCTGGAGCCCCTCGGCTGTTCACAGGACGTATTCCTTCCCTTCGTTCAGACCCCTGTTCAAATATCAGCTCCTCAGAGAAGCCCCCACCCCACGCCATCCAAAACAGCTTAGTGAGCACCCCCACTCACTACCCTCTCACCAGGGTATTGTTTTCATAGCACATTACATATTTTTAAAAATGCATTCTCTGGCTCTCCTGTCTAGGTGTAAGCCCCATGTGAGTTTTGTTTTGTTCACTGCTAGATCCTCCCTGTCTAGAATAGTGCTGGCTCTTACTTGCTGAATAAATGAAACTGAGAAACAGAGCAACACAATTCTTTTTAGGTAAGTCCACACACACAAAAAAAGTTTTCTTCCTTTTCAGTTTAAACTATTGAGTGTATGACACCGTCTTGTGACTCTTTCTTTCTTTCTTTCTTCCTTTCTTTCTTTTTTCCTTTCCTTTCCTTTCCTTTCCTTTCCTTTCCTTTCCTTTCCTTTCCTTTCCTTTCCTTTCCTTTCCTTTCCTTTCCTTTCCTTTCCTTTTTCTGATGCTCTGACCTCTGGGTGACTTTTAGCAAGTAACTTGATTTCATTAGAACTCACTTTACCCAACTGGAGAATGGGAATAAAAATACCACGTACTTTCCTTCCCTGACACTTCAATGAAGCAGCCTCTGAAAAGCCTTCTTTGTGTTTTACAGAAGGAGCTACACAGATGAAAATTCTCATTATGAAGTTACAATTAAAGCCCCCGGAGGGTAGGAGCCCTGCTTTGTTTCTCTCCATTCTCACCCGGAGGGGGCATTCAGTAAGTGCTTATCAAAGTTACTATCTGTGGGGGACGAAAACTGCACCTGCTCTTGGAGCAGTCATCGCAGAAACTGGTTCCCTTTCTGGGCCAACGCTCTGACAGCGACAGAACAAAAATCGAACTTCGAAGTGACGCAGATTGTTTTTTTCTAGAGGAAGCCAACTGCACGACACTTGGTGGACAAAAGCTACTGCTGGTGTGTTCTCGGCTTTGAACGTGAAGTGGGGAATTTCACAAAATTCACATCAGAGGATTCTTTCTTTTCGGTCTAACTTGTTTCAAAGGGCCCCTGATTGATAAGGTGACTCTCCTAATTTTGTTGCATTTCCTGGTTCAGCTGAGAGCTACTGAGTCAGCAGATATCCCCCTGTCCGACCCCAGTGAAAAGTAACATGTGTGGTCTGGTGCTGGGCTTCCCATGTCCAAGGAGGATTTGTTCCATAGATCAGTGCATGTGTATTCATGCTAAACAATTTGCTTCCATCTTCCCCTCTTGCTTTCTTCCCCTATTCCCTTCCTCACTCCTTTTCATTTCTTCTCCTTCTTGCTTCTGTACTTCTCTAAGACACGCAGGCATTTTCTGGTACTGCTGGACTTGAAAGTTTCCTGATCCTCTCAAGTCCAAGAGTTTGGTGTCTGAAGATCTAAGTTCGCTCCCAGTCTCTGCCATTTAAATAAGTGTGTTGTAATTTCCCCAGCAGAAGTGAAAGTGATCTGCATCTACGCCAAAATCTGCAGATGCACAAGAATGAGTGGGAGAGGCCACCGGAGAGGAGGTAGAGGGGACTTCTGAAGGGGCTGAGGGCGAGCCCTCCTGGGCGTTCTGACCACCGCGCAGGAGGAAATGAAAACTTGCATTCAAGGGCAATTTTACCATTGATTATAATTCTCTGTCATCAAACAGGTGCCAGGAAAAAAAATGTCATTTTTATTTTTATACATTAATTTGAACACTCATTTGCCTGAGCTATACAAGGATGTGCAATTTATAGTTAATTTGAAGATGAATAAAATACTAACGTATCTTTTGTTTCTCCTAAAACACAATACCTCATACCGCACAGTACCCTGATTACTATCCTACACATGCATTTAGATTATAAATTAGCTCAATTTTAAGCACAGTTTTAACAACTGAGCAAGTTGAGAGATGCATTCTGTGGCCACATTGATACTAATGATGATGACCTTCAGAACTCTGCTAACCCTAAACATGCCCGCAGCAGAACCAATAATCTCAGCTTCTTTGGCTCCAATCAGGAGGTTTTCATCTAGCGCCTTCAGCTCTCATTGCAGCAGAATCTTTCAAATAGATTTGTTTCCAGAAAGCTTGTTTGACACAGGTCAAAGGACAGAAGTTACAAAGGATGCCACTGTTTTACATAAAATATCTGTGGAACTTACACCTAGAAGCTGTTGCCTTTTTATCCTATCAGCTGGCATAAAGAAAGTGACAGCTAGGTCAAATTGTCAGCACGGGGGCTAGGATCATTTTATGGTACACTTGTAATAGTTCTAAAACATACTGATGTGAAATAAAAGTTACCCGAGTTAACTAGTGATGTTTCACTTAAGAAGTGGAAAAGATGAATAGTTTCTTAAGAACATTAGAAGACCTAAAAGTGAGACCTGAAAGCATAAAATTGCTAAAAGAAAATACGTGGAGCATAAGGAAAAACAGAGGACGTTGGGAGAAGGAAATGAAGGGTGAATTGGGGGTAATCGGAGGGGGAGATGAACCATGGAGACTGTGGACTCTGAGAAACAGACTGAGGGTTTTGGAGGGGTTAGGGGTGGGGGGATGGGGGAGCCTGGTGGTGGGTATTGAGGAGGGCACGTATTGCATGGAGCACTGGGTGTGGTGCATGAACAATGAATCTTGGAACACTGAAAAAAAATGAAAAAAAAAAAAAAAGAAAATTTGGGCAGTAATCTCTTGGCCATTGGCCTTAGCAACATAGTTACGGATGTGTCTCCTCAGGCCAGAGAAACAAAAGCAAAAATAAACTACTGGGACTACACCAAATAAAAAACTTTTGCATAGCAAATGAAACCATCAACAAAACAAAAAAGCAACCTAATGAATGGCAGAAGATATCTGGAAATGATAGATCCAATAAGGGACTAATATCCAAAATACAAAAAACACATACAACTCTACCCTCCAAAAACAAATAATTCAATTAAAAAATGGGCAGAGGAGCGAATAGACATTTTTCCAAAGAAAATATCCAGATTTGGTCAACAGACACATGAAAAGATGCTCAACATAACAAATCATAAGGGAAATGCAAACCCAAATCACAGTGAGATACCACCTTGCACCATTCAGAATGGTTAGTATCAAAAAGACAAGAAGTAACAAGTTTTGGAGAGGTATGGGGGAAAGGAAACCCTAACGCACTGTTACAGCATTTGTTGAAAGAGGATTGTCAAGGTCTTTATCTATATGTGGTGGTTCCACAGAACACAGTTTCTTTAGATTTTAATCTTAGCTTCCACGATACTGCTGGTTTGTTTTAGTCTTACAGAAACTGTAGGTTTTTCTTTAGGATCATATTGTTCTCTTTGCTTTGGTTGGTAGGAGGCTCAAAACCAAATTTACAGACTATCTCTAGTGACTCCATAGAACTTTATGTATGTGTATTGTTTTTTTTTTTTTCTTTTCTTTTCTGGAGGATGAGTGGGAATGCATTAATTTTATCCTCGCCTTTATTTTATTACCAATATTTTCTCTTCACTCTCATTTTTGCAACTTTTTTCTTTTTTCCTTTTCTATTATATACATTCTTTTTTTTTTAACCACCTAGATAGTAGATTCTTCTTTTTCTTTTTTTTTTAAAGATTTTATTTATTTATTTGACAGAGAGAGAGATCACAAATAGGGTGAGAGGCAAGCAGAGAGAGAGGGAGAAACAGGCTCCCCGCTGAGCAGAGAGCCCCACGTGGGGCTCAATCCCAGGACCCTGAGATCAGGACCTGAGCCAAGGGCAGAGATTTTAACCCACTGAGCCACCCAGGCGCCCCAGTAGATTCTTCTTTTTAAAATATTTTAATTATTCATTTTGAGAGAGAGAGAGAGAGAGAAAGGAGAAGGGAGAGGGACAAGCAGACTCCATGCTAAGCACAGAGCCTGCTACGGGGCTCAGTCTCAGGACCCTGAGATCAAGACCTGAGTGGAAATCAATACTCTGAGGCTTAACTGACTGAGCCACCCAAGCACCCCATCTACTAACTACATTTCTTAAAAGCCGTCACGCCAGGAGATGGAACACGAATGTGTAAGTAGATCTGGTCCTACGGCAATAAACTTGACACATGCAAAATCGTCATCCTGTTACTACTATTCATCCTACCTCCCTCTCTTTTTAGAACTAGAAATTTAGAATATTATCCTCCTTGAGGTTACAAAAAGTTTCTTTGAGTTAGCATATACCAAACTTAGATTTTCTTCCTTGTCTTAAATCTTGTTCTCTGTTTTTTATCCTTTGCCTCAGTAAATTAACATGAACCATGAATGTAGGTTCTATTAGTCATCAGCTTGGGGAAAATGCTACGGTTACACTTCCAGGGATCATCTTATCTTTTTTTAATAGTTGTGGTGTGATGGCTCCCTTGTGATCCATCAGTTCTTTCACACTGTCTGCCCGGTAACTGTGTTCTTGCATCTGTTTCTTCACATTCGAACTCAACTTACCAATTTTTATTTGGCCATTTCGTGTTCTCTGTCTCTCTCTCTCAACCCTTTCTTCCTTTGTCTCTTTCCCCTTATCTCTTTCTCCTGTCCATCCATCAATTCTGCCCTCTGCTCTATGTTTCCCCTGAGGTTTCCAAGTAACAACAAAGGCTCATATATAATCACCCATTAAAATGGAAATAAAAGTCTAAAAACCACAAAAAAGGACAAAGAAGCAACTTGGGCAAAAAACGACTTAGGATTACAGTCTTAAACTCAGTGTGGACTCTGCTAATCCACATCAAGGGGAAAACCAGAACCAATTCTGTAAGTCCTAGGGGCAGGCTGTCAGCACAGCTGGAACTGGTGTGGGTGGGGGTAGAGAAGAAGAGGGTTGTGGGGAACATTGGAGATTTACTTGAACAGATAATGGAATGAAGATAACCAGACCTGTTTTGGAATCATTCTGAGTCCTCTCTTTCCTACCTCACATCCAATCCATTAACAAGTTTGGCTACTCCTAATCTCAAGATGCATGTGCATATCTTCACATACGAAGGGGCATCCGCCATATCCTTCTTCCTCCACTGCTACTGGGCCATGCTGGTCATCATCATCTCTTGAGCGCTCACTCTCCCCTGCCCTTTCCCTTGAATGCACTCTTCTCCACCCGGCAGCCAATGGGATCGTGTGAAGATATGGATCATGTTCCTCTGCTCAAGCATCGCCAGTGGTTTCTCTTTTCAACTAACTCAGAGTTAGAGCCAAAGTCCTTCCCATGGTTAGTTGACTCTACAAGATTCGGACCTCCCCCCACCTCTCTGAGCTCTCCCCCTCATGGCGCTTCGCCCTGCATCCTGAATGGCTGTCCTCAGGCATGTTCCCGTGACCTGCAAAGATTCACTCCTCACCTTTCTCAGTTCCTTACTCATCAGAGAGACATCTTACCTGAATTCCTTATCATCTCATCTAAAATTAAGGCTCCTCTACTACTCTTGCCCTCTCTATCCCTTTATTTTATTTTTCTGCATTGCACTTATTTCTACCTAACATACCATGTATGCTTGTATCGATTTATTTATGGTCTATCCTCAGTTACCCATTAGAGTGCAAACTTTGTCATGGCAGGTGTAGTAGTTGTTTTAATCTGTATTGTTTATGCTGTTTGCCCAACACCCAAAACAGTGCCAGGTGGGTAAGTAGTGTAGTAAGTATTTGTTGAATGACTGAATGAAAGTAAATACTCTGACCTCAGGGGCACAAATTCTACTCAGCTAAGCTAATACAGTAGAATGCCATCCAGAATAAATTAATAGAATGAAGCAAGTTCCCTATTGCCAAAGTAAAATAGCAAATTACAGCAATAACCAGTTAATTAGGGCATAGAGATTGTGTAGTATTATAGGATCATATAGAAATACTCGACTGAAAGGTAACATGAGCTCTCTCTCAACTCTGCCTCCCGACTAATTGAAGGAGAGGGACATTTATAAGACATTGAAGGGAATATTCTCCATACGTGGGTGCATTTGGAGAAATACTTTGGTTTTCTAGTCATTCACATTTTTTCCTTTTGATGCTCAACAACTCACTCTCCACTTGCCTTCTTAGGAAACTCATAAATCTATCTTAAATCCCACTCACTAAATGAAAAGTCAAGTGTGATGACATGAACCTCCTGCTTTTCTTTATCTTTGACTATCTGACCTCAAACAGCAATAGAAAAAAATACAATGTTGCCTAGGTATCAATCAAAAAATCAAAATTCTTCCAAACAGTATTGAAGACTGTAGCCCTTTCCTACGTTTACTTCAGTAATTTCCTCTGAAATACATTTTTCTATTATAGATTATGAACATTTTTTTTTAATTTTTTTTTAAATAGGAAGGAACTGCTAGCTCAACTGTCTTTTCAAAGTTTACACATTAAAGGTCAAATTCTGTTATGGCAATGTGCTGCAGTTAAAAAAAATCACAGGAGTAAGACTTTTTGGCCTAGCAGAAGGCCCATTTTGAGCTATAGTCTTATTTACGTTAGATATTGCTTTGAGTCAGTTTAATAGCAAGCTTCCAGTGAAATAAAAGAGTGTGAAAGAAGGCAGGTTAGACTGGGAATTGGAAGACCTGGCTGGAATCTGGCTCTCATTCTGGTATGAATCTGCTGTGTGAGTAAGGCAAGTTACTCAAGCTTTCTGGGCTTGAGTTGTTCTTCCAGTAAAATAAGAGCTTTAGTTATAAGGAAACTGTGTATTCTCTTTTATTCCTAGGATTTATGATTCTTTGTATAGTTAGAATGGATTTGGCCTTACTTTTTTTTTTCATTTTCTCCTTATCTCCCTCCCTCTCTTCCTCCCTTCCTCCCACCCATCCATCCATCCATCCATCCATCCATCTTTACTTATGTTTGGATTCTCTACTTTCTTTCCTTCTACTCTTTCTCCTTTTTTTAACCTTTCCTTTTCTTTTTGATAACTTTCTTTCCTACTTCTTTCTTCATCGTTTTACTTGTTCCATTTCCTTCCTTCTCTTGCATTCTTTCCTTCTTTCTTTGTGCCCTGCCTCCTTTCCAGCTTTCTTTCATCCTCTTTCTTTCATTCTTTCTCTTGGTAGCAAATCACTTGACATTTCAACAAATCCATAAAGTAGCAGTAGTTTTATGGGCTGGTGTTAACACCTATTATGACCAGCCAGGCATTGCAAACTGATGGGAGTGCTGATAGAGTGGCTGTAAGGCGTTCCGTGGAAAGTAGCCAAATCAGCACATGGCTATTATTTAATGATGCCCAGAGACTAACAGGAAGCTTTCCGCAAATTGCCTCACAAATTATACAGTGGCTCCCTGCCTTCTCGTTACTGGCATGAAATTGATTTGTGAAACTGGATTTGACATCCAAATTCTTTCTTTGCCACTAGAAGCCTCAAAACTACCTTTTTAAATTAAAAGTAAATTTAAACAGAAAATCCCATAAACAAAGGAAGTGTCAACAACAAACTTGGGAAATATTTATAATACAAAGACAACCAAAAAGCCTAATTTCCACAATATATAAAACATTCTTGCAAATTATTCATATATACAGGTGGAGATTTCCATGGAAAATGGCAAATTTTATGAGTAGCTAATTTGCAGGGAAGAAGATAAAAATGGACAACATAGGATTCTCAACCTCAACAATTAAAGAAATTCAGTTTTAAAAGGTAGTTTTTTGAGGGGCACCTGGCTGCCTCACTTGGAAGAGCATGCAACTCGATCTCAAGGTCGTGAGTTTGAGCCCTTGGTTGGGTGTAAAGATTACGAAAAAAAAAAAATAATAATAATAAATAAAAAAAACTTAAAAAATAAATAAAAGGTACTTTTTTGAAAGAAAATTTATTTTAACAAGCTATAATGCTTTAAACTGGCCTGGAGGCCAATATTCACCTAACTCTTCTCTTCCTTAACTTTTAATCTCACCATGCACACCTTTAGAAGTGACCCTAACAATACATTCTCCCAATAAATAATTTTGCCAAGTAACATTCCTTTACTACTCTCTTAAATGCCTAGCTTGTAAAGATACTGAGGAGCATTTTTCTTTTTCTTTTCTTTTTTTTTAAGATTGTATTTATTTATTTGAGAGAGAGAACAAGCACAGAGGGAGAAGGGGAGGGGGAAATAGACTCTTCAATGAGCAGAGAGCCCCACTCCGGGCTCAATCCAGGACCCTGGGATCATGACCTGAACCAAAGGCAGATGCTTAACTGACTGAACCACCCAGGCACCCCGGGGTGGTGTGGGGGGGTATTTTTCTGAGTAATGCTTTATTTAAGTAAGCACCATTCTTCACACTGGATCACCAGTTATTTTTCTCCACTTCCCATCTCTTACTGAAATACTCAGAATCTTAGTTATCACGGCCATTTTTCAAACACATGTTGGAAAGAAACTGGGACACCTTTGAGAGCCCCTTCACTTTTATCTCTTCCTTAGTACAGTGGAAAGCTAAGATCACAGGACTTGGAGTCAAACCAAACCCGGGGTTAATCTTAGCTCTGATATTTAGGACTGTGTGTCCTTGGGTAAGTAACTTACTCTCTTGAGCCTCAATTTTCTCATCTGCAAAATCAGACTACCATTAGTACCTCTTTCATAACGTTGTGGTTAAGTGATAAGATGCATTGAAAGCGCTTAGCAGAATTCCCAACACAGGACCAAATAAAAGCTTTGCTGGGGGATACAATGGGGATATCGGGGATGCTGAGGAGGAGGAGGAAAGCTGAAGAGAGCGAGAGATCTGATCCTACCCATGCGGAGAACTCCACATGGTATCTACACATTTAGAAGGTGGAGGCTGAATCTCACCTGAAGGTGAAGGAAAGAACTTTGCCACTTGTCCACGGTTTGAGTCTAAGACCCTTGAAATCTCACGGAGTCAGTGGAATACAGAAGGATATGTCATTCTGGTGAATAGCTGAGCTGTAAAACCTCTCATATATCTAAATGCGGTTGAATGAGGGAAGCAGATCAGAAAAGAGTGCTAATCGTTGAAACAGTGGGGAAGGCAAACACACATCCAGGTCTCTGTATAATTTTGACACAATATGGGTCAACATCTAATAATATTCCAAAGATGGTGCGAGGTAACCTTGACAACTCAGCAAATGCAGGCACTGAAAGAATAAGAGATTCGCAGAGAGATGCAGGAGAAAATCTGGGCCATTTTCTTGGTGCACTGATGGCTCACAGCTTTTGCTTTGGAAAAAAAAATCTGCTCGAACTCATACACCAAAGTCTTCTTTGACCTAATCAGCAAACCTCGATGCAACATGTATCATGTGCAAAGGCACCGGGTTGGGCGTTGGAACCATCGGGGTATTCCCTGCCCATAGGAGTCACCTCTGGAAGGACATTCCCCTTTATAGTCAAATAGGATGCAAATTACCTCACACAATAACCCTGCAAGCTTTGCCTTATTGGTGCCATTTTCTTTGCTGAGCAAATGGAAGGTTAGAGGAAATACAACTGGAAAGGGTCATGGCTAAATATTTGAACCTCATGCTGCCCGGGTTCATTACTCAATGCTGACAGCGACGAAAATGGAGAGATTGATTTTGATAAGGATTACACGAATGAGATCGAGAAGAAGGACAGGCTAGGTTTTGCTGCAGTTGCAAGCCATCTCCGAATTTCAGTGGCTTGTCACAACAATGGTGTGTTTCTTGATGCTGCTGCAGGTGCAGGCAGGTAGGCAGGGGACCCTGCTTTGCGTGGACACCAAGCTCTACCACCTGCAATGAACAGCCTTCTCAGCTGCAGGGGGAGAGAAGCACTGCGTGCTCTTCAGGGTCATTTCCAGGGGCAACTCACGGGCCAGACTTCGTCGCACGGCCTTACCCGGGGCTGGGGGTAGGTGAGCGGAGGGAAGTGCCTGGTGAGATGTCTGGGAAGGCTCTGGCTCTCAGCGTCATACAAGCTCAGGGCTGGCACTTGTGTGGCCCTGGGGGCCAGTGGCTCCCCAGATTTTTCTCCTTAGATACCTTGCTGGTCTCACTAACCCGAGTTCAGACCCTGGCCCTTCCTAACCAAAAGGGGGTTAGGGAATGTAGTGCTTCTCGTGTTTAGGAGGGAGAGGTGGAGAGGACATTGGAGAGTACTAGGAATGTCTAGTTACCTGGGCTTGACATCTCAACCTCACCTGTGAACCCTGCCTCTGTTCCTTTTCCCACAACTTCTAATCTAGGCAGTCACCAACCCTTAGACTCTAAGCTGGTGGAGCAAAGGGCTAACATGTCAGCGGCTTGCAATGTGTCACACATTGTACTATGCATGCTCACTCTCATCAATACATTTATTCATCGTTCACAGCAGATCTATGGAGAAGTTCCTATTAGTAATCCAGTTTTTTTATTTTTTATTTTATTTATTTATTTGAGAGAGGGAGAGTGGGATGGAGAGAGAGAATCTGAAGCAGTTTCCACACTGAGAACAGAGCCCCAATGTGGGGTTCAATCCCACGACCTCAAGATCATGACCTGAGTGGAAACCAAGACTCGAATGCTTAACCGACTGAGCCACCCAGGTGCCCCACTAATCCAGCTTTTAAATGAGCAAACTGAGGCTTAGAGAAATTGAAAAACATGCCCCAGGTCATTGTTTATAAGAGATAAAGTTCAGATTTGGACTCCTATCTAGCTACCCAGACTTAACTATATACCACTTCATGGGAGCTCGCACTCATTTTGCCTCCCAAATTTATTACACACGAGATCACTGGAACAAAAATATTGACTTGCAATCGTTGGGAAGTTTACACAGGCATCAACCTCAATGGTTTCAAGCTTATGTCATTGATAAGAAGGGATGGTATTTTGTTGTTTTGTTTTGGGTTTCCGCAGGAAAAGTCAGCGCTGTCCATCAGCTAGAAGCAGATGTAAGATACAGAATAAGACATTGGATATCTTGGGGCACCCGGGTGGCTCAGTGGGTTAAAGCCTCTGCCTTCGGCTCAGGTCATGATCTCAGGGTCCTGAGAGTGAGCCTCGAATCGGGCTCTCTACTCAGCAGGGAGCCTGCTTCCCCCTCTCTCTCTGTCTGTCTCTCTGCCAGCTTGTGATCTCTCTCTGTCAAATAAATTAAAAAAATCTTTTAAAAAAGTACCTCATTGGGGGCACCCGGGTGGCTCATTGGGTTAAAGCCTCTGCCTTCGGCTCAGGTCATGATCTCAGGGCCCTGGGATCTAGCCCCACATCAGGCTCTCTGCTCAGCGGGGAGCCTGCTTCCCCCCCTCTCTCTGCCTGCCTCTCTGCCTACTTGTGATCTCTCTCTCTGTCAAATAAATAAATAAAATCTTTAAAAAAAAAGACATCGCATATCTTGACTAATCTAATCAGATGAATGATTAGGGCAATTAGCTTCCTCTCAGTTTTGTCACCTCTCAAATACAGGGGCTGAATCAAATCCCCGGAAGCCACCTCTGGTACTGATCTTCCCAAATTCTATGTGGACGGTAGAGATTGATAAGCACATAAGGAAGGAAAAAATATTTAAAGGAAACATAAAAATATTCTCTGGCAAAGCTGAAAACACTGCTCTCTGAGAGAAACTAAAAAGACAGTGCCTCACCGCTGATCCCGAGGCAAGTTCATCCTAATATTTCCACACAGAATCATCCCTTAAGCAGAGGAAAATACAAGGTTAATTGGAGAGATAGCAGCTGTTTCACGCATTCATATGCAGTGACTGAGTTTTCTTTTGTCAAATGTGAAAGTATTTATTTTGGATTCAGGGTGCGAAACCTATGGAACGAGGGAGGCTGGAGTTACAGTCTGACCCCTCCGGAGGGCACACGGGACAATGACCCAGCGGCTGGGATGCTGAGGGAGGAGGACATGGAGACAAAAGGTGTTCTTTACAAAGGAACCCGGGGAGAACTGATTTGCTTAATTAAGGAGGAGGAGCCTTTTGAAGCAGTCATTAAGGATGAAGTCATATGCACCAGTGCACACAAAAAACTTTGCCTTTGCATTTATTTTGTGGAAACATCTGGCAAAAACATGTTGAGAAGAGAAAACTTTCCTGGGTGCAGCAGGATCTTGATGAAAGATGAAAACTTGAGCTAATTACAGGATGTCTGCGAAAAGAAAGGGCTAGCTTTATAGTTGAGACCCATTTTTCTCCCTACAGGGTAGAGCGTCTAATGCAAAAGCAGTGGTGTGCCGTGGAAAATAAATATGTGGTAGGACACAATGGATCGTATCTAATATACAACAGTGTACCGGAAGGGTTATTGAAAGAGTGTTCAATTTTACTGGCTTTTATAAGCGTGCCAAGAGAAAAACAGACAACTTTGAAACCAGTAGGATAAACACCCCACAGCCGCGTACCTTTGCTTAGGTGTAAAATGTTGCAGACATTTTCTCAAAAATGTTCCAGCTGTTGTCCTGTGCAGTAATAAATAAGGCACATTTTGGACTTTTATTTTGCATGTATTTTAAGACTACAATAGGCCCAAACTCTTTTATCCATTGTCAGTGTCCTTCAGCGCCTTTGGCCTTTCCCTGTAATCCTACTTCATTTTGTTCCTTTTCCAGAGCTTTGTAGACTATTCCATCTAAAAAAGCAAAATAACAAATAAAAAAAGAAAAGAAAAGTTGGGTGCAGCCTGCTTCTCATCCGGCCTGGAGCGTCCTGTGTGACCCTGTCAAGACTCTAATCACAGGTACCCAGGAAGTTAAGACCGTCCCCAGCCGTGTAACAAATCCCACAGACAACTAACCATTCTAAAAGGATTAGGATCTGACCTAGGCAGACTGACGCTTAATCCCATTGACTGCTTCTGGTAGGAATAAGATGCTTGAAATCACCCACAGGGGGATTTTTTGAAAGCCTTCTAAAGTTAATGGAATGAAAACGTACCCCCTCCCCTACCCGGTCTGTAGAATTTGGGTGACTATTTAAAAGAAAGTCTTTATAAAGAGCTAGGCTACTCATTATCTATGTCCTAGTCATGTGACATCACCTGTGCTGCCAGGTACCTGGCTGGGGAAGGGAACTTGGCTCCTGTAACCCACGCTCCTATACCTTGCCCATATTGCTTGCAATGGCACCCCATCCTCTGTCTATGATAAACACTCCGCTGTCAAAAAGCCCTTCTCCTCAGAGCCCGAGATCTCAAAACCATGCGGAGAATGCACCATCTTTGCCATTCAGGAGTGACACTCTCCTCTGCACCTTACCACACTCCCACCACTCCCTAGGGTCTCCCCGGAGACCCTGGCAGCTTTTGCATCTTCTGTTTACCATTATTCTTGTGATGCTCGTTTTCTTGAAGTTGAGAATGATTTTTCTGTTAACTGAGCATCTATCATGAGTGAAAGAGACCAAAAAATGAAAGAGACCAAAAGGATTATGTGGCTTTTCTGACATTGGCCAATTTCCTGCGAGTTTTTTTAATTTGCACACTTGGCAATAGGACTATAATCTCTGTGAGGGTCTATGTCTGTTTGTGCTCATCCCTATTCCTTCTCTTAGACCCTAGAACGGTCCCTAGAAACTTGTAGATGCTCAAGAACTTGTCAGGCGTAGTTATGAATGTACTTAACTCTGGCCACACACTGTGCTAGGTGCTTAGAGTATAGATAGGCATAAGATACAGTTCTGGTCACCTCAGCCTGAGAAAGGACTCATCTCTCCAGCATGCCTTTCAATGCCGTTGGCTTTAAGCGAAGCAATTTAAATGGAAGTTGCCATGAAAGCTCTGGTTCAGGGATCCTAAAGGAAACTCTGCTCCCAAGTGTCTATCCAATGCATTAGTCACAGAGCACATGGTGTTTTCTGCATTTTTATTAATGACAAGAGCAATGGCAAGCATAATTGACGGGTGCTTACTCTATGCTGGACACTTGTACGAAGTACCTTGCATAGAGTCTGTAATTCTGACAATCCCCCTCACACAGTGGGTGTTAGGATCATTTTACTGATGACAGAAGACCAACTCAGAGAGCGTAAGTGTCCAAGTTGGTAAACCACCCACACGACTGGTCAGGGCACACAGTTGCTTTCAGCCCTGGCTTGCCAGATTTCAAAGACCAGGCCCATCACCACACTCTGTTCTGCCTCCCACTCCGTCATTAAGGATAGAATCATCTGATCCGGAAAGGGCAATATACTGAGAGGCATCACTTGGTCTGACCATCACTTACGCAAAACAAAATTGGGTAGCTTCCAATTTGATTCTTTCAAACTTCTCCGATCTGGACGCCAAGTACTATATTTGTACTGTACAAATATGGAACTTGGGGCTCTCCAGAGGGCACACAGGTAATAAGCAGGAGAGTGCTGGTCTGACTAGATCACTACAGAGTGTTTTCTTCACTCTGCACTCTGGATGGGGAAGGAGGACTCCAGGGATTTCAGAAAAACATTTTCTGATCTGTGTTTTCACCGAGGCATGGGACATCATGAAGCATTTTTGCACTGGACACAAAGTGGAACATGGAGGCCAAATTGGTGATTGGAAAAAAATATATGCCCAAAAAGGCCAACGATGGTCTTGCCTCATCTCTGTCTGCCTTTCTTGAAGGATAAGGAAATGGTCTCTGACTGCTAGTCTCTACCATGCTATAAACCAGTGGTTTCCAAGGGGGCTGATTTTGTCCCTCATGATATTTGGAAATGTCCAGAGACAATTTTTAAAAAAAGATTTTATTTATATATTTATGAGAGCGAGAGAGTGAGAGAGAGTGGGGGAAAGAGCAGAGGTAGACGGACAAGCAGACTCTGCGCTGAGCATGGGAGCCCAAGGCGGGGCTCAATCTCAGGACCCTGAGACCATGACCTGAGCAAAAAACCAGGAGTTGGACTCTTAACTGACTGGAGACAGTTTTGTTTATTGTAACTGCGGCTGGGTGGGTGCTCCTGGCATCTAGTGGGCAGAAGCTAAGGATTGCCTCACATCCCACAACACACAGGACAGCCCCCAACAACAAAGGATTCATCTGGTCCCCAAAATCCTGCTTTGAAATAATGTTCTGCCTGGGTCCTAAAAAGAGATCCTTATTATTCCCAAAAGTATAGACTGATGAGAGAGTTCAACAGCAAAGCTATCCGAAGTAGCCACATAAAGTATGATGTGTAGGACCACTGAGGAGAAGGGAGATATTTTACTTATTTATTTGAACATAATTTTCTTAAGAAATATTTCTCGCACTCCCAAAAGACACATAGAGTACACTAAATTAAAAAAAATCCAGTATTTTGAACCCAAGTTATTACACAAAAACTAATAAAATATCAGTTGGGGTCCTTTTTCTTCCTGAATAGCTAGAAGAAAAGAGAATGATGAAGCTAAGCCCTAATATAGTCAGTGAAGTAAACATCAAAAAGATGGACACGGAAAATTAAACCAGTTTTCAAAACCAGTAAACAAAAAGAAATAGGAATTTGTGAGTGAATATAAACCTTTGATTCACTGACTCCTTTCCGAGGCTTTGAGAAGCTTTCCATTTAGAAATGATTCCGCTTACGTGGCACATAAGCCTCTTTGCCTCTGCTGTCTGTTTTGGGGACATATGTGGGTAGCCAAAAATCACCATGAAGCCTCCTACAACAGGAACTGGGGCACCAGCGAACTGCCTTGCTGACGGCCGGGGGGTGGGGGGCAATGGGGTCAAAGGCTCTCCACTTAGAGGCTGGGCCATATCTCTCCAGGCCCTGTGACCTCAACCTGCCTTTGGAAGCTGGACTCCTCACTTGAGTCTTCTCTAGTCTCTGTCCTCTGCAGAGTAAAGGCTTCTCCTTAAATCTCTCGAGAAACATTTACTTATTTTTTGAAGCAAACCAGGCGCTGTGTGAAAATGGAGAGTATGTACAGTGACAGAAGGAGGGACATGGGCTCTGCCTCCATGGAGCTTATAGTCCAGCAGGGGAGAAAGGGAGGCCCCTGATCATCTCATAAAGGACTGTTGAATTCCAACTGTGGTAAATGCTGTATGTTAATTGTACTTGAATTAAAAAAAAAACAACACCACCTAAAAATAATTACAACTGCAGTCAATGTGACAGACAGAATCACATAGAATTTGACGGGGGACCCTGACCATGTCTCTGTGTCTAGGGGTAGAGGTGGAGTGGGGGTGGGTGAGGACCTGGCTGGTTAGGTGGGTTTCTGGAAGGAGGTGATTTTTGAACTGAGATCCACAGGATGAATGAGTGGACTGGGAAAAATGGGTTCCAGGCACATTGGCTGCCTCACAGCCTCCGCTTGCTTATACTGTAGGCTCAAAGGTAAATTTTGCATGCACATGGGTCTGTGACTTTTCAGCTCCTGCTACTTCTGCCTATGGCCAGATTCTCTGAAAGTTCTGCCTTCACATTCATAACGGAGCGGCGGGGCGGCAGGAGGGGGGGATTAGGTCAGTTCATCTTTTTACCCTTGGCTTCTCTGACTTGAGTTATTCCTGCTTCTGCAACTAGAGTCACATTTCTTCTTGGGCAGAAGCTGGGGTGCTCAGACAACCTTGCTTTGCATGTTCGGGAAGTCTTCTGGCCGTTGTCACATGGTGGTCCTTTCTCATATGGACAAAGATGGGGTTTTGGACCACGTGGCAATGTCACGCTGGGCCTCTTCTATGGTCTTGTATAATTTATTGGAGTTATAGGGAAAGGCATGAAGGAAAGCATAAGCTATTCTTTGACATATTTATATTTCTCTTGATATGAAATATTTTGGGTCTGGGGCACGTGGCTGTCTCAGGTAGTAGAGCCTATGACTTTTGATCTCAGGGTTGTGGTTTCAAGCCCCACATGGGGTGTAGAGATTACTTAAAAATAAAATATTGAAACAATTTTTGGGTACAAGAGAGACATGCTCCCTTGTCTCCTACCTTTATTCCTCCCACCTGCCATTTCTACTGAACTGAGCAAGGCTGGAAATGGACCTCTCTGTCTGTGTTTCCTAAAATAGGGCATGGTCTTGTTGGGACCTCTCAAACAATTGGAGAAAGAAACCTTTTAAGCAGAAGGCTGATAAGTAATATGGATAATATCTTATTGTTACTTAATATTATCTCGAGTAGTTCAGAATTTTTTCCCATGTCTTTTAAAAGAATTACTTAAATTACTTTCAATTTATTATTAGTTACTTAATTTATAATTAACAAAGAGAAGGGAATCCTTATTTTTTTTAAAGATTTCATTCATTTGAGAGAGAGAGAGAGAGAGGACAGAGGGAGAGGGAGAGGGAGAAGCAGATATCCCACTGAGCAGAGAGCCCAACACAGGGCTTGATCCCAGAACCCTCAGATCATGACTTGAGCCAGAGGAAGATACTCAACTGACCAAGCCACCCAGACACATCAAGGGAGAGGGAAAAGCTGACTCCCCACTGAACAGAGAGCTCGACCTGAGGCTCGATCCTAGGACCCTGAGATCGTGACTTGAGCTAAAGGCAGATGCTCAACTGACTGAGCCACCTGAAGGCAATCTTTCAGTTTAGGCCCTGAACTACCCCAGAGCAGGGAGGGATGCCACCTGACACTTCTTTTGTATTTACCACAGTTGACAGCAGAGGTGAACATAGAATGATACCTAGTAAGATAAGTCTATAAAAGTTTGTTTTATCAGTGAAGGAGGAAAAGCATGAAGTCTTAGCCCTGCCTAACTTGTTGGAATCTCATCACCGTGCTTCCTGGGATTTTTTTCTTTTTCATTCTTCTATTGTAACACTGATCATATTATATCATCAAATTATTAGTACTGTCATCATCATTGCCAACACTCATTTTGAATTGCCTACTAATGGTTGTTATCAAGGGTGGTGTTGGCTGGCTTTTAGAAGCTTGACTGTCTTGGTCATTCATCTGTCTATCCACCCATTTGTCTGTCTACCTATCCATCTATCTGTCCATCCAACCATTCATGTGTCCATTATCCATACATTAGTCCAAACATCTCTCTGTCCATCCAAACATCCAGCCCTCTAAATGAGAGAGTCATGACCCCCAAGTTATTGATAGTGCAGTAGCACATTTTTGGCCACAGACAACCACTTCTTAGTGGTCTGAGTTCTTAAGCTATATACCAGCTGGAGGAAAAGGTAGAGTGGGGAATAGGTGAGAGAATGTGTACGTTGTTTTGGTGAGCATGAATAACGAGTAAACACAGTATACTGTGGGATAGTATAGATTCATTTGGCAACTATTTTTGAAATAAGAGACCAATGAATATATTAAAACTACTTTGGAGATGTATATGGCTTTCCCTGGGAAAAGACCAAAGTCTTAAACAAAGACCTTTTATGAGAAGCCACAAATAATAAAAGCAACTCTTTTAAAGAGAGAGGAGAGACTACCTCAAGGGAAACATGGAGAAATAGGAACTATTGAGAAATAAGGAAGAATCTTAATGAAGAGGAAATGGAGTGGGAGGGGGTCAAGTAAATCCATCATGCTTTAAAAAATTAGGGTAGCTATCTTATTTCTCTGCAAACACAGTCTCAGACATGCAGGCAGCAAAACCCTCTTTGATGTCCCAAGGGAGAATAAGGCCTGACCTCCCTTCTGCACCCATAACTCCTATCCTATTCATTCTTTTACTAAGGATTAATTGTTTTATTACATGTTACTTGCTTGTCTAACCACAGCTCACCTGGCTGTGGACTTACGGGCAAGAATTTTTCTAAGTCATCTGTTAATTTCTAGAGTCTAGTGCAGATGTCCTATTGATTCTTAATAAATGTCTAAGACATGGAGGAAGAATAAAGGAGGAGTTCGGTGACTCAACTATACATACTAGATAGAGAGACACACTCAGTGAGACTTCAGACATTCATGGATTCATTCACTCACTCATTCAACCAACCAACAAATACTGGTATTTACTACATGCCAATCACTGGAATAAAAAATGATCCTAGTCCTTGAGGGTTGAATCCCCATTGATATGCAAATAAAATACAGTGTGACACAAAGAGGTAGATAGTGGTTACGATTGCACACATTGTGAGCGTTAATTAATGCCACCGAATTGTATACTTAGTAATGATTAAAATGGCTAATTTTATGTTGTATACATTTTACCAAAATAAAAAATATTTTAAAGCACATACTGCATACTAAACTTACATGTAGTCCAATGGCTGGCAAACTAAAACCTCTAGTCCTGGAAATCAGAGTATGGGCTTGAGATGGTGGGATCTTTATTGGAAAGGGGTAATGGTAAACTTTTTGGGAAGAAGAAAGCTTTTTTTAAGTTGTTTGGGTTGGGTATTATGTGAGTGTACATAATTGTTAAAACTCATCAAACTCCGCATGTAATATCTATACCTTTAGTGGCATGTCAGTCATTTCTCAATTATTAAAGTA
This sequence comes from Nasua narica, assembly GCA_028533885.1. Lineage (NCBI taxonomy): Eukaryota > Metazoa > Chordata > Mammalia > Carnivora > Procyonidae > Nasua > Nasua narica. The sequence continues at coordinate 31,156,870 of CM052809.1, forward strand.
AAACAGAAAAGCAGGTCAAAGGGGAGCTTATATGAGCAACAGGGTGTGTGGGCACCAATTTCCAGGGAATGAAAGGAGTTGGGGAAGGCTTCTTAAAGGCACCTAAGTATGTGCAACCTCAAGGAGGTATTTACACTTTCGAAGGAGGGGAAGAGACTGAGAGACAGGAAGTGACATGTTCAAGGTCACACTGCTGGCTGATGGTAGGGCTGGAAATAAAACCCTGTTTTCTGATTCCTAACCCAGAGCACATTCCCTAAACCTGTTTTTCTGATGGTCATCTAATGTCTTTCAGCCCCATTGCTCCATGCTCTGCTCTGTGCTGCTGCATTTCCCAGACACTTGAGCTTCAAATTAGGTTCTGTTAATGGGAAGCAGCAGTGGAAAACTGGAAGGAAGGCGGGAGGCACGAGAAGGGTGCAGTACGCAGCTCCAAGTCCACTGTTTCCTGCTAGAATTCCAAGTTATCAGCAACAAATATCCATTTGAGCACGAGTCTTGCAGTGTCCCCTAATAGCTTCACATGGTGAACCCACCAAGAGGTCCCAGGGCCAAGCCCCTAACCTCGGAGGTAGGAATTTAGGCAACGCAGTTCCCCTCAGAGGTCTGAACTGAAATGAAGACGTAAGTCATGATCTGTTCCCCCAAACCGTGTCTTCTCCCAGTGCTCTCAAGCTTAGTAAATGGCACCAGGTTATCCAAGGAGTGAGCCTTGACAGCTCCCTCTCCCTCACTCCCTCTATCCCAAATCAACACCAAGTCCTGGCCATTTCACTTCCTAGAAATCTCTTAGCTGTGCTCACTTCTCCACATTCCCATCCTAGGCTTTGCTACCATCATCTCTTGCCTTCTACAATAAACTCCTAACCGATCTGGTATTCACCCTGCCCACTCTTGTTGACCCTCTGTCTTCCTTTGTCTTCATGCAGTGTTCAGCCACTGAATCAGGAGACTTGATGTCTAGTCACAGCTCTGTTAGTATCCAGTACAGCCATGAGCAAAATCAGCTCATTTCCCTTGTTTCTGGTTTCCCCGATTACAAACTATCAGGATCTCTACATATACTTGCATCTTACTGATCAAGGAAATCTTTACAGACAGCATGTACCTGGACATGAAAGGAGGAGAAAGATTTTGCCTTGTGTCTCAAGTGAAATTCACAGCCCGTGTGTAACTTACATGCCACGGCCCTCCGCGAACCCAGTCACCTCCCGTGTCCTCCATGCCCTCTGCTGCCCCATGCTCCTTCTGGTCTCAACACCATGGGTCTTCTTCTTTGCTCCTCTGTCTGGAAATCTCCCTCTATTCTTTGCCCTTCATAGTTCAGTTCAAAGGAGACTTCCTTAGGGAATTCACCCCCAATCCATCAGATCAGGGCAGGAGTCCCGCTTATAAATTCCCACAGCACCCTACTTTTTCTCAGCACTTAACCCTTATCACGTGTTTGAGAGCAATCTTTCCTGCTGGAATATAAGCTTCGGGACGGTGGTGATTTTGTCTGCTTTTTTACCACGTCTGCTTAATACTGAGCAGACTGCCTTCCGTTCAACAGATGCTTACTACATTGATTTAATGGATAAGTGAATGATGGAACCATTTAAGTCTGTCCTCTTGTCCCTGTGTGATAGGTGGGAAAAGGCAGTAATGGGGGCCTCTGAGTCATTATGGCTGACAACAGCTTATTTTTCCTAATTATGAGAAAACAAAACAAAACAAAACAAAACAACAACAACAAGAGAAACAAAAGCAGCAACTTAAACAGAAAGTGTCTCTGGACCACATCCAGAATGAGGAACACAAGTTTCTGGTCATAGTTGCAGTCCTCTGAGGCTGACTGGTGAGTGTTTCAGCCAATCGGGTAATGAGAACGTCATAACCTCAGGAGAGGGAACCAGAATTTCTTCTCTGTGTCCAGTGTGGACTGAAGTGTGTCCCCAAACGTGCACAGTGTGCCAATTCGATGAGACTCAATTCAAGTCAAGAAGTGCGGTCTTTTCTTTCAACATTCTCGAGGTTTCCATGTTTATATTGTAATTGCCAATCTTTTTTGGGAATCTGATCCGGGGTACAACAAAACAGCCAACTTAAAAACAAAGAATGTATGAAGGCCCTTTAAACTATGACTCAACATCTAGAAGCCACAAAATAAAAGATTAATAAAGTATATAAACATTAAAACCATTTTGCATGGCAGGAAGCCCATAAAGCAGAGACCGGTACAAATGCCACACTGATAAAACATAACTGCAATTCACATTAGAAAATATTTATCCCTCAGATATATAAGGAAGGCCTTGAAACTGATAAGAAAAAGACGAGCAACTGTATAGAAGAAGGGGCAAGGGTTGGTACCGATAATTCACAAAGAAGGCAAAACGAATGGCATCTAAACATGTAATAAGATTCTGTTTCACTGTGACAGGAAGCACACTGAGATATCCTTTTCTACTTAGGACATTAGCAAAACTCCTAAGTGTCTGATTGCTGATTCACTGGCAAGGGTGTTGGGAAGCAATCACCGTCATTCCTTGCTGATGGGTGTATAAATTGGTAAACTCCTAGGGAGGCTGATTTGACGATAACAATTAGCAATGCACACATCCTTCATCCCAGAAATTCCACTTTTAACAATTTATCCTGTAGTTGTACTGGTACTTATGTGAAGGGGCTACTTAAAAAGTTCTCATTACAGCAGTGTTTGTAACAGCAAAAGATTAGAAGTCACCTAGAGCACATGGATCAATGGGACATTTGATGACTGATTTCTAAGTAGTTATCTGCAAAGAGGTCCAAGATGTTTTTTTGGGTGGGAAAAAACCCCACAAAATGCACAAGTGTTATGGTAGCTACCTTTTATGTAAAACTGAGGGAGAAATAAGAATATATACCAATTTTCTTAAAGAAATAAGGAAATAACAGGCGTTCCCCCTCCCCCCATTAATTTGGTGGTGGTGAGGGGTGGTGGGAAGTAGGTAGAAGAGAAATTGGGAGGGGGCTGATCCTTGAATTTCTTTTACTATATTTAATTTTTGAGCCATGTAAGACTTACCCCCTGAATACTCCTTGTTAAACAATGGTACTACCTAATCACAAATGAAATAACACAGAGAAGCACTTCACACCGCCAGGGCTGGAGAGAGCAAAGATAGTCCTTGTCTCAAAGAACTTGCAGTCTACAGTGGAGATCATATTGAAACCCAGGACAAAGGAGAGAGGACCAGAAAGATAATGACCATCCAAATGTGAGGTGAAGAAACAAGTGTCGAGCCACGGAAGAACTAACAGCAAAGCCAGGAGGGCTGGTTTCAGAGGCTGAATTCAGGGAAGAGAATGGAACGAGGCCTTTAAGACCGAGCTGATTTGGGAAAGCACAGGTCAAGCCAGGCGCTGTGCTAAGTCCTTTCCAGGGGACCACATTCTTTAATTTTCCCCACAACCACCATGAGATCCGGGTTCTTATCATCTCCATCGCTTGATGGGAACTGTGAGTTACAGACATAGGGTCGCTTAGCTTGTAAGTAGTACAGCTGGGATTCATATCTACATTTTCCTTCAACTGCACACGCCCTTTTTAAAAAAGAGCATATTGTTTTTACGGAGGTAAAATTTACATTTTAAGATGCAAGATCCCAAATATGTGTTCATTTTGTTGAGCTCTGACATATGTGCATACTTTTGTAACCAATACTCTAATTAAGACATAGAACACTTTCATCACCCTAGAAAGTTCTGCCATGCCTTCTTCCAGTCAATCTCTGAACTGCTGTACAAAACAACTCCTCTGGTTTCTATCATGGTGGATTACTTTTGTCTATGTTGTTGAACATATCAGTACTGTGCTCATTTTTATTGCTAAGTACTCCATATATTCTGCTATATGACATGCCACAACTTGCTTATCTGCTTCTGCTGACGGAGAATTGAGTTGTGGCCACATTTGGATATTAGGAATATAGCTGGTAAGAATATTCTTTTTTTTTTTTTTTTGCCTGAACTAACTACCCAACGTAGGAATATTCTTGTACAGGTCTTTGTGTGGATGTATGTTTTTATATCTCTTGAGTAACCACCCAAGAGTAGAATTGCTGGGTTATAGAAGTATCCCTTTAACCATAAGAAATTGCCAGATTTAAAACATGACTATTTCATTGGCAATCTTATCAGAACTGTGTGAGAATTCCAGCTGTTCCATGTGCTCACCAAAATCTGGCATTATCTTTTTGATGTTAGCTACTATAGGGATATAAAATGGTATCTCCTGGTTTCAATTAAAGTTATTGAGTACTTTTTCATATGCTATTAGCCACTGAGACAACTTCTCTGTAAAGTATCCATTCAAGTATTTTGCTCATTTTTGTTGGTCCTTTGTTATTGATTTGCAAGAGTTCTTTATATATTTGGATACTAATCTTTTATTACATATTACATTACAAATATTTTATCCATATCTTTTGATGATCAGAAGTTTCAAATTTTCACAAAGTTTATTTTACCATTTATGATTAGTGCTTTTTTGTGTCTTAGAAGAAATCTTTGTTTATCCCAAGTTCATGAATATAGTATCCTTTTTTTCCCCTACAAGTTTTTGTGTTTAAATCTATAGTTTAGGCTTTTGTGTTTAGTCCTAGGAACCATCTAAAATTAATTTCTGCATATGGTATGAGGTAAATATTAAGGTTCTTTCTTTTTTCCTATATGCTTATGCAGTTTTCCAGGACAAGTCATTGAAAAGATCTTATTTGCCCCAATACATTGCCTTGGATTTGTTATTATAAATCAGTTGAAAAATATCTATAGGTCTGTGTCTGGACTCTGCATTCTGAGTCAAGGATTTCTTTGTCCCATCTGCCATGGTCACTCTGTCTTGATTCCTGCAGCTTCATGGTAAGTCTTGCAATCAGGTAGTGTGAGTCTTCCCAATTTGCTTTTCTTTTTCTTTTTTTTTTTTTTAAGATTTTATTTATTTTTTTTGACAGAGAGAGATACAGTGAGAGAGGGAACACAAGCAAGGGGAGTGGGAGAGGGAGAAGCAGGCTCCCCGCTGAGCAGGGAGCCCGACGCGGGGCTCGATTCTAGGACCCTGGGATCATGACCTGAGCTGAAGACAGCCGCTTAATGACTGAGCCACCCAGGCACCCCCCCAATTTGCTTTTCTAGTTCCAAACTGTTTTGGCTCTTCTAGGTTCTTTGCATTCCTATATATATATTTTTTATAATCATCATATCACTTTCCTCAAAAAATCGACTTATTCTTACTAGGAATGTTTTGAATGCCTTTCAAGGAAAGACAGATGACTTCCAAGGAATTTGTCCAACTAATCTAAGTTGTCAAGTTTTAGTGGCTTAAAGTTGTTCATAATATTTCCTTATTGCCCTTTTAATGTCTGTGGGATCTGTAAGGACATGCTCTCTTTCATTCCTGATATTCATAATTTGTACTCTCTTTTTTCTTCCTTAATCAGCCTTGCTAGGGGTTTATCAATCTTATTAATATTTTTAAAGAATAAGCTTTTTTATTTGTTACATTTTCCTATTGATTGCTTTTAATTTCATTTCATTAAATTTAAAATCTTTTTAAAAATTTTATTTACTTATTTGACAAAGAGAGAGAGAGAGAGATCACAAGTAGGCAGAAAGGCAGACAGAAGACGAGGGGGAAGCAGTCTCCCCGCTGAGCAGGGAGCCGATGCAGGGTTCAATCTCAAGACCCTAAGATCATGACCTGAGCCAAAGGTAGAGGCTTTAACCCACTGAGCCACCCAGGTGCCCCTCATTGAATTTTGCTCTTATAAGTATTATTTCTTTCTATTTATTTTGTAATTTGGCTTTCTTTTTCTAGTTTCTTAAAATAGAAACAGAGATTACCGATTTTTGCCTTTTTTCTTTTTTAATATAAGCGTGTAATTTTATAAATTTTCTTCTACATGCTGCTTTAGCTACATCACACACATTTTGACAAGCTGTATTTTCTTTAACACCACTTTGAAATATTTTCTACTTTCTCTTGTAATTTCCTGTTGCACACATTATTTAAAAATGCATTGTTTAGCTCTAAAATACTTGGGGATTTTCTAGATATCTTATTGCTATTATGTTCTAACTTAATTTCATTGTTGTTAGAGAATATACTTCCATTTCAATCTTTTAAGACTGATTGAGACTTTTTTTTAGAGTACCAGATATGGTGTATCCCAGTGAATGTTCCCTGTGAACTTAAAAATAATGTACATTCTGCAATGATTTCACATGGTTTATAAATATCATGTAGGTCAAAGTGATCGGTAGTGTTTAGATATCCTATACACATCATTTGCTACTGTCTACTTATTTACTTTTCCTATCAATTACTGGAAGGGGAGGTTAAGATCAACTATAATTGTAAATCTAATTCCCTCTTTAGTTTTGTCAGCTTTTGCTTTGTATATCTGGAATTTCTGTTATTTCTGTTTCTAAATTAATACACATTTATTAACTGCTATGTCTTCCTGATGAAATGGCCCTTTTGTCATGAAATGTTTGTTTTTATCTCTGATATTACTCCTTATTAAGTCATCCTTGATACTACATAGCTTTCATAGGCTCACGGTTTGCAGGGTCTCTTTTTTCCATCTTTTTGTTTTAAACCTAACTTCATATTTAAAGTGTGTGTCTTACAGACAACAAATGGTTTGGTCTTGCTTTTGTATCCAGTGTAAAATTCTCTGCCTCTTAGTTGCAGGCTTAGTCTATTTGATCCTAATGTAATAGTTGATAAGGTTGGTCTGAAGTCTACTATCTTGCTATTTGTTTTCTATTTGTATTTGTTTTTGTGTTGCCCTTCATATCTCTCTTTGTTCTTTCCTATTTCCTATTAGGCTAATCAAATATATATTTTTTAAATTTCCACTTAATTCCTTTATTGACTTTTCCATCTTTTTTCTAGGGATTACAGTAGGCAGTATCCCTTGATATCCCTTTATATAAAATACCTGGAAAACTGTTCCATGATCTCTATGTCCTTTGTGCTATTCTCCTTATATGGCTTCCATCCCGTACCTAGTAGGAACACGGTAAATATACACTTGAATGTGTGGATGACAGGTAAGAATAAAATATCTAAGAGAAGGGAAGTGTTGCATTGTAACTGACTACAGTCAGGCTTCCTGTGTTTCCTAAGTCCAAGATTGGGGGTATTTTTATGGATTCACTGAGATCACCGTTCTCCATTAATTGCTTACTGAATATCTAGGGGGTACAGTTGTAACAGTAGAAAGAACAGTAAACTTAGACTCAGGGCTAAACAGTAAACTCAGGGCTCTTTGTGTCAAGTTATAGGAGCCCAAGTTGAAGTGGCTAAGCTAAAAACAAAACAAAACAAGAACAGGTGGTTATCAGCTTTCAAAATTAAGGAGTTTAGGAATGCGGCAACCAGGGGTTCAAAAAATGTTCTTCAGCCTCTCTAAATCTGTCTCCCTCTGCTCTCTGACCTCTGTTTGCCTCTGTTCCTCTTTTCTGCGCTGGCTTTACTGTCTCTGTTGGAGTTAGGCTCTCTCCACACAGCAGGACAGATAATTTCTGGGAACCCCAGGCCCGCATTTTTTCAGCTCAGCAAATTTATAAGATTTTTATTGGCTCAGCTTAAGTCACATGATTGGCCCTGAACCAATCATTGTATACCAAGGAATGTGATACTGCGATTGACTAAGACTGAGTCAGGGCTCTGTTGGTAGTTGTTCAGGGAATAATTGGTATACCCAACTGGGTCTGGCAGAATGAGGGATGAGATACTCAAAGGAATCCGGAGGAAACAAATGGGAAAGTCGGTTGGCCTGTCCACCACAGGTTACTAGAATGTCTTTTAAAGTCCTGTCTGCATGATTTTCTGTATGACCTTAGCCAACTCGCTTCCCTTCTTTAGCTACATTTTCTAATCTGCACACTGATCTCTGAGGTTTCTTCTGTCTCTAACATGAAAAGTTATCTGTCCTTCAAAAATGGAATGAATAAATTAAAGAACATTCATAGAATGAAATACAGTAGCAAAAATGAATCAACTAAAGTTACATATTTCAATATGGATAAATCTCAAAAACATAAGGTTGGCCAAAAGTTTAACTTGAAAAAGGCTATGTCCAGTGTTATACAAGTAAATAAAATTTTAGAACAAAAGATAAAAATATAAAAGCATGATTCACCCCAACTTGGGACTGCAGCCATTGCTGTGAAGGGAGGGATGGGAATTGGAGGTGGGAAAACTACAGAAGGCACTTGAACTTTGTCTTATCTGTAATGTTTTGCTTCTTAAAAAAGATACAAAAAAAGTATGGTATCATATTATATTTGATAAGTTTGAGAGACAGGGGCATGGGTATTTGTTACTTTATACACTAAACTTCCCTGTATGGTTAAAATATTTCAAAAGAGTAACAATCAATAGTATTGATACAACACTATTTACCATGTCCCAGATTCTCAACTAATGACTTTACATAAACCAACTCATTCAATCTATGTATTGGTTACCTATTGGACGGCACACAGCATGACTGGGAAGCTTGGAATACTTCCCAGGCAACCAGTGGGAACCAACTCCAGAACTATGGGATGTATTGAAGTCATGGAGGCTAGAATACTAGAGGGATTTCAGGGTGGGGAGAGATACCTCAGAGCTGGGCTTTTGGAAAGGCAAGGGCAAATTGGGGGATCAGAGGGAGGAGGCTAACAGGAGAGAACCAGTCGGAGGCTGTCTTGCGGAGCAGAGGGCATTAGGGTGATGGTTCAGTGGATGGATGGAGGTGGGCCAATAATGTCCAAGAAATGGATATCATTTATTCTTCACCAAGGCTCTGAAGGGTTAGTACTACAATGCCCATTTTCTTGATGAGGAAACTGGATCCCTACGGTTTACCCTCTGAGACTTGTTTCCTGGTGGTGAATCCCTCTGTTCTGAAAGGGAAAAGGAATTTATGACCTTTACCTTCTGTTGGCTCTTCCCAACTTGCATAGTTTCTGAGAAGTTCCCTGCAATGACCTAAAAAAAAACCTTCCTTGCTGCTAAGTATAGACCAGTGAAATTACTCATTATTAGATAGTTCTTGCCTTAAAAATATGCAGATAGATTCCTGGAATGGTGGCATAGGGAAGAAAATAGCCTTATTTTAAACAAAATAAATGGGGCTGTTAGAGGTGGCTAATGCATTCAAGTTTCACAGAGAGAGTTACCTCAGGTAAGTCTGTGTTGTCAGAAAGTTTGCCTTGGTGGTGCTCTGCCTCTCTGCCCGGGCACTCTTAGGAAGAGAGATGGGACTTCCTAGAGGTTGCTCCCGGCGGTGAGTATCACCACCTTTTAGGGAGGACAGGCCAGAGCCCAAGCCCTGCATGTGGGTGGGTGGGACAGGGTCCTGCCCTCAAGCTGCTGACGGCTTAGCAGCAGTAATGGCAAGGCACAAAAAGCCTTCACAACTTATGCTCATAAAATTAAGTTTCTATCAGTTTGCCCACCATCACATCACAGCAAACAGCGAGATGAATTTTTATGAAATTCGGGGGGCATGTTTGAGATAGTCTGATGTAAAAAGTAGGCTCCACAGAGTGCACAAAAACTAACTTTAAGGAGCCCGAGGAGGGCATTTCCAACAGAGGAGCGATTGCCCTCCAGTGCGCCTGAAACTGAATAGGACTGCAACTGGGAGGATAATGCATGACATAAAAACCCTATAAAGAATAGCTAATATTTGTTGAGTGCTTACTATGTATTCAGATGAAATGGACAGAGAACAAAACAGTGGTTTTATATATAAGCCTCCAGATGAAAGTCACTGAGGGCAGATGCTCCCAATTGTCAACTCTCATTAGCAACTATCCGGTTGCTTCTCGCCAGGGCAAATATACCAACTGCTCCAGGATGAAGAGCAGCAGGAATTTATTTATTTCACTATCTTTAATAATTCTCCTGGGCATGTCAGGGAGTCCAGTTACTTCTTCTGTTACCCCCATTAATAATCAGCTACCATGTGCCATGTGCCTGCTAGATGCCAGGCAATGGACTACAGGCTATGACAATGGTTCTCCCTCCCTATTATAGAGAAGGAAACTGAGGCTGTGTAATTAAGCACTAACATGGGTGAGGCTGCCATGATTGTGCTATGATCATCTCAAGGTCAGACGCAGGATGACAAAAGAGTTCTGTGGGATTTACACATTTGTAAGAGTTTTATCCAGATATTAAAAACTCACACATGCTTATTCAATAATGAATCCCTTTTACGGAAAATATGAAAATGGTATCACATCAACACCGTCCTTAGAAAGTTTGTTTTGGAGGATTATTGGTTTGGGGTGTCAGAGGGGCAGACGATCCCTAACACAGGGGTCAGAACCTGTCACTTGATTCCCCCTGGTACGGGCTCTGCGTCCTCTAGAACATCTCTGCCCAGACAAGTCCTGCGTCCTTCCATTGCCAGTCCTGACATTCAGATCTAATCACGCTCCACTTTGGGTAGGAAGCCTTTCACAGTTCAACATCTTCAGAATTAAATCCAAGGTCCTCCACGCGGCTTCTGGGGGCTCTTCTAGTCTGGTCTGAGCCCGCATCATCAACCTCTTGCCAAGAGTAATTTTAAATATTGAAAAAGAATGTCATAATTTCAACGAAAAAGACTTTTAAGAATAAAAAATAATTTCATTTAAATAAGACAATGCTGATATATTTATATCCGTGGAGTGCATCAGAGTTTAGAAAGCATGCTCACCTTCTTCATGTCACTTGCTATTCTGAATGACATTATTAGGCAAGTATATAGATGAGAGCATCCCTCGTTTTTAAAACACACTTCAGATTTTATTTTTCATTCATTTATTTTTTTAGTTTTTTTTAAAGATTTTCTTTATTGATTTGACGGAGACACAGCGAGAGAGGGAACACAAGCAGAGGGAGTGGGAGAAGGAGAAGCAGGCTTCCTGCTGAGCAGGGAGGCCAACGCAGGGCTCCATCCCAAGACCCTGGGATCATGACCTGAGCTGAAGGCAACCGCTTAATGACTGAGCCACCCAGGCGCCCCACACACTTTAGATTTTAGAATAGATTTAGATATACTGAAATGTTCAAAGATAGTACAGCGAGTTCCCAATATGCCACATCCAGTTTCCCCCCCATTACTTATATTCTACATTAGTATGGGGCATTTCACACCTTTATGAACCAGGATTGATAAATAGCAGCATTTGCTTAAGTCCATAGTTTCTCTAGAACTCCCTAGTTTTTACCCACTTTTGTCCTTCTTCTGTTCTAGGAACCCATCCAGGAAGGCTCATCACCTTTAGTTGTCACATCTTGTTAGGCTTCTCTTGGCTGTGACAGGTTTTCAGACTTTTCCTTGTTTTTTATGACCTTTACAGTTTTGATGAGTACTGGGTGAGGTATTTTGTAGAATGTCGCTCAGTTGGGATTCTTTTCATGTTTTTCTTATATCTTGAGTTTCTGAGGTATACTTTTTTTTCTTTCTTTCTTTTCTTTTCTTTAGATTTTATTTATTTATTTGTCAGAGAAAAAAAGAGAGCAAACCCAGGCAGGGAGAGCCGCAGGCAGAGGAAGAAGCAGGCTCCCTGCTGAGCAAGGAGCCCAATGCAGATGCAGGGGGCTCCATCCTACCGATAAATGTTTGAGCCAGAACAGAAAGACTGAGAAGGGATATCAAGAGGATGCCTTGTAGGATGCCTGAACGCTCCTCACCTCTGCCCTTCCCACTTCCCATTTAGAGTCTGTCCTCTTGGTTAAGATTTATGGCATCGTGTGCCGAAGACAGAGTCATAGAATCCCTGCAGGTCTTTTAGGCAAGGTTTTCTTGGTCTTAGTCCTGGAGCAGTTGTTCCTAAACTTGACTGCACATTATTAGTAACTGCACACTGTTAGTATATAGAATCCCTCCCCCAGTCTCCACTCCAGAAATGTGATCTCAGAAAGTCTGCAAAGGGGATTGGAGATCTGTATTTAACATCCTCCCTCCGAAAAAAGAAAGCCAGTAAAACCAAAGCAGGCAGGCCGCAATCTAATCACCTTGGCGTTTCTGTCAAATACGGCCTCTCCGATCCAATTTGTAATTTGGAACTGTTACAAAAAAATATACTAGAATCTGTATCTTCTCCCACAGCAGACATACGGGGGATCTAAAATATAAAACGTAAGTGAGGAGAGAGCTACTGCTTCAGAGGAGTCTCTTGGAGTCTTTTCAGTATTGTAACATTAAAATTCTCTTTACAAGGTTAAACTGGGCCAAACCAAGTTTAAAAGTGACAGTTTATGGTTTGGTAACTGGGCAGCCCATTTCGTCCTACGCTCATGATTTATTTGAAGCTCCCTGATCTTGTACTGTGGTTTGGAGTAATATCTCAGTGAGAACAAAGAACTGAGTTAACAAGGTATAACCTGTCCATCATTACAGCTTTTCCCAAATTGCTTACTAATGAAGTCTGGCTCATTTTCCACAAGCAAAGATTGTTTTACAGTAAACCTGTTTTCTAGCAAATGTCTTCTTTTCACGTAAATTTATAAAGACCTTTTCTTCCTTTTTTTTTTCCTTTCTCTCCTCCCCTCCCTCTGCCCTCTCCCTCCCCTCCTCTCCGAGGAGGGCATTTTCCTCTTTCCTTTTCCTCCTTCCCTCCTTCTACAGTCACAAAACTAATTTGTTCAACTAACTGTACTGATTGAATAGGGTAAAATCTGAATTTCAGACTATATTAAAAATAATTGTAGTTTATAGCTTTCAACAACTGTGTATTTAGTGACAAAGATGAAGCAGAAAACCTATGGACAGAAGTATTGATACAATGAGGTTTTCCCAAGTTAAGGATTAGAGAGCGGTAGACTTGTAAATAATTTGAATGCACAGTCTCTGGTTAATTGTTTTTACAAAAATTAATGTTGCTGATGTCTTAACATTTTTTTTTTTATTATGGACGTATATACCTCCTCTCATAATCTTGTTTATTTTGTGATTTCCTTGTTAGGATGATTTTTTTTCATACTCAGGAAAGGTCAACATTTTAGTGCTGCTCCAAATGACCACACATCATACTAATTTTTTGATGATGATCATGGTGACAATAAAGATAGTCACTGATCTTGGGCCCCTGGGTGGCGCAGTTGGTTGAGCGACTGCCTGCAGCTCAGGTCATGGTCCCGGAGTCCCGGGATCGAGTCCCACATCGGGCTCCCAGCTCCATGGGGAGTCCGCTTCTCACTCTGACCTGCTCTCTCTCACTCTCTCTCTTTCCTAATAAATAAATAAATAAAATCTTTAAAAAAAAAAAAAAAAAGATAGTCACTGATCTTGAGTGCTCTCAATATGCCAGTCACTTCACAGGCATTATTTTATCAAACCCTCATCTCAGCCGTCTGAAGTAGGTAGATGTTATTATTCCCAATTCCAAAGAGGTCAAACAACCTGCCTAAAGTCAGACTAACAAAGGGAAGGTTTAGCTTGACCATGAGTTGCCCATTCCCCTATAGCATCTCCGATGCCTCACAGGTGCTAGACTTATACACACGGATATGATGACAGCCGTGCCAACGGTAGAAACATATTTATGATCTGGGAGGTAAGAGAAGCATCCTATATACACAAAACATTTAAAGTTTTCTCAAATTTGCACTGAAGAGTAACATCATCAAGATGGAAGATGATTCCTGTTCAGGAACTTCCGGCTGTCATCTCCCCATTGAACACAGATTTGACAATCCTAAGGATGAAAGTGGGCATCCAAGGGTCCAGTGGAAAAGTTCTAGCACACCACTGCAGCAAAAACCCCAAGGACGGACACGCCAAAGAGGGTAAGAACAATGGTTTCACATTACCTACACATCCCCTCCTGATGTGGCAGAGCTTGTTCCCAGATGCCAGAAAAGATCTCTGCACCCTGATTTCTTTCATGGGGGAAAGCAAGAGCATAGGGAGTAAGTACCCAGCTTCCCAAGATGCAGCCCACGAGGCCTACTTCCTTCTCTCTCACCCAGAACACTGAAGGGATCAGTATGGCTGAGTCTCAGGAGCTGGGAGCGGGGAAGAAAGGTGGGAACTCACAGCAACCAGGATTCAGAACTCAACAAGGGGATGTGGAGCTTATTAACTGCTTCACAGACTCCATCAGGAGGCCGGCACGGGGGATGTTTTGCTTGTGGGCCCCCTGAGTGGCCCATACACATGAGTGGCCCATACACACAACTCCAATTCTCTGGGGCCTCCCTCTGCACTATGGCTGGCTCCCTGCAGGCTTCCCACTGTTGGTGAGTGCCGGCTTCTACAGACAGCTCTTGAGCACATGCAGAAAGCCAGCTCAACACTGTAGGACTGGGGGAAGGCTCACCAACGTGAGCATTTTAGGGGAGTCCCCTTGTCACTGATCTTGGCAATTTTTTGAATTTGACACCAAAAGCAAAGGCAACAAAAGCAATAAAACAAGACACCAAAATACAAAAAAAGAAGTGGGGTTACAATCAAACTAAAAACTTTCTGCACAGCAAAGGGAATAATCGACAATGAAAAGGCAATCTGTGGAAAGGGAGAAAATATTTGCAAATCATACATTTGATAAGAGGTTAATATCTGAACTATCTAAGGAACTCGTACAACTCAATAGCAAAAAGAAAAAAAAATTAACCTAATTATAAAATGGGCAGAGGACTTGAATAGGCATTTTTCCAGAGAAGACATACAAATGGTCAACAATAAGGAAGATGCAAATCAAAACCACAATGAGCTATCACCTTACACTCATTAGAATGGCTGTTACCAAAAAGTCAGAAGATATCAAAACTGAGTATTAGAGAAAATATGGAGAAAGAGGAAAGTTTGTGCACCATGATGGGAGTGAAATCAGAATGGCTATGAAAGAAAACACTATGGAGTTTCCTCAAAATAAAATAAAATAAAATTACCATCCATCACTCTCACATCTAGGTATATATCCAAGAGAAATAAAATCACCACCTTGAAGAGATATGCGAACCCCCAGCATTATTCACAGTAGCTAAGATATGGAAATAATCTGTGTCTGTTGATTGACGAATGGAGAAAGAAAATATGAGATATATATACACGAATATATAATTTATATATATGTCTTTATGTATTATTTTATACATATTATATTTATATATTTTATATTTCATAATATAAAAAAGGAGTATTATTTCATGGAATATTCTGTGTGTGTATATATTGGATATAAAATATATATAAAATATAAATATATTTATATTTATGTTTTATATTTAAATATACAAATGTATATAAAATATATATACACACACATGCACAATGGAGTATCATTCAGTCAAATATGGTCAATCATGCCATTTGCAACAACATGGATAACCCTGGAGGACAGTGCACTAAGTGAAGCAAGGCAAACAATGATCTCACCTATATATGGAATCTACATATGTCAAAATTGTAGAGATGGAATGGGTTGGTGGTTAGCATGGACTGGGGAGTGGGAGAAATGGGAAAATGTTGGTCAGGGGATATAAACTTACAGTTACAAATTAGTAAGTTCTAGAGACTTAATGCACAGTATGGTGATGTAGTTAATATAGTTAGTAATAATATATTGTATACTTGAAATTTGCCAAGGGAGTGGATCCAATGTGTTCTAGCTGTGCACATGCACACACACACACACACACACACACACACACACACACGGTAACTATGTGAGGTGACGAATATGTTAATTAGTTTGATACTGGTAATCATTTCAAAATGCATATGTATATCAAGACACCACTGTGTACACCTTAAAATTTTTTTTTCAGACTTTCAATGGTACTTTAGGGAATTTAAAAGGTCTTTAGTTTGGGGACTCATACTTAAGTAAAATGTGTTTTTCCTACTTTTTTCTTCCATACTAGGCTAACTGTAGAGTAATACCAGTCAGGGTATAGTTAATTTTGACAAAAACTACTACTCTTTGCAAACCCATTATTTTTACCTCATAACTCTGGCACCAATTCCCTTTAAGATTATAACTTTCCATTCTGTGAAATATACCCCCCTGCCCCCAAGTACTACTTTTAACATGCGTTTGAAAGGTTCGAATAACTCAGAAACTCAGAAACTTAGCACAGTGTTTTCCCAGTCTGTGTTGACTCCGTGAGAAGAGAGAGGAAACCAGTCACATATAAGCACCCACAGGTTGCTGTCTCCCAACTGGTACCATCTCCTCTCTCATTTAACGGCCTCTTGAAGACTCTCTGGGGTCACTTTGCAGAAACGTGTTTTTCCATGCCTTATTACCACTTCTGAAATGAAAACAGTTTCCATCATTCATTTGGCTTCCTCTTGACATAAAGCACATCTCTCTCGATTTCACATTTAAGAATGATGTGAGGAGAAGACTGTAGTCTGACAATATCATTGCATAAACCTTCTTTTTATGGAAGAGAGAACATGTTTACCAAAAGCATGCTGTTCTCAATATCAAGTGGTTATGGAAGTAATTCGATAACATGCTCTTTTTTGGCTCACAAGCAACTAACTACCATTCTTTCCTCCAGGTGAGCAACACTATTTGTGGAGTAATTTCTTATGGTAGTAGTCCCTGTTTGGTGAACAAGATAGACTAGATCTTTACCCACGTGAGGATCACCATTTGCCACAAAAGGTATGCAAACAGAAGAATAATGTTGCTGGGTTTTCTTTACTGATCTATCATAATTTGCCTGAAATTAAATAAATAAGGGGATGGAGGTTTTTGTTTTGGGCTTTTGTATGGATGGAATGGCTTCCATTTCAGTTTGGGCTAGCTGATTTTATTGTTTCTCCACGGTCATAGAAATAGACCTCTCATCTACCAAATCTTTTGCAAAATACATTTTATTGATCACAAAGGGCCTGCATAATGGTATGTAGACAGATGAATCTGCACTTATCCTCATTCTAAGCCAAGAAGTGAAAGGGCATGTCCTATGGACTGAATGATAATGCATCAGACGGCTTATCTATCATCAAAGGCCCTTGAATTGTCTTCATCATGCCTCCTGAGCCCTTGCTGATGAAATAGGATTAGGCATAAATGAAACATGGACAGACAGATAATCTCTGTACATCTTTTGGAGTCAAACAAGTCTCATGTAGAGGCTTCAAAGTTAAAAAGGGAAGACCCTCTACTTTAGCATTGGAGAAAACCTAGCATTTTAATTTGGTTGTTAAAATAATTCCAATCTTTCATACTGAAACAAGAGAACTGAAGACTCATTTGTTCATTCATTCATTCGCTTGTGCTTTCCATAAGCACTTTAAACCTGCCTACAATGGGCCAGAAATGATACAGGCACAGCTGACACAGACACGAATAATATTTGGTTTATAGCTTGAAGCGTCTTGCAAACCACAGAGGGAGACAGATGCATAAGCAAAGGGAGGGGGCAACTCAGGCCTCCTAGGGATGTGCCCTAAAGATGGGTCAGGGCCCTGAGGTTCGGGCCAGGCCTCGGAAGGAAAACCAGGTTGTAACCGAGTTTTGAAAGATAGGTAGATTATTTTTTCCAGGTGGAGGGAGAGGGATCAAGGACGTGCATTTTAGACCGAGAAAAGAGCAGGGTGTGCTTGAGAAACAGAGCGGCTTCAGTGGCTGCTGCTCACATTGGATGAAGGGAGATTAGTAGGGAGGGTAGACAGAGAAGAATGCAACACGAGTAAGATAGAGCTCCTGATGGTTAGCAAGTCCAGAGGGCCCTATAGCCCATATCTGATTAAAGAGTTTTGCAATCCGTTGTCTAAGAGACCTCTCTTAGAGGAGGAAGTTTGTGAAAGTAAATTGATTTTTTTTTTTTCCTCTTTGCCTTAGTATCAGGCTGTTTGGGTTCTATTTTGCTTGCACTTGGACAGACTTTCTCCTACAACATAATGCAATCTCGCTGCTATCGTTTTATGCTCCTGACTGTAACCTCTCCAAGCAGGTCAGAAGTACTATAGCAGGAAGGAAAACTTACAGAGGCCAACAACTTTGTACCTCAGATCAGAGAAAAAATTCAGTACAGGGCTGCCAAACTGGCAGCTTTCCTGGTGCTGAAATCGGTGTGAATTTGTCGAACTTTTTGCAAAGAAATGTAAAAACATCAGAAATTATGTAACTTGGCTTTGAGAAACTTTTTTTTTTTCTCCTTCTGGGGGGTGTTAGGCCTCTCCTCTCTGTCCAAGAAATGTGCCCATCTGAATCTAGCCCAGAATGGGTCTCACACCTTATTCCTGGCCCCTCCCCTACAGTAGATTCTTCTCATTGCTCATGGGACTCTTACTCAATGTGTCCAGATAAGCTGCTGGAAAGATCTTGGCAGCCATTACCTATCAGTAGTAACCGAAACCTCTGGGCTCTTGCGTCTGAATGTGAGTCCCAAACATAATTCAAAGTTTTCCAGTATGCACATTAAAGAAGTAAAAAGGGACAGGGAAAATTAACTTTAGTAACACATTTTACTTAACCAAAAATATCCAAAATATTATCATTTCAGAAAGGAATCACAATGAAAACATTAGTAAGATATTTTACATTCATATTTTCATACTCAGTCTTCAAAACTGGTGTCCATTTTTATACTTGAAACAAGTTGCATTTTGTGCATTTCAAGCGTTCAAAAGCCACGTGGGCAAAGTAGCTGCTGTGTTGGACAGCCTGGTTCTAGATTTTATCTCAGGACCCAGAAATACTTTTCTTCCTTTGGTGGCCAAACCCCTTAAGTGCTAGAAGGGACTGAATCAGGGAGAGACTAGAGAAAGCCTGCTCTCAGGCTGGCTCCTACAGAGAGCATGCGTCGGGCAGCAGGAACTGCCTTTGACAAAGTGGGAGTGTCTGTGAGCCAATAAATATTATCACACGTGGCCTATGTGCCTTGTAGAGGAAAAGTCTATGATCAAAGTGAAAAGCATTCTTTCAATGCAGCTTTTGCTTTATGAATAAAGTTGGAGATCACAAGAGTCCTATGAACAGAATCCTGGCACTCAGAGAAGATTTCAGAAGAAATCAAAGACTCCAGAATATCAGAACCGGATGAAATTTTGAGGCCATGTTAACACATTTGGAAACCAAGACCCACAGAATTTAAGGGGCTTTACCAGACAGCTGCTGGATAGAGGCACTGCCAAGTGTAAGGCCTGGTTCTCCCAAATCCAAACCGTAATAGTGACCCCCTTGGCTCTCTACCATGCAAGGACACAATATGAGGAATGCAACAACATTGGAGGAATAGACAATAAATTTTAAGGTTATATCTGCATAGCATGAGTGGAGTCCTAGGTGTCACGTGGCTAACCTCATCTATGGGTACAAACAAATAAATTCTTACCATAATTTTTCTTTGGGAGGGCGTGAGGTGGAGGTAGGTATTGGTTTCCATACTCAAATGTGCTTATTTTATTTTTAATTTTTTAAAAATTTATTTGAGAGGGAGGGAGAGAGCATGAGAGAGGGCAGGGTCAGAGGGAGAAGCAGACTCCCCGTTGAGTGGGGAGCCCAATGCGGGACTTGATCTTGGGACTCAAGAATCATGACCTGAGCCAAAAGCAGATCCTTAGCCAACTGAGCCACCCAGGTGCCTGAATGGGCTTTTTAAAAATTCTGGTTAATTTATCCAAGTAACAGTTACTTCTTTCTACACTATAGAGGAAAAATAAAAAAGAGAGAGACACACAGACACACACACACAGAGAAAGTAAAAAAAGGAATAAAGGCAAATCTTCAGGTAAAAGAGGCCAAATAAAACTGTCCCATGAGGGTTGGTCTGCCCTTTCCCCCTCATTTTGTTGGACTTTACGACCTTGAGGGTTTCCTTTAACCTCAAGAACCCAGGAGTCTGAGATCTGTTTGACACTGCCTCCCAGAACGCAGGGCAGGAGGGAAGGTTTTGGGTTCTGAGCAATTTTTAAAGGGAAAAAACTATAAGGAGATGATTTAATTACCAACGCTTGAACCAATTTATTTTCGGCAGCAACGGCAAAGTCGTACAAACCAGTGACACAAGTCAAGTGATTACTGTTTAAATGTGAGAGTTGAAGAGGAGAGGGAAAGGAAAAAATAAAAAGCTCTGACTTCATATTATGGCTTCAGGCCAGACTGCAAAGAAGGAATCTGTGCAATTCAAGGTCCTTGAGTCCTATTATTTCTCTTTGCTATTATTTCTGAAACAAGACCTGGGCGAAATCAATTCAGGTTCAGAAAGAATATTACTTTAATTTTCTACATAAAATTGTCAGGAAGTCTGAGTTAGAAGAGGGGAAAAGACAGATGACTATCACCCAAGCAGAAATTAAATGAATAAATTAAATGAAGCAAAGTACATTTATATTACCAAAACTCTAGTCATGAGACAAAACACATCTTTTGGCACAAGCTCCTGGGGTTTAAAAAAACAAACCAAATAAATAAATAAATAAATAAATAAATAAATAAATAACCATCAACATAAATGATGAGGTAATGCGCCTGAAAATAAACTCTCTCAAGTGTTAGAAGATCAGTACTAGATCAAACAGAACTAATTTTTATTTTATTTATTTATTTATTTATTTATTTATTTGAGAGCGAGAGACTGAGAATGAGAGGGGAGAAAGCCAGAGGGAGAAGCAGACTTCCCACAGAGCCAGGAGTCCGATATGGGACTCAATCCCGGGACTCCGGGATCATGACCTGAGCCGAAGGCAGTTGCTCAACCAACTGAGCCACCCAGGCGCCCAGAACTAATTTTTATTTTGGTGCAAATGTATCCCTAAGGCTTTTAATTAAACTTCATCCTAAAATATGATATTTTCATAAAATATTAGCTTCTATTCCCCCTTCTCAAGTAACTGACATACAATTTTTGAAAAAATGGGAAAGCTCTTGGAAACATCATTCTGCCTAACTATGATGAAATACTAAGTTTTTCGTCCTACTTGCAGAGTGGGTTTTCCACTAACCATAAATTCAATCCGCCTCTAATTCAGTCTGTCCCAGATGTTGAAAGAAGAGCAAGGAATCTGAGGAAGTTGGGGATAACACTTGTATGAGTCTTCCCTGAGAGATAATTAAGAAGCTCACAGTCTGGTGGGACCATTTCATTGCTATTAAGATTTTGGCATTTGAAGGGACTTTAGTTTTTATGCTTTACACATTCCTCCTTCCCTTTTAGTTTAGTTAGTTTTTATGCTTTACACATTCCTCCTTCCCTTTTAGTTAGTAACTGACCTTTTAGTTAGCAGAAACCTTTCTAGAGTTTGTTCGGCTGAATTGCTGGCATGGTGAGACCATTCAGGAGAGTCTATGGCTGTTGTTACGATACAGACAGACGTTTCCATGGTTCTCCCCTAACTAGGTCAATACCAGTGCATTCTCTGGGTGGAGAAGCAGATAGAGTTGATTTCTGGCATCCAATTCAATAAAAATATTGAGTGCTTACTCAGTGAGCAGCCATGCTAGATGCTGTGTCTATGAGTGCCCACACGTTCTATGTGTTGAGCTTAAAATCTGGAGATCAAATGACTCTATTTCATATCGCTGTTCGTCCTTCCTTCCTTTCCTTTCCTTCCTTCCTTCCTTCCTTTCCTTCTTTCTTTCTCTTCTTTCTTTTCCTTTCTCTCTCTCTCTCTCTCTTTCTCTCTCTCTCCTTCCTTCCTTTTTTTTTTTTTTTGACACACACTAACCTTGTTTCTGCTTAGGTATACAAATTCATAGGCTGCCCAATTGAGGCAGGCTATCTCCTCTTGGTTAGGATTTATTCTGAATTTCTGTCCCTCAGATAAAAACTGACCTTCCCTAGGTCTCATTCTGTCCTGATTTCGCTCTCTAGTGACAAGAGCTAGTTTGATCCATGATCTTCCAGAGCTATAAGGAATCATACAGCTCACACAGTCCAACGTTCTCATTTCAGACATGGGGAAATGGAGTCCTGAAGTGTTAGGTTCAACAAATATTTGGAAAGTATCTGCTTGGGGCCAGTGAATGTACCAACACCTGGGGCTGTGTATCAGAGTAAGAGGAGATTCCTACCATGATTATTTTGTTGCAATGTAATTACAAATAGGTAATTGGAATACTTTAAGTACAACGAGGATGGTAAATTTAGGGTATCATGGAGAGGAAGCAGGCAGGGGCTTCTTGGGTGTGATATCTAAGCCAATTTATAAAGGACTAGTCAGCCCTGACCTCTAGATCCAACTGACTATGGCAACATAAACTTATCAGAGGCTGAGTTTTCCTTCTCAGGTTACCCCAGGCAGCACTGATGCTGAGCAAGGGGGTTTGAGGATGTGATGACTGGGGAGGGGGGAGGACGCAGCACCAACCAAGACCCTCAGGAAGGCTGGGGAAGCTGTGTTCCTGGCCATTACCTGACTGCCACTAAAGAAACATTTGGAAAACCTGGGAAGGCGTAAGGAAGAATAGAAATGTTGCCAGGGTCCCACTCGGCAGAGCTAATTTCTCTTAACAGTTTTGCGTGTACGGACTCCTAGGCTTCTCTTCCATGCAAATACAATCCCGCGCACCTCTAAGTTTGTGAACACACAGAGACACCCAGGGCCCGGGGAACGGCCTCTGTTGCTTCATCCCTGGCTTTTTCTACGGCACAGTGTATCCTGGGTATTTCCCTCCTATGCAAAGTATTCTTAAGCCTGCTGGATTAACCTCCAAACAGTTCCAAGATGCCCTTATCTGACTCCCACATTTCTAAGTCTGTGCCAGCTGCCTGAAAGCAGTTTTCTCTTGGCTACTATTTCAGGGAAACGTCGGCTGGCTGCCTCTTTCTCCTCCTTCTGCAGCAGCCAAGCGATTTATCGACCCCAAGAAAAAGCCCAGGGCCAGGATCAGAGACGAGCCCTAGGGACAGGAGGATGGGGAAGTGCCTTGCTAATTCCAAACAGGTATGGAAAGCTAGGAGTGGTGCTGTTCAAACCCTTGCTGATGATGACTCAAACGCAGGTCTGACCTCACGATCCGCCCCCTGCTTCAGAATGCTCAAGGGCTGTCCATTGTTTTTAGGACGACTACCTAAATCCTTATCACTGGGGGGACTCTGAGTGGTTTGGCCCCTGGGGACCTCCCTGGCTGCCTGCTCTTGTGGCCCAGACTTTCTTTCTCATTCCTAGCATAGTTAGTCTCTCTCAGGCCTAAGAAGGTCTTCTCTGACTCTTCTGACTCTCCTAATCTTGGACGACTATTTAAAGTCCCACTTATCCTTCAGTCCCAGCTCTGGCAACATTTCTTCAGGGAAGGTGCGCTTAGGATCAGTGCCCTGGTTTGGTTCCATGTGCCTGCCCTTCACTGCACTCACCGCACTGGGATTTGCAAATGCCTATCCCCCTATGTGACCACTTGCTTGAATCTCTGTCTTCTGCTGGACTGCAAATTTTATGAGGGCAGAGATGGTGTCTGGGCTGCTCTCCGGGTAATCCTCAGTGCCCGGGTCAGCCCTGAGCATACATAGTAAGTTCTCAAGAAGTCAGGGTAGGGAGAATAATGTCATGATTGTCGTTTGGTTATAGGATTTCATGTCCCCTTAGTGCCCTCAGTTCTTGGTCATGCTGCTTCAAAGAATGAAGAGGTAGACCAGGCGAAGAGTGGTAGGCAGCAGAGCAAAGTTTGTTGAGCAAGACTACAAAGTTCCTGGAGAGGGAGGGGACCCGAGTGGGTTGCCCCTGGAGTTTCTAAGTTTCGGGGTTTTTATGAGCTTTTTTTGCGGAACTTCTTAAGCAGTCAGGGTGTGCTGAGTCGTGCCCATTAGGGCTCTGGTCACGTATCTGTCTACCTATTAGGTTAATGTTCACGTGCTGATGGTCTTCTTCTTCTTCTTCTTCTTTTTTTTTTTTTGCTGACATCTGGGGGCTTAGGTCTTCACTGCCCCTTGCCTGTGATATTGACAAATGCTTTTGTGGCTAATTGTCTTATTTTAGGACGTTTTGCAGAAGTCATTTCTGCAAAGGCTGCAAAGTAGAATGTCAGTGTGGTCCTGTCTAAGCTGCAAAACAGGATGTCAGTGCCTTTTTATTTTAGCGTCCTGACTCCATTATTTCCTTGTTGGGGGTCCCTAACACTTTGGGTGGGAGGGGAGGCAGGGAGGCACACAGACAGGAATGGGCTTCGTTACTGCCCTCTTTCTTCTCGCCTCTGTTCACCTGCCGTCAACTCTGGTGATTTTTCCAGCATCCCCTTTCTCCCCTGCAGATCCCCAGAAAGGACTCCAAACCCCTTAATCTTGCTTCCCTTCTCCATTTGCCTGCCAGAAACAGGAAGAAGGAGAGAGAGGGGTTGGGACCACAGGTTTTTTTTTTCTCCCTGAATTTGTTTATTTTATTTTTTCAGTGTTACAAGATTGATTGTTCATGCACCACACCCAGTGCTCCATGCAGTACGTGCCCCTCTCGATACCCACCACCAGGCTCACCCTTCCCCCCCACCCTCTCCCCTCCAAAACCCTCAGTTTGTTTCTTAAAACACTGTCCCGGGGACTCTGAGTGCACTGGAGCAGGCGGAGACCTCATACTTGCCAAAATGAACCAAGGTCGTGAGGCAGAATTGGTGAAGGCTCTGCTGTGGGAACCAAGTCACCTCAGTGCCTTGAACCCAGCACAGCCCATCCTTACATAACTCGGCAAGTCAGAAACTAGAGGGGAAAAATAGTTCCTATTTTCCTGTTTGGGGCCTGGCGCTTTGCCTTCCTATGCTTCCCTTTGGAGAGGTGATGACCGTTGCTGTGATAATCACAACCTTCCTATCCACGAGCCACAGCGCAGCGCCGCACATCTGCCCACTTAAATGTGTGTTTTTGTCCTTTGCTGCTGAATCCCAGCTGGAATTTGTATTTCTGAAGTGTGTCCCCGCCCACTTACCAAGAAGGAGAGCATCTCCTACAACCAAAACCACCGAGCCTCTATCGTGACCACACGCATCACTTCTAGGCTCAGAAGGCACCAAGGACTCTTTTTGGTAAGACGGGAAAATCCAAGTTCTTTGCCAGACACTCGGGGCCGTTCAGACCCAGGTTTCCTCTGCTTTGTCCCCTTCGGGGAGTTGCTGTGCAGCCAAGGTCTGCTTGGACACCCGGGTTCCCCAACTACTTACTTTGTTGTTGGGGTTTCAAGTAGTGCCGTGCTCCCCTGCCTGGAATGCCTATCCTCCTCCTGCCCATGTCTGACTGCCAGCCCCTCCGCCAGTTCCTTCAGGATCAGCACAAACCTTGCCCTCTCCCCCACCCAAGTCTTTCCCGGCTACCTCGAACCGAAGCCAGCAGCCCCCTGTGCCCTTGTTCACTTGGCTCTTGGCAGCATTCACCTCTGCTGCTGACCTCTCTTGTCCCCTTTGTCTCTGTGACAGCCACCTGTCCTTGTCTGCCTTTGCTATGGTTTCATCCTTTTTGACCTAGACATTACAGGTGGCATTTCTCCTCTCAGTTCCCACCTGCAGGCAACTGACTCACAAATTGCTGTATCCATCCTAGATATTTCCTCTAGGTTCTAAATGCTTAGATCCAACTCTTAGATTCTCAGCAGCATCTCACCCCCAGCGTGCCCAAGAAAAACGCATGATCTGCTCCCCACTTGCTCTGCCTTCGACCTCGCCCTTTCCAGGGTTCCTTCTCTCAGTGAGTGGCATCACCGTCCATCCAGGCACGTAAGTCAGATCTCCGGGAGTCATCCTGGGCCCTCTTGCTACAGACACACTTAGTCATGCCTGCCATGTGCCAGACTCTGGTTTTCACTCATGTGTGTCATACTGTCTTCGTTCTCTGTATACACGGGAACTCTCTGCACGAAGACTGCAAGTTCCTGGAGAGAAGAGATTCTATCTCTGATGCATCATGCCAGGCCCTAACTTTAGCATACTGCTACATTCCTAGCAGGCGCTCAGTAAATGTTTACTGACTGTTTGAGCAGCCATGGAGCAATCCATGATGCGCAACCAAGATAGACAAGCGGAGGCTAAAAGAGGACTTTTCGGTGATTCCTTAGAGCCTCCTAATACCCGACGTCTGATTTGAGAAAATGTAAAGGATTTTAGGGTCTCTTTGTGCTTTTGAATCTGTGATTCCAGGGGAGCGTGTGTGTGTGTGTTTTCTGAGTTTTTATTTGAATTCGAGTTAGTTAATATTTGAGTGTGTGTTTTTGAACCGATGGAGAGCCTAATTCCAAGCATGAAGCTTCTAAGTTTTCAGATGCACAAGGCAATGGAAGGGCTTCATTCAGAACAACAGTTTTGTTCCTTACAGAGCAGGGTTGGGATAGGAAGCAAGCATTATTTCTTTGTTTTTTCAAGTCTTGTGGTGCAATGCATCAGGTCATCGGCATGAAATAGAAGGTTGAGGCCACTCTGTCATAATGGGAAGGGTTATGTAAGGTGAAAAAGCTAGAAGGGAAGTGATTTATGAAATTCACCAAAGACATAAGAAAGGGCCAGATTTACGGCATATCGTGATTATATGCATTATTATTATTTCATTTTTAAAAAAGATTTTATTTAGATAGAGAGCATGAGAGAGTGAGCGCAAGGAGGGGAGAAGGGTAGAGGGGAAGACAAATGGACTCTGCATTGAGAGTGGAGCCCAACACAGGGCTCAATGCAGGGCTTGATCCCAGGACCCTGGGATCATGTCCAGAGCCTAAGACAGATACTTAACCGACTGAGCCACCCAGGCGTCCCAACTGCAGGCATTTTAACATGAAAATCATTAGATGGATAGATGTGAATTTTACACATAATTATGAGGGAGTTTTCTAAAGTGGAATCTTAAGTTAATTAAAGTGATACACTGCATTTTAAAAAATTTCAAGGAATAGAGGAGGACCCACCTAGTCCAACCCCTAATCTAATGCTCCTACTCCTTATACAATAGGTTTGCAAGGTAGTTAATCAGGCTGTACTTGGATGCCTCCCGTGATGGTGGGATCACTAACCTATCTTTGAATACATCTGATTATTAGAACGTTTTTGTTATGTTTGGGCCAATTGTTTCTACTCAGTCTTCCCGTTAGAGCTGTGCAGAGTAAGTTTGAGGGCTTGTTTACACGAAGCTGAGGACGCTCCCAGATTTCTTACACTTGTGCTTGTCATTCATTCATTCAACAAATGTCTTTATGTTCCACACCTAGTTGAAGAACTGTAAAGATATGGTACTGTCTCCAGAGCCAGGATCTGCATTGCCATGGCTTCCACAGTGTCTGGCACATGCTGGGCATTCAGTGGATATTAAGTGAATGAATGGAGGAAGTCATGACTCTTAACTAGAGGTGTTCACAGTCAAGTTTGAGATGCTCACAGTGACAGACATGGAGAAGGAAGGAAAAGACAATAAATTCATGAGAGGATGGGCAAATGATTTCAACAGGAAATGAATGGGAGATGAAAGCCAACTGGCCAATAATCACCTGACAGAATACTCAATCTCAGTAGTAATCAGGGAAATGTAAATTGAAGTGACAATATACCGTTCAATACGCATGAGACTGATACAAACTGAAAAGTCTGACAACACCAAGTGTTGGTGAGAATGTAGAGCAATTAGGACAATAATACCTTACATTGGTTGTGTAATTTATAAACCAGCTTGTAGAGCCAGTTGAGACTATTTTATAAAATTAAAAGTGCAGAACTTTGACCCAGAAATTTCATCTCTGGGTATATGCCTTAGAGAAATGATTTCATGCAATCAGAAGAAGGTATGCATATGAAGTTCACTGTAGCCTTGTTATAGTAGCAGAGAACTGTAAATCAACTAAATGTTCATCAGTGACAGAATGGTTAAGCAGGTTGTTCTAAGTCTGTTGAGAAGCACTACTTACCAGATAGCAGAAAATGTGAACAAACTAGATTACATGTATAAACACGAATAATTTCCAAATATTGCAATCAGCTAAAAAAGCAAGTTGAAGAGGGCTAGGTTACAGTATTTGTGCAAAATTTTATTCTATTATTTTTTGATTTTTTAAAAAAGATTTATTTATTTATTTAAGGGGGGGAGAGAGAGAGAGAGAGTGAGCGTGCAAGCAAGATAGACAGGCAGAGAGAGAATCATAAGCAGACTCCCTGCTGAGCATAGAGCCCGATGCAGGGCTCCATCTCATGACCCTGAGATCATGACTTGAGATGGAATCAAGAGCCAGATGCTCAACCAACAGAGCCACCCAGGTGTCCCTGCACAAAATTTTGAAACAGATGAAGCAATATTATAAAAACAACTATATATGTTGAAAAACCGTGTGGGAGTGATAGATACCAAATTCAGTGTAGTACTTGATTATGAAGCCAGGGTAAGGAAATCTAGCTGAGAAAGGGTATACAGGAGGCTTCAGTTGGATTTGTGCATGTGTCTGTGTTTAGCTGGGTGTGGTTGCATAGGTAAACATTAAACTTTTTTTTTTTTTTTGGTAGATGAACACTTTACAGCCATGTTTGTATCCTTGCATAGCAGATCAGATCTGATGGATATGTAATTGTCTTGGACCAATCAGATTCTCTCTTTTACATATACTCAAAATATTTCTTTTTTTTTTCTTCAGAAAAGGAAAAGGAAACAATGACAATGGTGACAGATAATAGTATTTGGCTGAACTATAGCTACTGATCAATTTTTTGCTTCCTTACCACCTTTTGCCAAATATCTTCCCGGTCTCTTTTGCAAATAAAGGTGGCCATGAGACAGAGTACTAATGAATGAGACATATGCAAAACTCTTCTTGGACTCTTCTCAGAAAGCTTTTGCTTTTCTGATAATATGGTCAAATCAAATAGTGGCACCTCCCCTCTCCTTTCTCCTGTTTTAAACATGGATGAGATGTCTGGAGCTCCGATGGCCATCTTGCAACCATGAGGAAAGGTCAAGAGAATCACAGAGACATTAGCATAAACATCAATGCTGACCCAATGCCAAGTTCTCTAGACACCTCGCTGTGTAAAAACAAACTGACAAACCAACAAAGACTGTTTAAGACTGGTGTGTTTTAAATCCTTTCTAATTGTCATGATGGTATGCTACAAAGAAGCATTATTAAGTCCTACCATATCCTGTTCTACTTTGCTAATGTGTCTTTTAGTGAGGCACCTCAAACTGAAGACTATCCTCTGAGGGAGACACATTTTTTTTTTTTCCAATAAAGGAAGGCTGTCACCTGGCTCACTTTAATGTATATATTTATGTTATTATGATCCAAGATCAAGCGTGCATTTATGGTAGCCTCGTAACACTGGAGATTCATCCTAGCCTTCTAGTCACTCAGGTCCCAGCATCCTTAACTAGTAGTTAAGGTTTACAGAACAGTGATCCTTATAGTAGAAGGTAGAATTCATTTCACTGATGGGCAGAGGCTCACAGAGGCCAAGTTATTTTCCCCAAGGCCACACAAGTCCCAGAATTCCTTTGATCCTTCCTTCCTCTGAGAACTTCTCTTCAGCCTGCTCCAGTAGATCCCCCATGCACCCAAGCCTGCCTTCTTGGTCCAAGTGGGTAGATGCCTGCTTGAAGCTGCACCAACTGAACTATCTCTTTGGAATATGTTCTAGATTGGAAACTGCACTCATTTCTAAGACTTCGGTGCAATGGATGCGATGAGAGACTTAAAGCCCAAATATTATTTCAGGAACCTGTTAATCTGACAGAGTGGGCATGCACAGGTTATCAGAGATGAGGGGGCAAAATGCCTCCTTCAGAGACTGGTGTGCCCCCTGACACTGTGCTCACACCTTCCATGACCTAGCCCTGGTGAGCACTGGCATCCTGGCCCAACACTACTGTGGCTTAGGTACTTAGGCCTTTGTTTCTCTCTCTACGTGCAAACTGATGTTCTTCTTCCTTCTTCCGTTGAAAGAATTATGTGCTATCACATCTCTTGTCATGGACTGAGAAGTGAACATTTTCTTGTAGTAATGTACATTCACTCTATGTATCTATCTATAGTAAGATCTACAAAAAGAAAGCAACAGAAAGAAAACACTGCTTATTCCAAGGTAGAGAAAGAGTTAATGAACAAATAGATTACAAGCTACTAGGAATGGATGCTATTTTTCCTCCTGTGGTTATTGAGGGTTTTAAGGCAGTTTTCATGAAAGACAGAATTCTAACATTAGAAGGAAAGTGGTTTTCGTGCGAGGGCCTCTTTAGCATCAAAGGGACAGCACCTAGGGGTTGGTCTTCTTCACATGCATGGGATTGATGGTCCTTGAGCATTTTTGGTTTATGCAATAACAAGGGTGGATCTTGTATTTTCATTCCTGAAGAGTACAGTGAGCTTTTTCTTCTGAGAAAATCTACAGTTGAGTGACGTGTTTTAGATCCCAAGAACCCTCAAATATCAACTTTAATTAGGTGAAACAATCTGAAGTTTCCTTCCTTTCCTTCCTTCCTTCCTTCCTTCCTTCCTTCCTTCCTTCCTTCCTTCCCCTCCTCCTTCCTTCCTTTCCTTTCTTCCCTCCTTCCATCCTCCTTTCATTTTTTTCTTTTTTCTTTCAAGGTAGAAGTGTTAAAGAACACTGATTACTCCTGAAAAATAGTCTTCAGGAAGAACCAAATAGTTAAGGTAATTTCCATTAAGATCCCTGTTCAGGGTAGCAACTCCCACTGGTAATTGAACCCATTCAGAGAGACGGGTATGAAATTCAACTAACATATTGTTTCTCTGCAGGACATGTTTAAATATCTACCATACTGCTGACTGTCGCTTGGGACTAAGAAAATTTTAAAATGTGAGGGGAAGATAGAAGAGACTACTTGGAAGCAAATAAAACTGTCTATTAGGTCAAAATGATCATACAGGGAGTCCCTGTGGGTTCTGCATGAAGCATAGCTTTATAGAAAATACAGATTGAGGCAATTAGTCCTTTCCAATTTTATGCAAGCAGTAGCAATGGGAAGTATGCCAAGAGGGATGATTAAGGATTAAACAACAACATGGGAACTTGATCAGAAGCTCCAAAATCCTGTTGCCAGCATCTGATATTTTTATATCACCTCCTCCTTGATTGTGAAAGCCAGGGGGCCCTTCGCCTGAACCCCACCCCTTAGTCTACTCACTGCTCAAGGGAAAGTCGAGGAAGAGAAGGATCCCGTCTCTGAAAGGGAGCCCAGCCAAGAAAGGCAGGAAGGAGCATGCTCATTTCCAACCTCTTTGGCAAGCTCGAGCGGGAGCAAAAGCCACTGCCAATTCTATTTTTTAATACAGATTAAGAAAGGTTTTGTCCATACATGCGAAGGGAAGTGCACAGTGCGCTGTGTTAATTTAAGCAGAACAATTTTTTTTTTTTAAATTAAAGAAAAAATGGGGCTAAACCATTGCCTGACTATCCAGGGACTTCTTTTCCACATGGTGGATCCAAATTGGGGTGAGAGCCTGAAGTGCAGCGGTTTCTTCCGTAAGTCGTCAGCATGCTACCCAGCTCCCCATTCATCACCGCGCCTTCGCCCGCCAGCCCAGAGACCGCCCCTGGGACTTTGCAGTCTTAGCCTAGGAGCAGAAAACTCTGTCCTTTTGGAAACAGTGTTGAGTTTCTAGATCTGGTAGACCACGACCAGAGTGGCATTTATGAGACTTGAGTTGGAAAGCTCTCCAGAGAGAGGCAGAGAATGCAAGACAGTGAGCGCCCCAGAATACAGGAGACCCAGTTCTGCCTCCACCAGCCTGCCACTTTTCCCACAGCCTGCTTGTTCCCCAACAATACTCCAAAAGTCTATTTGACATTTTTCATGAAAATCTGTGCTCCAAAGATCGTAGATGGAGAAACATTCATTTACTTATTTCGCACCAAATGTCACAGCCTTTTTATATTCCGGTGTTTGTCACTGAAACGTTATGTTGGTCTTACGCCATCACGAATAATACTGCAATGAACATCCTTCTACCTGTGCCTTCATACACTCATTCCAGTTTCGGTCAAGGTCTTAACAGTGATACTGTTGTCAAAGGGTGTTTTCGTCCCTTTGGTGTATCCCACAGTGCCCGCCATGCTCATGGAGTAATGAACACGTGGTAGGAGTAAAATGAGAGGCAGTAAAGCATCAGGGCTGGAGCACCAGCTCTGCAATTAGCCAACCTCAGCTCTGCAACTTAGAGCTTGGGTGACCTTGGGTAAGTTACTTGACCTTTCGAAACCAGAGTTTACCACCTGTGAAATGGAACAGTAAATGGTGACATATTGGAGCACCTTTGTGCCAGGTAGTGTTTTAAGCACTAGACTCATTTACTTTCCAAACAATCTTAAAAGGCACATACTATTTGTATGTCTCTTTTAGAGATGAGGAAACAAGGCACAGAGAGGTTATATTCTTTGCTCAAGGTCACACAGCTAGTAAGAAGTGGGGCTGGTTTTATTCCCCGGAAGTTTGGCGGTAGAGCCCATCTTTTAAACACTTTTTCCTAAGGGACTTCCAGAGGATAAAAGAGAAAACACAAGTAGATATGTAGGTAGGTGGACAGACAATGAAGCGAGAGAGAGAGAGAGAGAGAGAGAGAGATTTAGTGGTGTATGGCCTTCAATGAATTCACATGACTTGGCTACAGCAGAGATACAATGCCAATCCTTCCTCCTGCAAGGCACATCCTCACAGAATCTTCAAAGCAGGCCTGACGGGTTTCTTTAAGATTTCATTTCTATGAAGAGGAAGGCTGGGAACTGAAGCATGTGATTCTGGAGAACTTTTGGAGTTAAAGCTTTTAGCCCAGAAATCAACATAATTATGGGAGTATGTATATTTCTTAGACTGGGAATCAACTGGTACTGATTAAGAAAGTTGCAATAACTGTGAAAAAAGAACCTTTCATCTGCACAAGCCAAAACAGGGGGATGGAGTTCATTAGGGACATGGCCCAGTGAGGAACAGTGGACTGTGAGGCCAGACCATTTGGGAAAGGTTTTTCTGATCAAGTAAACTGTGATATTCCAGAGAGTACTATGGGGTTCCTAGAGGGTAAGGCCTGTTGTTCCTGGTTAAGTGCTTTTCATGCATCATCTCATTTAAGCCTCATAGTAGCTGTCTGAGGTAAGTAGGAGTGTTGTTCTTATTTGACCAATGAAAAAGCTGAGGCACAAAGGGGTGATGTGACTTCCCTAGGAGTCTGTGCTTTTATCCCTCACAGTTAGCTTGAAGAGGATGTAGAAATTCCTCCCACAGAGAGCACAGTCAAGATGGCAGTGATCAGGGTTTGTGTCCTGTGTCTGCCACTAACTGAGTGACCCCAGGCACCATATTTGGTAACTCCAATTCTCTGTCCTTACTTACAGATGGTGAAGTGAAGTAGATAAGGCAATTCATACTGAGCACATGGTTATCACTCAAGAAATACATTAGGAATTAGGAGATGAACATTGAGTCATGTATAGAATTATTGAACCCCTCTCTTGTACACCTGAACCTAATATAACACTGTTTGCTAATGATACCAGAATTAAAAAAATAAATTTTAAAAAGACTCTGGAAATACAGATTTATTATTATTTTGCTGGTGTCAAAAATCACAATGTTTAAAATTAGGCCCTTTATATCTACTGTAACTATTCCATAGAGTACTGAGTATCAAAGTGTGTTTTGCTTAGGAAGTGGAAAAAACACCGTATAGACCATATGTCAAGAGTTCTAATGAAGCCAAGACCACGGATTATTTTTACCAGCAACTTGCCGGACTCCATGTGACTTCAGACTTGCCCTCTGTGGGACTGAACAGTGCCATCCATGGAGTCAGGACCCAGCTGTAACCTGTCAATTACTAACAAAACCGAGAAATCTAAGAAAAATTCACAAAAATAATTACCCTAGCAGAAAGGAAAAACCCTTGCCTGGTCTTAATCGATGGAAGAACTTGTCTTAGTGGTAGAAAGTTGGGTAAAGATTTTTTTTAAAGATAAATGGTCTTTCATAAAATAATGATAATAGTCACTGTTTATAAGTTCTCACTGTGATTTGGCCTGGGCCATGAGGCTGACACACATCGGCGTCAGTCCTCACAATGGTCCTGTGGGGTCAACAGTGGTATTTATCTCCTTTTCATTAAAAAAGAAGCTAAGAATCTCAGAGAGAAGTGACTTGTTGGATTTATCACCTTCTCTCTTATCCTCCTGCCCCCAAACCTTGTTAATAAGAGATAAATATTGTGAAGTCCCTGTGAATAGCTGGACTGAACAGCCAAAACACTTCTGTAATGGATGATTTAAAAATCACTGTACATATACTTTTATTGTATGACATGATAACATGTGGTAAGTAGTTTCCTGGCTTTGTTCGAATCACAGACTTTCTCAATTATGTTCTATAATGAGCTTCAAAAATGTAGGGCCACGCTTATTTTGAAATGCTGAGGAGAAAGGACGGGGAAAATAGATTTCCTGACTTCCTGGGCCCCCACCAAGAAGGTTCCTTTCCCAGTGGAGTTGGCCCAAGGCCATTCTCCCTTTCCACAACCTGAGGAAGACTCCTTCTGGAAGCTTCCCTTGCCCTTGCCTCCTGCTGTGGGCAGTGGGTGATGATGAGGAAAATTGCTTTGTTGAAGTTGTTAAAAGAGAGAAACTTGAGGGAAGATGGGCTGGAAACGAAGAAGCTGAGAGGGATCCCCAAGTCAGGGTCAGCAGGTTTCAGAGGGGAGGTTAGAACCCTGAGCGGGACTCTTATACCAGGAGAGCCCTGCCACAAATAGGAAACAGAAAGGGTGAAGCTGAGGCTCCCTAACAAAGTCTTCCTTGTGGACCCCCTTTCACCCTGAGAGGACCAGGCTGCAGAGGGGGCGCTAGGCTGGCTCAGCGCAACACCAGTTACTCGGGCCTGAAATGGGCTTCCACCATATAAAGCTTTGTACTTCATTTCCAGTTCCTCTCTTAAATTTCCTTGAGCACTCCTCACAAGCTTCCCGTGTCAGAACTCATGACCTATGTTTCCCCTGTAAGGACATTTCTTCCCTCAACTCCTATTTCAGGCCTCACCTCCCCAGAGCTTTTCCCTGACCACCTTGGCTGAGGAAGGTCTTTTCCAGTATCCCCCCTTCACCCTTCACTTCGTTTGTTCCCTTCAGAGTGCATGGTGTGAGTTTAATTCCAGCTCTTGTGGTTTGTTCATCTGTTTGGTGCCGGCTTCTGCCATCAGTCTGTAAATTCCAGAAGGGCATGTCTGACCATTCAAGCATTGATTCCAGGGCCAAGCACAGGGATGAGAACAGAGTAGGTGTTCAATAAAGGTTTGCCAAATAAATAAAGGAAGGAATGAAATATCCAGCCACCCCCTGGGCAACAGATTTGGAAGAAAACTCCAATATACCTATGGAGCAAAGAATTATTAAAAGTCTTTGGAAAGACGTTAATTCAAGTTTTAAAACATTCTCCTAGAAGAATCCCAGGAGAAAAAGAAACATAAATAAGTTGGTTTGTGGAATTTCCTGGAAAAGTCTTAGTGAGCGTGTCTATCTGACATCCAAGAGCTGTGGGAATGCTGCATCTTTCAGACTCTGTCTCTTCCCAGTTGCATTTCCAACAGGATTATAATGACAGAAGTACTAAAATAGAGGAGTCTGGTTTCCAATCATCCTGAAATTACATTTATGGCTTTGGAAGGACTGTCATGGCAAATGTTGACATCTTGGCCACTTTGCTATTTCTCAGCATGAGAAATAAAAAGAGTATAAAATCTGGATATTTATTAACCGTTCTAATAAAGATGTGGGAGGAGAGGTTGTAAAAGTTATTGGCTAATGTTACATACCAATTTTACCTCAATAAAAAAAAAGTTATTGGCCAGACTGAGGTTTATGTTACAATAGTAAATTTCATTTATTTAAGATATCCCTCTGCCCCACAACCATAGAGTATCTTAATTGGAAAGCCAAACTCCAGATTGACTCAGTGGTGCTTGTAGCTGTGATTGGCTGGGATTAGGCCTGGTCCTGGTGGAGTCAATTGTAGGTTACTTCACTGACTTCCTGGTTGGGGAGCTTACCCTAAGCTTTAAGGATATTATTAGGGCTACAGAATTAATTTGAGCCCAGAAAGCAAATCTATTCCTTGGACTATGGGCCAAGCATCCAGATGGAGGAGAAATGATGGCAAATCACACTGGCCAGGGAGGAAAGGATTATTCTCTTTCATGGTGGTGTTTTATATAAGTGAAGGCCAATTAGAATTCATTCATTCACTCATTCACTCACTCAGTCATCCCAATTCAAAACCGTATCTGTGTGAGTGTGTGTGGCAACTCATTGCTATGCAGTGCTTCTCGCTTTGCGCAGTATAACAAGACCATGAAAATTATCATGTGAGCTGGAACGGTGCAAAGTGACCATCACTATTGAGGGGAGAAATTATGGTTGTTCCATGACCTTTAAGAAATCTCTGTCAGGGGGCACCTGGGTGGCTCAGTGGGTTAAGCCTCTACCTTCAGCTCAGGTCATTATCTCTGGGTCCTGGGATCGAGCCCCGCATAGGGCTCTCTGCTCGGCAGGGAGTCTGCTTTCCCCTCTCTCTCTGCCTGCCTCTCTGCCTACTTGTGATCTCTCTCCCTCTGTCAAATAAATAAATAAAATCTTCAAAAAAAAGAAATCTTTTTCAGTTATAAATATACAGGGAAATGAAAAAGACAGTAAAGCTGTTATTTATCTAGTATACTGAAATGTAAAACAGTAGAAACATTGAGAATTAATGCAAAAAACTTATCAAGAGTTAAGGGCTTGGCTTCTCATCATGTAACAATGCAGAACAGTCATCTTTTCTGTGTCTGGGGGCAAAGTATCAAACTTCTTTGTAAATTTGGCTCAGTTTCTACCATTTTATCCTTTGTTTTTTATAATTCAATATGAAGTATCACCAAAAGTTCCTTTAAAGTGAATTGATCTGCCAGCACCACTTCTTCTGGGACATAAGCCTCTTTTTGGTTATCACCACTGTGCTCATTTATGTAGAAAAATCTACCTTCGTTAAGTTCCTCTGGTCACATCTGTAGATTACACCCAATGGGAATGACTGTTATTATTCCACAGCCAGCTATTTCCTCTATAACTCCATTGATACTTGATTTGAATTTGACCTCCAGTGTAACTACTTTTCTGTTCTTTGCTACACTTTCATCTTTTCTGGCTAATTCTCCCTTTTGATTGTCCATACTTGGTAAAATGTCACATGGGTTCATCACTAGGGGACAAGGAGGCAACACAACTACAGCCTTTGCTGTCTGTGTGCGAACTGAGTACCCAACACGCAGTGACCCAGCACCATGGCACTGGGGAAGGAATAACATAAAATGTCACTGGTTGTGATGTGAAATCTGATTTTTATGAAGTGATTGGATAGATCGAAAGCAAGCAGTGAAATGTATACCTTATGCAATTACAGTTTACCTACTGTGGTAACTAAAGTCGGAACCATGTTGTTGGAGGGCTGATGTTATCTAACTAAATCATGGTAAGGGAAGTTCATGTTTCCCAGAACTATGCAAAATAAGGACTGCCCACACACCATAGGGAGACAAGAGAACATCACGGAGATTCCCACCAAGTCTATGGAGTCAGAGAAGGTTTCCTGAAGAAGGTGCTGTGCAAGCCAAGACTTGATAAATGAACAGGAGTTAGTTTGATGAAGGAAGAATGTAGGGAAGATTGTTCCAGGCAAAGGTGAGAGTATGTGTAAAGCCTCCAATGTAGGATAGTGCACGGGGCATGGGATGGCAGGTGTGGTTGTTTCAGGTGGATTGTGGGAGGTAACCCCAGTCCGTGGCTTGGCAGTCCCCAACCCCGCAGGCTGTTGCACTTGGTTACCAGGCAGCCCAAGCGGCTGTGGGTGGGAACCTCAGATGGTCACACTAGGGCGGTCTGCTGCCTCTTCGATATGGAGAGGCCCACCTGTGGCTGCTGAAGACATTACCGGGAAAAAGGGAACCAGACCAAAACAAAATGAGTTTAGATACCGGTTGTATAGATGATACAGCAAACCCCAATAACTCAGATACAAATGCTCTAAGTGCAGGGTGATACAAAGCAGAAAGAAAATTCCTTTCACAAATCAGAATTTAGAAGTTTGGTTCAAGACTTTAAGTGATAAGCTGCATTTTTAGTCATGATAAATGCAGAGTACACTATCCTTTGTATTCTGTTTGGCTAAAACCTAAATAGTTACTATGAGCCACTGAGCCCAGGCAAGGCAATGAAAATAAGCTCATGGGATACCCACAACACTCTTAGGAGACAGCTATTATTATCCTCATTTTACAGATGAGGAAACTGAGGTTGAGCCGCCATAAAGTCACAGAGCTTTGGATTCAAACCTAGGATTTATTCTACAGCCAGTACTTTTAGCTACTACACCAACAGCATATTTAATCATAATTAATGAAAACAAACACAAATGTCAAATTGAGTGACTATTTTCTGTAAGGTAAACAGATCAAGATAAATGCTAGAGAAGAGAGCAAGAATGTTCCATCCTTGTAGAAATATGGAAACACAGACAATACTTAAGAGAAGCTGTTTTAAGAAAAGATCGGTGAAAATGAGTGGAATCTCAGGCATGAGCAATGAATTCAAGATTCCATTAAGAAAGCAAAACAATGAGATTATCTCAAATACTGAGTTAACAATGAGATTTCACCATCTGCATTCTAGCCATGAGTAAGACATTTATTTGAATTAGATAAGAAGATATAGTGCCATTTGAAGGAGGCCCAGTAAATTTAATAAGAGAGATAAATGAAACTGACAATGATCTCACACTTTATAAATCTAAACGTGGGACCAAGGTTAGACGCAGAGACCCTAGCAGTTGATGAATGAGCTTGGGTGCTGCTTTTTGCACTTTCTACTGCAGACTGGACCTGATTTTTATGCTTCTTTCTTCTAACCAAGGAGATTAAGAAAGAATAAATTCAATTCCTTTAAACCAAAGCGCAGGAGCAAGAAGCAACCTTGAACCTCCCTACTCAAATAGCAGCTCTGCTGGTCATTTAATCACTGACCAAGTTGTGTAACTTGCCTATGACAAAATGGTAACATACCTACAATGTGGAAATCTGCCAGAACAATTCCTCCGTAGGAAGGGGAAGGGAAGCCCTAGCTGGCTCAAGCCTCCCTGTCGCTTGCTCCTGGCTCTCACTTGCTGAAATTGCTTCTGCCTTTTAGGCTAGAGTATGGGAACAGTTTTGGATCTAGCCAGAGTGAAGTCACTGAAACATTTAGGATGCCCTGTTTCCCTGCTCTCTCCTTCCCACCTCCACTTTGTAATTTCTGACGGGTAGCCCCATACCAGGCACATCGCTGGGACTCCAATGAGTGATCATGTTAGCAAGGACAGACCCGTACATACAGAGAACAAACTGATGGTTGCCAGACGGGAGGGTGGGGGGATGGGCAAAATAGGTGAAGGGGAGTGGGAGATACAGGCTTCCAGTTATGGAATGAGTAACTCACAGGAATAAAAGGCACAGCATAGGGAATATGGTCATTGGGACTGTAACAGCACACCGATGGGACCTACGCTGGAGGCGAGCACGGCATGATCTGGAGTTGTCCAATCAGTACGTTGTACGTCTGTAATTAATGTATGTGTGCGACTGTGTGTCAACTATACTAAAAACAAAACCCTCTTGGGTAGCACTGTATACGACTCCTGAATTCCTAAGATATTCAGTATGTAATAAAATAATAATAATAAGAAAACGTTAGCAAGGAGTGAAGGTGAGGTCCTGTCAGGTCTGGCTCCTACTCACTGCTCAGCATTAGCGCACGGCTCTTTCTCCCTCACTTGATCGGATGCTTAGCTTTAGATACGGACGTTGTGAGTAGAATGAACCTGAGCTGTTCATCCCTTTACTAACACCCCAAACTTTTCATTCTTCATTTTCAGTTTAAGCTGCGTTTTTCCTGGGAAGCCCTGTGAAGTCATCTGAACTATATTCATCTTCTCGTCACAGCTCCCATAGCCCCCGTGCCTCCCAGCACTGAACACGCTTCAGTCTCCTCTGCAGAGCGGGAGGGTCTGAGGGCAGGTGCCGCGCGCATCCCGTCCCCACCGTATTCCAGCATCGAGCATGACGCCTGGCAGGCCAACTGACCTCAGTCAAGGCTTGTGGGGTGAGTGTTGCTTTCTTCATTTTCATTTTGAAAAAGATATTATAAGATATTTAAGACCTGCACCAATGGATGAAGAATATATCACAATGCCCAGGTATTGGGTACAGATACAAGTTGAAAAACCGGCTTACCACTCCCTGAGCATACTCTGCTCTCTAGAGGTAATGCGTAGTCTGAATTTAGTGACTACTATTTCCATGCATTTCTTAATACTTTCCCTAGACATATATATACAAACCTACATTATTTTACATTTTTGTACTTTAAGGGTCAGGGTCTATATATCCTTCTGGAAATGGCAAGGTTTTTTTCAACTTTTTGGGATTCATTCCTACCCTTTGGTCTGGCTAGAGGTCATTTATTTTCACTGTTGTGTACTCTTCCATTGCATGACTATCCTGCTGCTAATCTGTTCACTTACTGATGGAGTATTTTCTAAATTTTTGTGACTACAAAATGCCACAAATGTCCTCGTATTTGCAGTGTTTTCTTCTCTTAGATAAGAATCCAATACAGTGGGGCTTTTCATTTTTCATCTGTTGAAACTGACTTGTACTCGATCTCCGAAAGTCATACAAGATACAGGTCACAGGATAACCCAATTTGTGTTGGTGTGAAATGTCTATTGATAGAACTCTAAGAAGCCATGTGGAATAGTGACAAGAACACTGATACAGGAGTCTAGCTGAGGTGGAGTCTACTACCCACTCTCCTGGTTAGCAGCTGGGCTGCATGGGAACGCAAAGCCTTACTTTTCATTCTGTAGAAGTGGAATGAGTCTCCCATCTACCTATCTCATAAGGTTGTTACACTGACCAAATGAAATCATGTTGCTGAAAACACTTTGGAAGCCTGATGTGCTATGAGACATTGGAATATTAACCACCAAATTTCATTACCCAGGTAACATATGGCAAGAGAGTCACAACAAAACATTACAACAAACATATACAAAAATTTATCACTTCCTATTGTGAAATTTGTTACCCTCTACAATTTATTATCCCCATCTACATTACCTGGAGTATTCTAGAAATAATACCTTATTCCCAGGGAATAGACTGCGGTGGGGGGGGGGGGCAGGCAGGAATCAGACTCTTGATAGAAATGTTTGGATCCAATGCCTATAACATCCTACTGAGTTAAGGTGGTTCCAGAAAGATATTTGTTGCAAAGGCTGTGTCTTCATGCTCAGATATATGCCAAGGTAACAGAGGTGGATTGGCTAAAACAAGGGTTTAGAATGCAGAAGCCATGGGTTCAAACCTTGGCTCTACTTTTCTCTAATTAGGACAGTAATCTTGTAGGACTTCAGGGGAGATGAAATGAGCTCTTGTATGTAAAGCAGCATACCATCTATCAGTGCTGGGCTCAAAACCAGGCTCTGTGGAAATTTCCCAATGGGTCAGGCAAGGTTGCTGGGCTTTTGTTCTGCTCATGTGATCTGTTACCTCAGTTTAACTCCCTTCTTCTTCTTCTTTTTTTTTTTTTTGCAAGTGTGGGTGCAGGATTTTGGACCTTCAGCTCTCCTATGTGTACTGACACTTTCCCCAAAATGACCAGGGTTTGTTCAGAGAAGCAAAAAATGCTGCCACTACCACCAAGTTTTACAGGTGCTGAATGCTTTTGAAACTAAGAAAGAGTAGCCTTGTTCATGTGTCTGATTCATTAGCAAGGCACCAAAGAGAGGGTTTCACATGAGTTAATAAAAACTAATTTTCGTCAAGCAATCTTAGTGTCCTGCAAATGCTAGGAACAGATAAAGGTAAAATTCAGTATCAGAACTCTGGGTTCCCACAGAATTTTTGCTATCCACATCTGCTTCACCAGAATCCTTCTGTTTTATTCTTATGGTCATAATGAGTCAAAGGATAGATTTACTTTGTGCATTGCACACTGATGTCTGGGTTCCTGGGAACTGGCTTGCTTCACAAGTACACTTTTTCTCTCTATAAACACATCTCCTGTAAAGGTCTCTGTGAATAGGGAGGAGGTGAAAGAGCAGGGAGGAGGGAGGACAGAACAATGTCCTTTCTATTCTAGTAATCTGGGGAGGCTTCCTGGAGGGCATATGCCTGAAAAAGATGGGTGGAGTAAGTTGATGGCATTTTGCTGTCCGATTGCTTCTGTTGCTCTATATCCTTCATTTGTTGGCTCAAAGAGGTTTATTAAGCTCCTGCTACCAGGCTTAGGGGCTTGGGAGCCAGACTCCTGGGTTTAAATCCCAGTTTTGCCACTGACCAGGTGTGTGATCTAGGGCCGTTTTAATTTCTCTGTATCTCAATTTCCTTGTCTCAACATAGGAATAATAATAGTACTTCTATCACAGGGTCACTATTGGGGTTGAATAAATTAATTTTCTCTGTACCTAACTCTATAGCTTTAAACGGTAGCTGGGCCATTGCAAGGGTTCAATAAACATTACCTGCTACTATTACTCTCTGCTAGAGACTCTACTGATTAAAAATAATCATCCTGTAAAACTTAGAGACAGAGCTTTTCTGATGAGCTCATCAGTTCTTCAGGGTTAAGAAGAGGCTTTTTTTTTTTTCCTTTTTTTTTAAAAAAATAAAATAAAACAAAAGCCCTGAGTTTATAATCTTCTTGGCCATGACAAACAACTCAGACTTGGAAGGCTGAAGCCTAGAACTAGCCTGGGAGG
Source organism: Nasua narica (assembly GCA_028533885.1). Classification (NCBI taxonomy): domain Eukaryota; kingdom Metazoa; phylum Chordata; class Mammalia; order Carnivora; family Procyonidae; genus Nasua; species Nasua narica. The sequence continues at coordinate 31,199,551 of CM052809.1, forward strand.
CAGACACCAAACTATGTTTAATGGTAAAGAAAATAAATGCTATTATGTATTTGCTAAATAAGCCATCCTTTCCAAATGGAAAACATCAGTCATTTCATTCTGCCACCGAGCTCGGCCAATGCCGTTGGGGCAGCACAAATGGAATGTAATATAAAAGTATACACATAATGTACTGTTCTAAATTCAAAAGGCGCATTTCTCTTACATGGCTTTCCCCGAAAATTTCAGAGAGATGATGCATGGAATGAGGTAGTTATTAAGCTAAATATGAACAACAGTAAAAAAGATGACGGATTGAGACCCTGAAAGAGTTGAAGGGAAACCATTAAATGCAGGTGACAGGGGACGGAGGGGGATTATCAGAAACCATGTTCTCCGGCTTACTTCACGGACAGACAAAGCCTACCATAGCCTGGAGTTCACAGACAGCGATCTTCAGAGAAACAAACAAACAAAGGATGGCCATAGATGGAGAACTGACATGTTTACTCAATAGCCCATTGTTAAGAAATGTTTCTAAGAAAATGACTTTTGTGTGACCTGAATTCCTCACGCGGTGGCCAAAGTCTGCCTAAAAGTTGCTGTTGCGACTATAGGAAAAAAAAATCCCACATAACTAGAATTCTTCAGAATGGGTTGGGTTTATTGTTGCTGTTTTTGCTGTTCTGCTTAGCTTGGCCTACAAAAAAAAATTTATTTCGAGCTGTCTCTTCACAGACTTCTGGGGCAGTGCGGGGAGGAAGCCTTGGAAAAATAGTAGAGGGGAAAATAGTCTTCTTTGTAGAATGCAGGACTCTATAGGGCTTCCGGCCTCCTTGGGAGGAAGATAATTACGACTGGGCAGGCCTGAAGATGCGGAGAGTTGCGAAGACCTGACATAACCTTCGTTCAGATTCAGCTGTTTTGGAAGTAGTGATTTTTATGGAAGGGGGAGGGGCAGAAAGACAGTATCAGAGCCTTTCCTCCAGAGCTGAGAGTAAAAAGGGAAAAGAAAAAATGCTGTTCCAGTAAACTTGAGGGTTGTGACAGTACTTCTAGTTTATATGAATTTTCTTTTTTTTAGAGAGGGGTAGAGAGATGCGGGAGAGGGGCAGAGGGAGAGAGCGAATCCTAAACAGACTTTGCAGAGCCCATCCGCCAGGCTCGATCCCAAGACCCTAAGATCATGACGTGGGCTGAAATGAAGAGTCTGATGCTTAACTGACTGAGCCACCCAGGTACCCCTGAATTTTTTAAAAATATATACGAAATAAAACTTACATACTATAAATTCACCCATTTAAAGTATACAATTCAATGGTTTTTAATATATTCACACAATATTCTTCACAATCAATTTTAGAACATTTTTGTCACTCCAGAAAGAAACCCCATACTCATTAGCAGCCACTTCCCATCCCTGTACCCCATCCCTGTCCCAAGTTCTAACCTTAGGCGACCACTAACCCACTTTCTCTCTAGGTTTGCCTCTTCTGGACTGTTCACAAAAATAGAATCACACAAAATGTGGTCCTTAGTGATCTGCCTCTTTCATCTAGCATAATGTTTTTAGGATTCACAGATGTTAGGATTCACATATGTTGGTACTTCACTTCTGCTGCTGATGTATAATATGCCTTTATATAGATAGAATACATTTTATTTACCAGTTCATCAGCTGATGAACATTTAGGTTGTTTCCACTCCTTGGCTATTACAGATAATGCTTATATGAACATTGTGTATGAGTTTTTACGTAGACATATGTTTTTATTTCTCTTAGGTAGATGCCTTAGAATCTACACCCAGCTGAATTGCTGGGTCACATGGTAGCTCTTTGTTTACCATTTTGAGGAGCTGCTAAACCATTTTCCAGTGCCTGCACCATTTTACATTCCCACCACCATCATGTTTCAATCTCCACATCTTGGCCCAGCATTTGTTACTGTATCTTTTTTATTAATGGCCACAAATGAGAGGGAAGTGGCATCATCTCGTGGAGGTTTTGATTTTCTTGTCCCTAGTGACTAATGATGTTGACTGAGCATTTTTTCTTGTGCTTATTGGCCACTTGTGTATCCTTTTTGGAGATATGTCTATTTAAACATTTTTTTTAAAAGATTTTATTTATTTATTTGACAGGGAGAAAGAGGGGGGGGCGGGAAGCAGGCTCCCTGTTGAGCAGAGAGCCCGATGCGGGGCTTGATCTCAGGACCTTGAGACCAGGACCTGACCGAAGGCAGAGGCCTTAACCCTCTGAGCCACCCAGGCACCCCCCAAGATATGTCTATTTAAATCTTTTTGCCAGGGCACCTGGGTGGCGTGGTTGGTTAAGCATCTGACTCTTGGTTTCAGCTCAGGCCATGATCTCAGGGTCCTGAAATTGACTCCATGCTCAGCAGGGCATCTGCTTGAGATTCTCTCTCTCCCTCTCCCTCTACTTCTCCTGCTCATGCTTTCTCTCTCTCCAAAATAAATAAATAAATCTTAAAAAAAAAAGAGGTAAAAAAAAATCTTTTCCCATTTAAAAATTGGGCTGTTTGTTTGCCATTGAGTTGCAAGAGTTCTTTTTCTATTCTGGATGTCCCTTGTGAGATTTACCAATATTTTCTTCTTTTCTGAGGTTGGTTTTTCATATTCTCAAAAGTATCCTTTGAGATAATTCAAAGCATTTTTAATAAACCCTTCTTAATAGTCATTTTTAAATTTGATCAAATTTCATTTATTTTCTTAATCGTTTGTGCTTTACATGCCATTTGTAAGAAACTGTTGTCTATTTTAATGTCACAAAGATTTACACTTAGGTTTTCCTCTAAAAGTTTTATGGTTTTAGCTCTTACATTTAAGTCTAAGATCTATTTTGAGTTAATTTTGTATATAATGCAAAGGAGGGGCCCAACTTCATTCTTTTGCATGTGGATATACAGCTTTTCAGGCATCATTTGTTGAAAAGACTAGTCTTTGCTCATTAGTTCATATACTTAAAAAAATTAGAGCTAAATATTAGAAAAATTAGCTATAAAACCTATCTGTACACATTATATCTGGTAAGAAAAATTGGTTTTATCAATTTTTTTCCTCCCTAGTACATTGTTTGACTTTGGATCAAATAGTTTTCATGCATTGGTCCATTTGTTTTATTCATTTATCAATCATCTGTTGAATGTCTGTTGGGCAACACTGGAATTTGATAGTGGGTGGATTTAACCTGAGGCTAGTTCCTCTTCTGGTAGAGAGAATGACACAGGGAGGTATGAGAGAAAGGACAAGGACAGTGGATGGTTGTTTTAATAGATTCTTATAGCTCCTGTTACTATTCATCTCTGACATGCCAGTATTTCTTAATACACCAGGGTCTTCAAATATGCTACTCCACACTTTTTTTTTTTAAAGATTTTATTTATCTGACAGAGAGGAGAGAGATCCCAAGTAGGCAGAGAGGCAGGCAGAGAGAGAGGAGGAAGCAGGCTCCCCGCTGAGCAGAGAGCCCGATGCAGGGCTCGATCCCAGGACCCTGAGATCATGACCTGAGCTGAAGGCAGAGGATTTAACCCACTGAGCCATCTAGGCGCCACACTTTCTGAAATGCTCTTCCCTTTTCTCCTTTTCTAATTAGCAACTACTCACTTCAGTTCTAAAAGGAACCATCATTTTCTCAAGAAAGATTTCCTGATTCTCCAGGTCAGTTGCTCCTGTTCAACACAAGCACAGGGCCCTCTACTTCCAACTGTGTAGTACTTTCCAGACTGGTAATGAAATAATTATTTGGGTAATTAGTGCCTTAACGTAAATCTTCTCTGCTGTTGGGACAGCTTATTCAGGGTGGGTACTGTGTCTATCTTTTCATGTTCCTTATTACAGGGAGCTTGAGAGAGCAAGCTCCAGAGTCAACAAACAGATGTGGTGAGAAGCCCAGCTGAAGTTAAACATTATGAATCTTTATTTCTCCACCTATCAGATGGGGATAATAATGGCACCTACCTCACAGGGTCTTTGGGAGAATTAATGAATAGCTCATGGAGCCCCCAGTATGGCGCTTGGCACATTGGCTGTCAGGTGCTTGGAACCTACTGAATCAATGACTCTATCAGCCCTGTGGGGCAATGTGCCATACCCAACGGACCCAGGTGGGAAATGTGCACTTCCCATGGAGACTGAGGAGAGAAGGCTGAATGATGGAGTGGCACAATGACTCCTAAGCAATATTCTGGAGTAACACACATTCCCTCAATGTCCTAGGTAGGGGTCAAAGCACTCTGATAAGAAAAGTATGATGTCTTTCAGAGCCATTGTCTGTAGAACCGTTAAAAACAATTAGACAAACTATATTTTTGTATTTCCACAGAACACCGAGCAACCAATTTGGCTAATTTCCAGAAAGATTTTCTTTTGTGCCAACATTGTTGTAGCTTAGTATTCAACACATTGCTTAGGAAGGAAGACTCTGGAGTCTAATTGCCTGGGTATCCGCTCTAGCTCCTTCACTTAGCATTGAGGCAAGTTATACAACCCCACCGAGCCTCAGTTACCTTATCTGTAAAATGGAATCATTAATCATATCTTGATTGTAGAGTTGTTGAGAGGATCCATTAGGACAGCGTCCTTAGTTCTGTGCCTGGCACACCCCACGGGCTCACAGAACTTGAGTTCCTTCCAGTTGTTAGTGTTGGAAAGGCTCTGGTTTCTGGTTATGAGAGATCTAAATCCCAAAGTATTAGTTTCATTAAACTCTTGACAATCTTCCAAGGAGAATGAGAAACAAACAGCATATAAAACACCCATTTAGTGCTATTTTATTGTAAGCTACAGTTAATCGGATTGCCAAATTTTCCATTCATTCTCAAGAAGTCATAATTAGGAAACAAATACTGCGTGTGTGCGTGTGTGTGTGTGTGTGTGTGTGTGTTACTTGGGGTAGTTAAATTCAGCTGACTTATTTTTGTCTGAGTTTAAAGAACATGAAACAAGTCAATCTCTGGAGGATTTCAATTGTTACAGATTAAGATAAAAAGTCAGTTTCCATGTATCCGATTCCTGATCCTCAGAGAAACTTCTTGGGCCTCAGGCCTTCCACAGTCAGTTTTCTTTCTATCCTGGAAGGAAGCTAAGAGCTCTGCTTGCTGTCCCCTCTCTCCTTTCTTCCTTCTCTTCCCTCTTTTTCTTCCTTCTTTCTCTCACTTCCCATGAAGTGAAAGCATTACTTCTCAATGTCAAATGAGTATAACTGAAATGACACAGACTTCATAGGGCTGTTGGGAGAATATAGGGAGATGTGTGGATTCCTTAGCCCAGCGTGTGAAAACGTCTCTACACGTGACTTAGGATTCTTATTACTATCTGGAAAAAAAGCAAATTACCTATCTCATTCCTTTCCTCTTGATTCTTCTGATTTTGTTTTCAATTCCATGTCTTGGGAACAACTTGCCTGTATTTCTTCCCCTAGTCTTTCCACTGTGGGGTGACTAGCAGCTTTCAGTAATGACAGTGAATTGCTAATAAGTGATTTGTGTATGAACTCCTTAGGAGCCAGGCATCGGGCCAGCATCTCAGATGGGAATTAGTCCCCAGCTGGGATGTGCTCATGGCATTGGTTAGCGTCTGCCAACGGCCTGGCTGCCACTGTCATGTTAGAACTGTCCCAAGGGTGCTGTGGCAATGGCCTTCACCGAGCCACAGACAGGCAAAGGCAGGCTCAGAAGCAAGAAGTGTTTCCATAGGGACAGGTCAATACCCCCAGGGTCAATTGCGAGTGCCTGCAGCTTTGTGCACCACATTAACTAGCATCATGTGGTTCTCTGAGAGTCAATGTTCTAAATTAATGCACAGGGAGGGGCCAAATTCAATTCCTCTTTGGCCAGTTGTGCAGCCTACTGGAGAGGTTGCTTGCAGTCTGCCTCTTTGACCCTAAGGACTAGGGTGATAGGAAAAGTAGGAAAGATGCTGGTGTTCCCTTTTCTAATTCCAGCCCTGAGCCTCACCAGGGAGAACAGTGGCCCTTAAAGTACTGTCTTAGTAGATACAGATTTCTAAGACCTGCACCCTTGAGACTCTGATTCAGTACGTCTGAGGCGAGACCAAGAAAATGCCTCTTGGCCAAGCCCTCAGGGTGAGCACTTCTGTGATCCTTTCCTTGCTTGTGGTCTGGTTGACCTCCCTCCAGCAGTGTGGAGGCTGTTGGAAGGCAGGATCTCGTCTATACTGCTCTCTGCTGTATCCTTGTGGTCTGCCTTCCAGAAAAGGGGTGAACTCAGTCCAGCACCTCTCATGTTTCAACATACACACTAGTCACCTGAGCTTGTTAAAATGTCCACTCTGGAGCCAGCTCCAACAGTCTGCGTGTCTAACCATCTCCAGGCCGGTGCTGGAGTTTGAGGGGGCAGGGTGGTCTCTGAGGGCAATTGGGATCAGACCACCTGAATTTGAATTCTGGTTCCACCCCTTGCTAGTGGGGAGACCCAGGCTGTTCTCTTTTCCTATGAAACAGGGTCAGAAAGAGGACCTTCCTCAGAGGGTCCTTTTGGGGCACCTAGGAGGTCACACATGGGAAGCATTTGACCCAGTTTATGGTGAGTGCTCAACTGAGATGAAATGAGTAATACCAAGAAATGAAATCACAGATCACAGTTCAAGAAACTGACATTGTTTCTTATGCCAGAAAACTGGCATTTCATTTGGCATTATGGCCAATGGACAGAATCCAGCATGACCCTGCATGTGTTCGCATCTTGGCTCTACCACTTATTAGTTGTATGACCTTGGGAAAACTTCCTAACCTCTCTGGGCCACAGTTTGCTCCTCTGTAAAATGGGCATAATAGTGGCACCTGCCTCCTATGGTTGCTGGGAAGACTGGCCAAGATAATGCATCCAGACTCCTCACTCGGGTACCTGGCATCGGGGAGCCCCTTTCATGTTATAATTATCAAGCACCTGCAGCTGGAGAATTTGGGGGCAAGGTTGTGAATTCGGGGAACCTCTGGCCTGGCTAATCCAGACTGTTGGTCAGGTGCATCAAGCATCTTTGACCAGCCATGAAGTGTCAAAGCGTACCAACAGCTACTCCTCTGGAATAATCACAGCAGCGTTTATCAGCTGTGTGACTTTGGAGAATTATTTACCATCTGTGGACCTCAGTTTCCTAATCTATAAGGAGAGGAAAATAACAGCAGCTGCCTCATTGCATTAGGATAAACATACAAGGCAAAGAATAATTAAAACAAAGTTTGGCACATGGTAAGTGCTCAAGAGACGTTAGCTATAATAGCAATTATTGTTACTGTTCAGTTATCATTACAATATGTTGTGTAAAGTAGCATCAGCTATGATAATTACTGTATTATAATGCTGCTATATATTATATAAAATATGTTATATACTAATACCATACGCTAATGCTTGTAATTATGCTGTAATAGTTTGCATTTTTTTTTGTCTGAAAATGCCTTTATTTGGCCTTTACAAATTTAAGAACTGTGGTAAGATGCACATAGCATAAAATTTAGCCTTGTTGCCATTTCTAAGGGTGCAGTTCAGTGGTACTGAGGACATTCACATCCTGCCACCATCGCTACCATCCACCTCCACAATCCTTTTCCTCTTGCGAAACTGAAACTCTGTGCCCTTCATTTTTTATTTTTATTTAAAGCTTTTTTAAAAGATTATTTGACAGAGAGAGAAGAAGAGAGAGCATGCTCACATAAGCATGGGAGAGACAATGGGAGAGGGAGAGAGAAAATCTTAAGCAGACTCTATGCAGAGTCCAACACAGGGCTCGATCTCACGACCCCAAGATTATGACCTGAGCCAAAACCAAGAGTCATTCCCTTAACCAAATAAGCCACCCAGGTGCTCCAAAACTCTGTATCCTTTACACAATAATTCCACATTCTCTCCTTTCCCCAATGCCTAGCAATCACCGTTCTACTTTCTATCTTTATCAATGTGTCTAAGGCAGGTACCTCCTATAAATGGAATCATAAGAGTATTTGTCTTTTGGTGACTGATGGATGGGATTTAGCATCTTTCTTCAAGCTTCATCCATGTTGTAGCAGGAGTCAGAATTTCCTTCCTCTTTAAGGCTGAATACTATTTTATTGTATGTACATACCACATCTTGTTTTTAGATTTATATGTGGATGGACATTTGGGAGACTTTCACCTTTTGATCATTGTGAGTAATGCTTCTGTGGATGTGGGTGCGCAAAAATCTCTTCAAGATGCTATTACTTCCGTGGTCACAGAGTTGTATCTGTATCTTACACCTTCTGGCCTTAGTCAGAAATATTTCTCCTTACACTGTCACACCCCATGTTAAGGAGAAAGCCAAGAAACACGTAAGCAACAGCAACTTCTTTCATTTATTTATTCATGCTCTCATCTATTCACTAATTCCCAGTAGTTCCTCAGCCATCGACCAGGTGTAAGGCATTAGGCTAGGTGCTGTTGGACTTTGACAGGGACCAATATTCCATTTGGCTATCATGTGTAGAAAAGTTTCAGTGACTTTTATTCTTTCTCAAAAGGTTGCCTTGGAGCTTCCCCTGGTCTTTGGATAGAATCCAGCCTCAGGCACACTCAGAAAATTTGCCCGAGTCCCAGACTGACCAGCCTTCTTAGATGAGGCCGTATTCCTACCCAAAGAATTCTAAAAGAGTCTCAATCAAGACTGCAAGAATTGAGAGTCTGTAGAGGTCAAACCTGTTAAAAGTCGTGTAGAAGTAAAAACCTGTGCTCATACTTTCTGTCACTGAGAAACATATTTGGAGATTTTTATTTTTTGGGCGGGGGAGACAGGTCATTTTGATTTAACTTGAGGCAGGCCTCACACTTCTACCCAAAAGCACTCTCCAATCCCCCATGACTTAAAACCAGTGTAGTGAGCTGCCCAGCGGTGGCAGGACCTCGTGCCTGGGGAAGGAGCAGAGGAAGCATGTGAATGCTCAAGCCAGGCTGCCCTGGGAAGAAAACCCAGCTCACTTACAGGATGTGAGGCCTTGGACCCAGGTCTTAATATCTGAGTCCTAACCTCTCTCATTTGCAATTTCCCCATTAGTACAATAAGGTGAACCACAGTCCCTAGCTCATAGGGTTGCTGTGCAGATTTAATGAGCTACTACTCATAATGGGTCCGTTTGTCACAGGGCCTGGCACAGAGTAAGTACAAATTAATGTGGGATATCCATCACAAAAATGAATGTGCTCCATGCTCCCTGCCTGCAGCTGCACAGACCATTTTTTAATCCTTCAAATATGCCACGCTTTCGCTCTTCTGCTGGACCTCTGCCCGGGCTTGCCCCTCCTTTCCTTCTCTCCTACCCTAGCCCCTACTGCCTTTCTAACCCTATTCATTCTTCACTCCCCATTCTAGATATTTTCTCTAAGCAGACTCTTCACCCCGAGACTAATTACTTGTTTCCTTCTTGAGCTCTACAAATATCCTGCATGTTTCCCTGCCAGGGCACCCATTACCATGTCCTGTCACGCAGGCTGGTCACTCTCTCACTAAGCCGTGGGCTCCATGAGCTCTGGGCCTGGCTACCTGGTCTCTGGAGAATCTCAAGTGAAAGACATTAATGAAGTGTAGACTAGTACGTGGCATGAGCTTCCACCGCCAGCACCCCCAATGTGGACACTGGACCTCAGGCACCATGGAGAACCCCTAGCACAGCATACCTCGTGACCCTCCCTCACAGCATGTGTGGGAAAGGGTTTTAGTCAGTTCGCCAGTAAAATGTTTACCCCCCCACGCACCATGTTGTTGGCTACCAAAGGGCAGGCACGGGTATGATAGGACTGATTTGCCTTCTCGGGACTCCAATTCAGCTTTTGGGTGGAGTGGTGAAAATTTTCACAGTATGTTCTTGTCTGGGAGCACCGGCCAGAGGCTCTGTCCATAGCACACTAGACTGATTTGCCTTTTCTCTTCCTCAAACCACTGTCTCAGTTCTCATTAGCAATCCTCTATCCTGATTCTTACAATGGCATATTTGTCTCATTTCATCCCAAATGAATTGTAATTAGTAACTGGGCTTGCTGGGCAGCTTATTTCTCAGAAAGGCTATATTCTCAGTGATAAGACACTTCTGTGCTATTTCTATTCCATCCATCAACCTTCCTGCCAAACGAATTCCTCTTGGATTAATGTAAGAATCATGGCTATAATAATAAACATTTATTAAGTGTTCCTCTGTGCCAGGCACTTTGTGAGTTCTTTACATGGGTTTTCTTATTTCATTTTTACAGCAACCCCATGAAATTGAAACTGTGAGCATCCCCCTTTGTGGTTGAAGAAATTGAGGCACGGAGAGTTTAAATAATGTGTTCAAGGCACACAGAAAGAAAGTGACCAAACAGGAAGTGAAACTCAGGTCTGCATAACTTCAAAGGCTGTGCTCTTAGCCACAAAGCTCCATCACTGCCCTATAATTTTCAGTTATTATGATGTCCTGATTTGAAAGCACCAGGTACACTCAAAAATATACACTTTGTACCCAAAGTGACTTAGCTACTGTGATCTTACCAAACCCATGCTTTTCATATTACACCCTCGCTTACATTTTGTCTTTTGTTTGAAAGATAAATGGGACAGACATATTTCATTTTCCCCTCTTCTTCCTTGTAGAATCAGGCACTGTTTTGTTCGTTTTAGATGAATGCAGAAGGTTATGAGATTGTCAATGGATGGTTAGCTCGACTAGTACCCAGCCAAGCAAGATTAATATGATGATTGTGTTTTTATGGGAGCCACTTTGCTCCTCTTTGATTCCAGAGCTGACTGGCAGGCCTGACACACACAAGCCAGTTAGCAGACAGTATTCTTGGATGGATGCAAATCCACTTCTATTACTGAAGAAAATGTGCTCTTATGCTCTTATGTTCTCTATACTACATCTGTTATTCCTGTGTCTGTGTGCACGTGTGTGTGTGTGTGTGTGTGTGTGTGTGTGTGCGCATGCTGTGTTTTAAGATTAAGAGTAAGCAGAGATGTGAGGGAGATAGGAAATCAGTAACCTCTACATTTGCTTTCAAAGTCAATTCTTTTGATTTACCAAATTCAGAAAATTGAGTTCAATAAATACAGCAACTTGTTCATCCTTATCTAATTGCTCTTATGTAAAAACTATGCGAGAGGAAGAACTTAATACTTTTCAGGAACAAACAATAGGGAGGAATTGTCTAAATCCCAAATTCATGTGTTCTTCAAATACTTATTGAGTATCTACTACATGCACTAGGAGAGAATGTGGAATTATTGGGTAAAGGATACAGAATTTTGGAGCACCTGGGTGGCTTATTTGGTTAAGGGAATGACTCTTGGTTTTGGCTCAGATCATAATCTTGGGGTCGTGAGATCGAGCCCTGTGTTGGACTCTGCATAGAGTCTGCTTAAGATTCTCTCTCTCCCTCTCCCATTGTCTCTCCCATGCTTATGTGAGCATGCTCTCTCTTCTTCTCTCTCTGTCAAATAATCTTTTAAAAAAGCTTTAAATAAAAATAAAAAATGAAGGGCACAGAGTTTCAGTTTCACAAGAGGAGAAGGATTGTGGAGGTGGATGGTAGCGATGGTGGCATCATACTCAGCACTAGGGTTGTGGAGGTAAATAAGTCAAAACCTCTGCCTCCGCTAAATTTAGGATCTGTATACAAATACTTAGAGGTGATGAATGACATCAGTTTGACATCAGAACACAAAAAAGCTAGAACCATTTCACAGGTATTATGGACACATGGTTAGATGAGACTCTTAGCTGGAATGCAAAACAGTAGAAGGAGTACTCTCTTGCCTTTGGTCTATGTAATCTGTCATTAGGAAAGCATTTTCCACATTTTCCATTTGGTTTGGTATCAATAGCAATGATAGTTACTGTTCTATTGTCTTCCCCTCCCCTGATATAACTTGATAAATTATTGATTTATTATGAAGTTACAAGTCAAAATACGGAAAAAAGACCAAATGAGCAACAGGCCACACTGAGTGGTGTTGTGGAAACGATGAGAACTTGGCAAAGGTGACCCTGCCATTGAGCAAGGAGATTCTAGGCACTCATGTGTGTCCCAGGTTTTCGGAAGATAGCTTTCAAATGACTTGGGTAGGCTTCTCACAGACAGAAATTCTAAAATAGATCTAGCTCAAGAGACATGTAGATATTAAAGACTGTAATTCTGACTGCCCACTGTGAATAATTCTAATGAAGAGAAAAGAGAACATCTAAAGCAGGCACAGTGAAGAGATTTAATCTCAAATGCCAACTAGATTGATTGGTAGCAGGAGTTGGAACACTATTTGAGAAGGATTCTGAGCCTTATCTAGAATACCACTGATAGCAGACTAAACACTAAACACACTGACGTTAGACCCAAATCCCCTCGTATAATGTAATGCCACTGGAGTATTTGACTGAGTTAGGATTCAGAACAATCTTAAAATACTAAAGCATAAATCAAAGTCAACAGGATGAAGGCTCATGAAGATAAGTATATATTCTTGCACTTAAATTCAAAATTCAGTAATGGGCTACATTTTGGGAGTCGGCAAACTTGGCTTAATGGCAGTCCATGAAAGAAGGCTTGACCCTAGTCTCCACATGCATCGACAGGATGGTGTGGCTACAGAACATCCTAGAGCAACGGTGGGCTTCTAGAGTTAGGGTAGCCCGCCATTAGCCACTCCACTGGGACTGAATGTGTCTTTTTTTTTCTAGTCTGCTGCTTTGCTTGTAGAGTTGAGGGTATGGACACAGTCCGGGTTTTGGACTTGGACATTTTCTCCCTCTGAGAATAGGAAGGAATATGCTTACATAGAAACAAAGAGGGAAAGGGCTTAGAAAGACCAGGAACCCTTTGCCTTTGAAATAGGCCAGATTTGGAATCAGTTTTTTTTTTTTAAAGTACATCAAATGAATTTTGCAAATATATGGGTTTTTGAAAAGCTTGAAATGTGTTTTGTCCCAAGAGCTCTACCCTTAAATACCCCCACATGCACTTTAGGAAGAATTTCATCCACATGGTATATACACTGCCAGTTAACTCATCAAGATCACTGTTGTGTCAGACCCATTTGATTTTCAACTTACCATTTAAGTTGTTCCAAAAAACTTCTGAAAGCTTATTTTTTTGAGCTAGGATATGGAGTTTGGTAAAAGGAGTAAGTAGAGCGTGCATTTTTCAGCTTCAACTTAACACAGAGGGGACTCTCAAGAACCTTAAGCTGGCTGGAATCTGTTCTTTTAAAACCAGGCTGGCTTTGCCATCCTTTTATAAAGATAATGATGGTGGTGATGATGATGATGATGATGATGATGATGATTATGGTTATTTGGCTGATTGGGTTTGGTTATTTTCTGATTGTTCCTGGAACAAACTTTTTCCTAATAATTATTGCATAAAAATAGAGCAGGCCAAGAACTGGAAGGGAAAGTTAGAACATAATCAGGGATACTTGGGCTAAAACACTAGAACATTTAAAGAACATTAACTTTGAAGGCAGAAAATTTAGTTTTGTGACCAGACTTCCTAGTAAAAGACATCTAATTAGCTCTCACTTATTCTCCTTGTAGAGAGACAAGTTCCAGGGTTGGGAAACCAACAGTTGGTTTGGTAGCTCCTACCCAGGGGCCATCCGCTTGACATCCATCTCACAAGATGACATGGAGACCTAGCCTAACCTAACACATACATACAGGTCAGAGCAGAACTTCCCAATGGCTGTGTAATGGATACTGCTGTTTTTTGACTAATTTTCATATTTTCCTCATCTAATTGTCTTCCCATCGAGGGCCATTAAGAAAGGTAGAGGAGTATTCTGAGGCATCCTACATAGTTAAGTAAGATTAACTTATGGGTAGACTTGAATCTACTATTTGCGTCTTATTAAGACATGCTCTAATGATTGGTCAAGTCCTTTTTTCAGATCAGTGTCCCAGCTGTCTTTTGACTTGATAGGTGATGAAGTAATTTTACAAAGTAATTTTATAGAATTATAGATTATAATTATATAATAAATTATACAATATAATTATATAAAGTTATATAATTCTATAATAAATTATAGAATAAAGTAATTTTATTTTGTAACCTTTGAATTCACTTCTTTCAACCTATATTTAAGGAGAGGGCCATGAAGAATCTTAGCTAAATTGAGATTCATGATAAAAATTACAGAAGAGGTGCCAAATAAGAGGAAAGGTGTAGGCCGTTGGAAATAATAACTTGGGTATTTTAAGTGGGTACATAAGGAAGGGCCATGGAGTAATATTTAAGCATTGGATGGCAGGGAAGAGGAGAGGATTTAACATCTTTCATTTTAATTCTGCATCCTTTGGAAAGCCTTATTTGTTATGTATTATATTATTATTCCAGAAGAATAGTTAGCTTCAAACAGGCCATACCTCATCTCCTATGCTTTTTTTAGCCAAGAAACTTTGAACATTTTTTAGTGACAAGAAATCATCACTGTAAGATGTAAGTTATAATAAACACAAGCAAGTTGCAAGTTCATGGCTGTTAAGGTGTTCATTTTCCCAAGGATGTTATAAAAAATACATATCACCCTAGCAACTCTTTATAATATTCTAGTTCTGTGCTCCCTTCTGAGATTCCAATGCTTTCTTTAAAGGCCAATGGAACTGTTAAATTGGCTCTAGCATTTTATAAAATAGCAAGGGTGGTTTTGATTTTGAAAACAAAAGTATAAATGTGCTGTCCAGGGGAGGAAACAAGACATTTTCAGATGCCCTAAAACTCACTGTCTCAGGAAGAAACTTCCCAGGTAACTGGCTAAACCAGACTGGCTTCATGAACAATTGCTAAGAGCAATTCGATACAAGCTTTTAAAAAAGCCTGAATTCTATTTATAGACTATGGGTTCTTCTATACTTTCATCAGTTTGGTCACTGATTGCCATTTCTTTTGGGTAAAGAGTGGTAAATAAGGTAGGGGAAAGGGGAAGGTTTTTGGTTTAACACTCTATCCAGCCACAAAAAATCAGATTTCAAAGAGTTGGATTTTCTCACATCCATAGAATTCACATA
The DNA here is from genome assembly GCA_028533885.1 of Nasua narica. Taxonomy (NCBI): domain Eukaryota; kingdom Metazoa; phylum Chordata; class Mammalia; order Carnivora; family Procyonidae; genus Nasua; species Nasua narica. The sequence goes on from CM052809.1 coordinate 31,214,558, forward strand.
ATGAATTCTATGACCAATATGCTGGTATTCTTTGAGTAAACAAAGAGAATTATACAGTTTTTAAGAAGTTACAATTATATCACATGGTAGAATTCAGTTGTGTACATGGCTGATAACCATCACTTTCTTTGGCAAGCTCTTTTTCTTCCTTTTTCTATTTTAATTTTCAAATTAAAATAGCCTTACTTCCCTTTATTTTATTTTTCCTTTCTGTCTTTTATAAGACCAATTAAAAAAATCTTGTGTATGTATTTCCTGGTTATTACTTATTTTTATTTCTATTTGCCTTAAACCACTCTTTGAAGTACACTTAAAGCCACAGGAAAAGAAACTACAACACATGCTCTAAGAATAGAAGTTCTCAGTAAAAGTTTGTTAAATTGAATAGCAAATATAAGGTCTAATGAAAGAATCTGACCAGGAACACTTGATTATTTTATTTATTAGTTTAGCAAATATTTTTGATCACCTAGTGTGTGCCAGGCACTGTTGTAGGTACTGAAGAGTTTGAGGTAGACAGGAGAGTTAGGGCCTTTGTGCACGTGGAGCTTACTGTCGAGTGGGGGAAGGCAGACACTAAGCAAACCAACCAAGCAAATAAGGAAACCAGCAGGCAGTGCTGTGGGGAGGACTAAAATTAAATAAGGTGATGCAATAAGCAGATCACAGCTTTAGGTTGGAAGGTTAGGGAAGACCTCTCTGAGACCTCTCTGAGGTCATTAAGGCTGATGTCTTATTCCAGTTACTGTGGCTGCATAACGAATCACCCATGAACTCGGTGGCTTGAAACAACAATTTATTATGCTGCTGGGATTCTTTGGGCTGGGAATTCTGAGAGGGCATAGTGGAGACAGCTTGTCTCTGCGTCACAATGTCTGGAGCTTAGCTGGAAGATCCAGAAAGTGAGGCTTGGAAGAATTTTGGGGTTTGTTCAAGCACAAGTCTGGTAGCTGGTGCTCACTGTCAGAAGAGTACTTAACTGGGACTGCTCCAGGCACACCTACATGGGGTCTCTCCAGGTATCTTGGTCTCACAGTGTGGTGGTTGGGTTCTCAGGGCAGGTGTTCCAAGTGTGAGTGAACCAAGTGGAAGCAGTATTATTTTGGGGGGACCTAGCCTTGAAAGTCACATAGTGTCACTTCTGCTGTATTCTGTTGGTTAAGAGAATTACAAAGACTTGCCTAGTTTCAACAGGGAACCAACCTCATATTGTAGGATATATACTAATGTGGCCAACTTTGGAAAATCCAGTCTACTATAGGTCGGAATGACAAGAGAAGATAGGAATGTGAATATCAAGGGGAAGAACATTCCAGGCAAAGGCCCTAGGTAAACCTAACTTGGCACGTATTTGAATCACAGAAAGAAAGCCAGGGTGCAGGATACAGAGAACAGGGAGGAGAGTGGTGCAAGATAAAGGTGGGAAGATGGGTGGAGGCAAGATCATGAAAAACAAAGAACTCTCTTCATTCCAGGCAGAGGGTGGGTTGGTTTTGGGACTCATTCACACCTTCTTTGGGAAATCTCTTACTCCTTCTTTGGGTCATTGTGTCAATCTGGCCCTCCGTCTCTCTAGCTTCTTATAGTATGCTTCTTGGCGGTGCTGTAATGTGAAATCCCCTCCAGGTCTAAATTTGCCCTTTCTAGATACTGGACACTGTGGGCTGGAAAAAGAACCTTGCATTCCTCCAGGCTTTCAAGATGCTTTTAATCTAGTTGGAGGGATTAATATACATACATACACACAAACACCCCACACACGGTAGCTAACAAATGATTCAGTAAAAGTTAAATGTCAAATATATGGTAAGAATCACATGTGTTCCAGAAGTCAGAAAAAGAAGAGATCATCAAACATTGAACGAGAGTGAATATAATCTAGCAGTTATTAAATCATTGTACATTTATCTACATAAATGAGATATATCTATATTGTAAGAAATGCCACAGGCAAAGTAAAAGGATAAATGATAAACTAGGAAAAATATATGCTGTATATGTGACAAAGGCTATCTTTGGAGGCTCTATCATTCACTGTGCAAAAGAGAAAAATAAAGAAGTAAGCAAAGATTAAGAAGAGGATGGATGCTCATGAAAAAAAATACAAGTGACTAATAATCATGAAAAGATGTTCAATCATGTCATAATACAAGGAACACAAAGCAAAGCAGTATGTTAGTAAACTGACAAAAATAATATAAAAATAAACCATTTTTAATGAAATTGCTACAAACTTTGATAAAACCCAGCGCTCGTGAGGATGTAGGAGATTAGTGGCGTTCTTGTACATCATTGGCATTGATTTTTCAGTAGAAATTTGGCAGTGTTTTCAGAATTTAAAATGTTTATTTTCTTTGCTTTAGCAATTCCACTGTTCGAAAACAACCTTATGGATATACTTACTCCTCTATGCAATGAGATAAGTTTGAGGATGTTGAATTCTGTATTATTTATAATAGCAAAAAATTAAAATTATTCAGATGCTCATCATTTAGGGACTATATTTATAAACTTTAGCATATTTAGAGAAGGAGGGACCTTTGAAATACCATACAACTATTTAGAAGAATTTAGAAGAGAAAAAAAATGCTAATTTAGAAAGATGCCCAAAATGTATTAAGTTAAAAAAGTAAGGTAAAGAAGTATGAATAAGATGATTTATTTGTTTGAAGAACTTCGGTGCACAATCATCTAAACATAACTGTCTATCTATCTAATATACATTACTCAATTTCTGGAAGGATATACAACTTATGAAACCTTAATAGTAGTTTTTGAAGTATAGAATTCTAGGCTCAGAGAAATGGAAAGAGTTTAGTTTTCATTGTATGCTTTCTGTAATGTTAGTTTTTTCTTTAAAATCTTGTGCATGTATTAATTTTAAAATTAAAGAGTAATACTAAAAACGTCATGAGTGTGTCTATGAGGCCCTGAGGTAGTGAAGCTAATGGTGGGAATTTCAGGAGCTGATATGTTGTCATATTTTAGGCTCTTTGGTGCCCCTCAAATTATACTGTTGGCCATCCTTGTTGGCTGGGTGTGAGTCATAAAGCATTGTTCCTGTCTCTTTGACTGCTATTACCAAATCTTAAAGTTTCCACCCTCAAGGAAATTATACTCCTGGGTGCAATTGCAAAAGTCCCCTGTTCTAATTTCAGTGGCGGACTTTTACCTCCCAATTCTACTCTCTCACTTTAGTTTGATATCAGAGACATGGGGGTTGTTGGAAGCATTAAGGGCTGTATGGGGTGGACTGAAAACACCATATTATTGCAGAAGACAGTAATCTTTTTGGGTCTACTTGGGTCTACAACACTTGTAGATGTCTATCTTTTGCCTTCCCATTCTTTAAAGTTTCACCATGTAACACACCATCACAACTCCCCGAGCCTAGATTTTGAAGGAAACACGCATCTTAAGTAATGTACTTCCAATTTTTATGTCTACACTTAAATCTGGGGTTTCAAATGTTCTTGAGCTTGGAAAGACAAACTGGATGCAAGTTAGTCACTATCTTGCTTATAAATATCCTATTGCTCTTTAGTGCAAATCTATTTATTGCCTTTGGGAAAATTCATCATTGTGATGTGTATATTTCTATTTTACAGTATACGAACTGGCTATCAGTTACCTACATCTTCTTCACTAAATAAAAGTGTTCTTTAGTTTTCCTATTAAAGAGAACTCAATGATAAAACATTCAGTGGTAAACACTCAATGATGATATGTCTGTCTTCTTTACCCACATGTGTGTACACTCACATTCCAGAGCAGTTAATATCAGAACACTTGCTTAAGCAGGATACTAAGGACAGTGTAGAAAGGAAAAGAAGGCTCGGGAAGGCAGAAGGCAGCCTTTGGATTGAGAAAAAGGCACCATAGCTTTAATCGTGACAGAGGATGGGATTTGGGGGCTGTTGGCATGTACACAAATGTCGGAGGCCTTTCAAAAGCAGTTAATACATTCACCTCCTTCCTTTCCTTTTTGACTTGATTGAAATATTATGGAGATACTCTCCCTACACTCTTGTGGACGAGTGTTCTTTGCTCATGGCTTGGCAGCACACTTGAAAATGAAAATAGGCCCTGGGAAGCAGCAGTAACATCACTAGGTATCTACCTTAGAGACCCCTTGCTTGTGCTCAAGGGACCATTGAGAAGGATGTTTAGCACTGTATGGTTTAGAATAGCCCCACAGCAGAAATGACCTCTATAGGTCCAACAGAATGAAAATAAGTAAATTATGGTGGAAGTGCTGTATGGCTCCACCATACAGCACTTAAAAGGAATGATTAGATATATATCAGTAAGGTAGATCTTCCAAACATGTTCTGTAATGAAAAAAAAAAAAACAAGTTGCAAACAGTATACCGTTAATGTAAAAAATATTTTATATAAATTATGAATATGTGTGTGTACACACATGTGTGGAGATGTGGTATATATACAAATAGGGGGCAAAACACTCTCATTACCTCTGAGAACAGGGGGAAGGGATTGGAATCGAGGATAGTGGTTGAAGGGGACCTTAGCTTTATTTGCAATGTCCTAATTTTCTAAAAGGAGAATCGAGTCACACGTATTACTTGTGGAACTAAAAATAAGTTTCAAAATGAAAAGATTTCTTAGCATTCTGTTTCTAAAGAAGGCCTGGATATGGTAATATAAGATTCCCCAAACTGGGTTCCGTGGAACTCTCGTGCTCTGTCAGGTGTCAATGGATATTTGTTGAGTTCCAATGTTATTAATCATACAGAGGTCAGAGATGGAGAGAGAATTGTCGTGAACTCAGAAGGAGCAGACAAGTCTGAGCCTTTCTTCCCATCTTTAATCCCTGCCAGGATGGCTCTGAATGGTCCCAGCCCTTTCTTCTCTTTTAGTTGTGTAAGACTAGTTCTGTTATACAAATATGTCTTTAGATTTGAGGACTTTGTTTTAGGTTCCTGTAAGAGTGAGGGAGGTAAAGAAGGTATGCTGCCGGGGCGCCTGGGTGGCTCAGTGGGTTAAAGCCTCTGTCTTCGGCTCAGGTTATGATCTCAGGGTCCTGGGATCGAGCCCCACATCGAGCTCTCTGCTCAGCGGGGAGACTGCTTCCCCCTTTCTCTCTGCCTGCCTCTCTGCCTACTTGTGATCGCTCTCTCTCTGTCAGATAAATGGATAAAATCTTTAAAAAAAAGAAGAAGGTATGCTGCCATTTCTATGTAAATTCAGGATTGTGAAAGCTAGTAAAGATCCAAAGGAGTCTCATCAGGCCCACATGCACTATTAACAAATAAGCTGAGACCTAAGAGGCCAGCAGTTGCCATCTCTCTTTAAAAGCTCTTTTCTTCCTTCTTCCCAACTTTGTCATGATGCAGAAGGCCATGGTGTATGTTAGCAATAGGTAGGAACTGGTGTAAGAGATTTGGGGCAGTTTTCATTTTTGAGCTTTGTGAAAACTTTTCGAGGTCAGGATGTCCTACGACTCTCAAGAAGGGGCTGAGGTGCCATGAACTCAATGGAATTCCTACCATTCCACTAATCTCTGCATGCTGTCTTCTTCATTTTCATTATCCCAGAATCAAGGGGCCATGGCCACTTGGGAGAACATGGTTTTAAAGCCATATGAACTCCCATCTTCAAAGAGGTGGGTACTCAAATACCCTGGGAAGCACTGGGTAAAAAGAAATCCATTGTGCCTACACAGTGAGACTCATCTGAGCCTTTAATAATGCAAATCCCCACCGTGACTCTCCAAGAGAGGTGGAGCAAACGCAGTGAGCTTCCACATGTATTTGACCTTTTTCTCCCCTCGCCTTGCCTATCCCTGCCGCAGACACCACCTCCAGAGCGCAGGCTGGTAAAAGGCAGAATTAGGAAGAACTACCTCACCTCGGTGAAGGTATGGTTCACAAACTGCCAAGTGAAAAGTGATGCTTTATGAGACACGACAGCTGGCTCTCACACTGATTCTAGCAGGAAAAGAGTTGAGCCTGTATGTAACTTTGCTAGTAAAAGCTCCCAATTTCACGTGCATAAAAGGCTGCTGTCAAGTCAAGCAGAAACGCCATGCCATTGGTATGTGTGGCCGCCACCAACTTGGCTGGTGTGCGGCAGGCACACATCACTATGAAGACGACCTTTGAGAGTGAGGTGAGGAGTCGGGGAACCAAGGGGGCAGCTCTGCTCGGGTCACGGGGAGGTGCTGCAGGCGGTGGGCAGCTACACTTCAGATTCTGGGACTCTGGGCCTTGGGCGAAGTTCAGTTCTGCTCTGTCTCAATTTCTTGGCGGACACAGTGTCATCTTAGCCATGACTGACTTTTGTCTGAATTGCATGGAAGCCCGTGATGACAAATGACTGAAAAGACTTGAGGCAATTACCCCGTTAATTTAGGTCGAGCACCTGCCTATATTATCTTCGAGTCCACAGAAATGGCCTTTGGCTGGCAAGAGAGCTCACCTATTAACATTACAGCCGTAAAGAAAAAAAAAAAAAGTGATGTAGAGCAGAGGGCGATGGGTCCTGACGTCTGTAGGTGCTTACTGACAATGAACAGCGCAGATAAAGGGTGACAGGTAATGATTAACTTACAGTGTCTAAATAGTCTGAGCTTCGCAGAGCGGAACACGCAAATCTAAGAATGGCCGTGAGCACGGGGGAAGCTTGTGGAGTATTGGCAGGATCTGTTTTCCTGTACCCATGCCCCGTGTCAGACAAAGTGCGGGGACGTGATTGCAAGCACAGGGCCCGGAGTCAGGGACCCGAGGCCAAATCTCAGGCCGGCTATGTCCTAGCTGCGCACAATGGGCTGGATTTTTTCGTGCCTGACGACCTAACACACCTGGCTTATCGTAAGGATGGGAAGAGTCAGTACGAGAATGCGAAGTGCCGTGCGTACAGAGTGCTGGGCACATGCTGGGCACTCAACAAAAGAAAGATCTCACAACCGCCCCCCTTGTGTCATCGTCTCACCAACAACATGTTTGCCGGGAGTGTCAAACATGGTTTGGCTTCTGATCTGAGAGGATGGCTAAATAGGTTTGATACTCAAATCTGTTCGATCCTCGTCAGCTATGGGAAAGTGGCTTTTTCCTTATTGTTTCAGAAATAGTTTTTCGTTTTTTGGTAAGATTGGGCTTTGGGGTTTTGTTGTGTATGTGTGATGGGGAGGATGTGGTTTTGTAGTCCCATGTACTTGGACCTGAAGTCCGGCTCTACTGACCAGGAAAGTGAGCAGGCAATGTGCTCTACCTCTCTGAGTCTTGGTAGCCTTATCTGCAAAATGGGGATAACCATTCCTGGTTCCAGGGAGGATTAGGTGTCAGATAACTTTGAACAGTGCCAGGCACATACAGGCTCGAGAGTGGTTAGTTCCCGTGTCCTGGGGGGAGCTGGATGGGCTCACGGGTATTACAAGGGAGCATTTTAAACTGCCTCACAGCACAAAGTGCTTGACTCACAGGTGGTTGGATCCAGTATTTCAGCAAACATCAAGAGCACAGCTAAATCACAGCCAAGCTGATCCCCTTAACGACACCCTTAACGACATCACAAAGCCAAGGGAATCTTCTGAGGATATGGAAGTTCCTCTGCCAATGCAAGGTGTCATTACTGGTGGCTAATTCCTAGAACAGGCTAAATCTGTGGCTGCCAGAGTTATTCTTGAAGCCGTGCATTAAACCATCTAGCATACATCCGCAAACTAATGGCCTGGGTGTCTTTTGTTCCTACCTCACAGTCAAAATGGCTTCCTGGCATGCTTTTGCTGGTCTCACCTTAATTCCCACCATGGGAATCATGGCCACAGCAGGACTTCGGAATGCCAGCGTCTCAGGCGCTCTGGCTTCAGCATCTCAACGGCTAGCTAGTCCTCTTTGGGTTTCCGAGGGGCTTCTACTCCAGCTTGGCCAGACTGACAAGGGGAGGACTGGGGAAGAGAGTAGACAGTGGAGGTGGCCCATGGAGAAAATCCCTGTCTGAGGAGGGATCAGGGGCAAGGGGAAGTTTCTTCACAAAGGCGAAGGGCAGAGCGGGATGCCCTGAAGCACTGATGGGGACAAGAAGTGCTTGTCCTTGCTGTTGCTATAGCATTTGTAGTTGTCGTAAAATTCTGAAACCAACCAGAATGCCCATCACTAAGGAGGATGGCTAAGTAGGGGTGCATCCATGCTGTCGTAAAAACTGTCCAACTTTTAGAGAGCTAGAGCTCTATCTGACCTGGAGGAATTCAGAGCTGTGAAGACAACAAGGTCCAGAGAAATGTATGTAAAAATAAAGTCCGTATGTGCCCAATTGGGGCTTACATTTATTAGTGATTGTATGCCAGGAACTCTGCTCAGTGTTTCTCCTATGTGAACTAATTGGAATATCACATAACCAGAGTGGAGGTATTCTTATTCTGATCCTACAGAACAAAGATTCTAAGGCCTGGAGATTCATGGGGACATTGGGTTGCTCAGAGTTGAGCCAAAATTTTCATTTGGATCATGGCTAGAACTCTTGACCACTTCTCTATACAGTTTCTCATATATGGTTGGATAAGAGAGCTGTGGAAAGATTTATATCAGAACCAGGATGTCAGTGGTTAGCTGGAGGAGATAAAGAGAACATATCCTCCAGTGATATTGGAAAACCTTTTTTTTTTTAAAGATTTTATTTATTTGACACAGAGAGAGATCACAAGTAGGCAGAGAGGCAGGCAGAGAGATGGGGGGGGAGCAGGCTCACTGCTGAGCAGAGAGCCTGATGTGGGGCTCTCTCCCAGGACCCTGAGATCGTGTCCTGAGCCGAAGGCAAAGGCTTTAAACCACTGAGCCACCCGGGTGCCCCAATATGGGAAAACTTTATGATTTTCCATACGTTTATCTATTACTACTGAGATACAAAAAAAAAAATGAATGTGCAGATGGACATAGTTCAGAATGGAATGGAAAAAAATGAACACTTTGACTTGAGAGGAAATGAGACTCTGGGCACTCTGGGCAATATAAGCCTTGAATTTCATTTATGATTTTAGTTCCGTTCTAGCAATAAAGTGATTTTTAAAAGGGAATAATCCATATGTCTGTTTGAGTGATATGCAGGCTGGTCATTCCCGTTGTTCTCGAGTGGTCTCTGGATCACCAGTAGCAACTGGAAACTTGTTAGAAATGCAAATGCACCCCAGATCTATCAGAAATTTCAGGGAGGGCCCAGCCATCTGTGTTTTAGCAAGCCTTCCAGGTGACTCTGATGACCAAAGCTTGGAAACCACGGGATTAAATAAACAAATGAGCAAACTTTCCAAGGGAGAGGAGATGTTAACGAAGGTGGAGCATGAAGAAAAGGCAGTGTGCCTTTTTGCTAGTTTATCCCCTTAGAAGAATATATTTGATTTTTTTGGCCCTCTCTGAAGATGCTCAAATCATTTTGGCTCAGTCCGAGCTTTGACCGTGCATGCTTCCACCATTATTTTAGGCGAGTCATGGCATTTAATGCACTGGGACATTTCACCACTCCCCCACCTGGGTCTGAGTAAAGACCAACGGTCACAAAAATGGTAACTAAGTGGTAACCAGTTGTTAGCTGCTGCCGTTCTAGATCATGGAACTGACTCTGGAGTTAGAATTTTTAAATTTGGTTGACTTCAGTGATCAAATTAATCAGACACTTGATCAGTTTCTTTCTTCTTCCACGTGGATATAGCCTTTTGACTGCCTTCTCCCTCCCATTAAGGAAGTAATAGATGCTTACTGTAAAAATTTCAGAAGATACAATATAAAGAAGAAAATGAAAGTCATCTGTATTTCTATAATCTAGAGGTAACCACTGTTAAAAGTGCTATATGTTTAACATATACCTTTATAGGCTTTTATCTATGTGTACATACACACTTTTAAAATATAATCACATATTGTGCTATAATAGGATTTTTTTCACGTAACAACACAACACAATCATGCCAACAAACATGGTTTGTTCACATTTGTGAAGATTGCAAGAATACTTCATTGCACAGATAAAAAAATATTACATTTACATTGTTGCCTAATGATGCAAATTCTAACGCTTAATATTGCATACAACATACGATTATAATTCAAGTACATGTATTATAAAACATGACTCTGATTATTCCTGTAGTTTAAATTATTGAAACTGGTATTTCTTGGACAAGGGGCTTTTAAGAATATTGATCTATATTCAATAGATCAATGGTCCCTAGAATGTCCCAATTTCTACTCTTACTAGTTATGTATAAAAGTGCCTGTTGCTCCAACCCCTTGGTAATTTTGGGTGTTATCAGTGTCTTTATCTTTGCCAATCAAATGGGTCAAATGTATTTTTTATTGTTTTTATCACCATTCTTTAATTACTTGTTAGGTAGACAATTTCTTATATTTACTTCCTGGCCATTTAAAATTGCATCTTCTATTCTTTTGACGATTTTACTTTCCTTCACATAGTACCTTATTGATGAGGGAGTTTCCCTAAATGCCTTCCCTTAAAATTAAGTCCCTAACAGCAGTTACTAATTACGCAAGCAGTCGATGTGAGAGTAATAGCTAGCACTATTCTAAATATTAAATAAATATGTTCTAATATATTAAGATATTAACAAATTTCATCCTCCAATAACCCTACAAGGTAGATACTATTATTATACCCATCTTACGGATGAAGGAAGCGAGCTCCAGGCCAGGGTCCATACTAATGCTCCAGAAGTGAATGCATGCAGCCCGTTTCCCAGAGCCTTTACAATTGACCACTGCAGTCTTCTATCATCACCACCACCAGCCACATCACCACCGCCATGTCTACTGCCTACAACTACTGTCATTATAGTACTATTCATTAAACACCTACTAGAACATACCTAGTTCAAATTGCTAAAATAAATGCTTTTTATTCAGCATTCAACCAACAAATGTAGCTTTTGTCGAGGACCTGCTATAGTTTTGGCACTATTTTTGGCTGATGGAATATTATCGTAAGTAAAGCCAACAAAACTCCTTGCCCTGATGAAGCAAACAGCTTACTGGGGAAACAAACAAAAATTATACAGGTAACTATTTAAAATGTATGGTTTACTTTGTTATCTCCCTTAATCCTTATAGGCGACACAAGTATTAAATGCCATTATTTATTTGGCCCCATTTTTTATATTAGGAAACCCAAGCTGGAGAGGTTGAGTATCTTGCCCAAGGTCACCCAGCTTGAAGTTGGCAGGGCCAGGGTCTATGCCTTCGAGTCTCTTTCTCCTTTAATATTCTCGTCCATCCATCTAATGAGGAAGAGGACATACCTGCCATGTGCCATGTTCTCAAACCATGTTCTCCTCTTTTTGAAGATGAGGGCATAGAACTGTGTGAAAGAAATTTTATTTTATTTTTTTGTGATTTCTAGTCCCTCCCAAATTAATTCACTGCAGGATCCTGTGGTCTACTTTATTGTTGTCAAGAAAAAGTACTGACACGCCTAGAATTATTTCAGTATGATAGAAAGACAAAGATGGGGTGAAGAATCCATCATTCTGGGATATATGTATAAACTACAGACATTTCCCTAGAGAACTGAAGACATTTAACTGAAAGAGGAGGATAATAAAAATCCCTCCTTAAACGTATACTCTCTGCCTCTTTTTCATTTATTTTAAAATGATGTGAACTAGCCAAACTTGTTTGGCTGTGTCTATTCAATTACTGGATTTAATTTGTGTTTTCTGACAGCTTTTCAAAAGAAAATAGCTTCATTGAATCCTCAGGACCCATACACAACATATATTAAAGACCAAAAAGAAATAAGTCATCACTCACTGCAAAATACCAAGAAAAGCTTTTTCCTCCAAAAGTACATTTTCGAGGCCTTAAGTGAAATCTACACTGCTTAATAAAACCCATACTTGAGTGGAGAGTAAAGGCAGTAAAAAGGCAAGCAGAACAAACAACTGATGTTCCAAGAGGTCAATTGCAAACAGGAAAAAACTGTACCCATGGCTGGCTATGTTAAAATGTCCTTTTATATGAAACAAATTGGTATAAACCCAAGAGGGCCAGATAGTGCCTCTTAATTATTATTACTTAGAAAATGTTGGACGTGTACAGGGAGATTCAGGGCCACGTACAGGTTATGATTTCCACCTGGAAATCCTTTCTCCTTGTTTAGAGATGAATTCAGTGCCTGAGAAAGGAAGTCTTCCCACAGATTCATCAAATACCTCCTTCCTATGGGGTATGGGTGTTTGAAAATAACTCCTGAAATTAGGTAAGCTTTATGGATTAATTTCAAACTCAAAATAGAAACAGCCTGAGTTGTTTCTGACTACACAAAAGCAAAATCTTAGTGTAAACCATTCAGACTATAACAAAAAGACATAGAACATATTAAAACACAGAAATTTACTCTTGGTGATAATTTCTAACATTTTGGTATATTTCTATCTATCATGACAGAGAGTTTTATGATCAGCTATAGCCAATAAATTTGAAGACCTATTTAAAATGGATAAATTCCTAGAAAAAAAGGTGAAAGGCCACCCTGATATAGAGGGAAAAAATAAAGAATTTGACTATATCAGTGTGTATTAAATAACCTCAAGTGATAAAGATCTATTTTTCTCAAAAACTTCCAGATGCTGATGGTTTTTTGGAAAATTCAACCAAATTTTTAAGGAATATTAATCTCTACCTTACACATTTTTTTTTTGGAAAATAGAAAAAGGGCAAAATCTATACATATCATTTGCAAGGCTAGCATTACCTCATTCAAAGTTAGGTGAAGACAACACATTAAAGAAAATAATTGGCCATTTTTACTTATTAACATGGATTCAGAAGTTGTAAATAATATATTAGCTAACTTAACTGTAGATTTAAAAATAATACGTCAAAATTTATCTCACATAGAGGATGGCTCAACAGAGAGAATTTATTACATATGCTAGTGTGTTAACAAACTAATGAGGAAAAAAATGTGTGATGAAATCAATCAAGATAAAAATACATTTGATACATTTGATTCGACACAAATTTATGATCAAAACTCTTAGCATGAGGAATAGCAGGAAATTTCCTTAACTTGAGAAAGATTCCTTATATTAAGTATTACTCTCGATGGAGAAACTTAAGATTCATTCTCTTCAAGGTGAAAGTAAGACAAGGATGCTCATTATTACCACTACAAGTCTTGGCTGAAGCTAAAGAAAAGACAAAGAAATAATGAGAATGAGAGTTGATGGGATGGTAGATTACATTCTTGGTCACAGTTATTCACTACCCCTTTCCCTACAAGAGAAAGCACACTTGCTGCCCAATGCCCTGTCATTTGCAGGGCCCTCTTCTGGGAGGAGGAAACTTTTAACTCAATTATTGTCAGGTCTGACCATGGGATTTGTTTTGTCCAGTGAATATGAATGGATTTGACAATGTGCCAGTTGTGAGCATATGCTTAACAGCCATTGTGTGGATTAGGTGACATGCTTGAGCTTTTCCTTTGCTACAAGAATGACATGGTCCTGAAGAGAGCTGCTTCTTCAGCTTGGATCCCAGAATAAGAAAACATACAGAGCAGAGCTGCAGCCAACATGTATTCAGTGTGTTACGTGAATGTGAGATAAATTTTTGTTGTTAAAAATCACTGAGATTTGGGGATTATTTGTTATTGTAGCATAACTGAGTGAGAACGGACTAAGAGAGATGGTAAGAGATAACACTGTATTCATTTACATATGATATAATCTTTTATCTAAAAAAAACAAAAAACAAAAAAATAAATAAAAAAATAAAAAACCCAACGGATTCCAGAGAGAGACTATTAGAACCAGCGAGAGAACTAAGATCACTGAATATGAGGTCGATCTTTCTTTTTTTAGCATTACCAACAGCCAATCAGAAAATAGAATAAATAATACTACATCATTCCCACTCTCAAGAAATGTATTATATTATAGTAATAATTAGAGAGTTAATTAAGAGTTAATTATAGTAATAAAACAATGTATCTACAGAGAGAACAGACAACTTTAAAATATTAATAAGGGATATAACAGATGATCTGAATCAATGAAGAAAATTTTATGCTTTTCATGGCACAATATTATATTATAAAGGCATCAATTCTTTTATTTTTTTTCTCCCCAAATATGTTTATTTTAATTTTTCAGTGTTACAAGATTCATTGTTCATGCACCACACCCAGTGCTCCATCAATTCTTTTATTTAATTGATATATTCAGTACAATCCCAACAAAAATTCTACTTAGATGTTTTTGAGGGATATGGTAACATCTTACTTTAAAATTTATTTGGAGTAATCTGTTACTGTTTTAACAGACTGACAGAGACAAGTTCACAAAGTTTGTGAATGGCTAAGTCAAGCTTTCAAAGTATGAATAGAGAGGGACTTGCCATTTCTATGAAAACACACGAAAAAGCCATAGCAACAAAAATAGTGGTGCAATGTATAAAAAAGCAGATGAATAGGCCAATAAAATAGGACAGAGAGCTCAGACACTAACCCTCATGTATATGTGGAAATTTAATTATGATGCAAACGATACCACGAGTCACTACCTAGCAGCTTACATTGGGAAAACTGACTCACTATAGAGACAAATAAAACTGGATCCTTGCCTCATATACCATACAAATGTGGACTCCACGTGGATTAGAGGCCTAAGTGGGTGCTACCATAAAGGTTAATGGAGCATAATGCAGGAAAATATCTTGGTGACCTAGGGGCAAGGAAAACCTTTTCAAACAAGATTTCAAAACCACTGATCATAAAGCAAAATACTGATGATTATATGTCCGTCAACATTAAGCCTTTCTGTTCTAAGACCCCCTGTACCCATTCATTACACAGAAAGCATTATTGGAAAAATATTTAAAATGTCCAGACCTCACTAAATGAATCGCACAAGTAACTTCTATAAATTAACAAGAGAAAGGCCGCGACACAATAGAGAAACAGACGAAGGATACAAACAGGCACTTTACAGGAGAGCAAACTTCAGTGATGAACTAAGCATACAAAGGGAAATAAAGCCTTATATTGTTAGTAATCTAAGAAAAATAAAACAATGAGTTAACTCTATATTTATTAGACTGGTAAAAGTTATACAGATGGATAAGGCCATGTTGGTGGGAAAGTGGGGATACAAGGAAGATTATGGAAAGACTACTGCAGCATCTCTGGGGAGCACCTGGCACCATTCCACCGAATTAAGAATATACATATGCCCAGCTCAGCAATTCTACCCCTAGTATGCATGTAAAAGGAGATCTTGCATGGATCCTTAAGAGGCTGTGCTTGAGGAGATTCATTGCAATGTTCTTTGTAGCGGTGGAGTGTCAAAAGCAAGCTGAGACCAATCACTGAGAGAGCTGTTGGATAAAATGTTGGGCAAACCACACTGCAGTACTAAAGAGTACTGAGAAGGAATGAATTAAAAGTAGGTGTAGCATCGGGGTTCCTGGGTGGCTCAGTGGGTTAAAGCCTCTGCCTTCAGCTCAGGTCATGATCTCAGGGTCCTGGGATCGAGCCCCACATCAGGCTCTCTGCTCAGCGGGAAGCCTGCTTCCCCCTCTCTCTCTGTCTACTTGTGATTTCTCTCTCTCTCTCTCTGTCAAATAAATAAATAAAATCTTTAAAAAAAAAAAGTAGGGGTAGCTTGGATGCATCTTAAAGAGATAGTGTGTAGTGACAAAATAAAATTGATGAGATGATGGTAGCTTCACAGAATTAAAAATCACATTATGAAATAATCCCTATTTTTTTTTAAAGATTTTATTTATTTATTTGACAGAGGGAGTGATCACAAATAGGCAGAGAGGCAGGCAGAGAGAGGGGAAGCAGGCTCCCGGCGAGCAGAGAGCCCGATGCGGGGCTCGATCCCAGAACCCTGAGATCATGACCTGAGCCGAAGGCAGAGGCTTAACCCACTGAGCCACCCAGGCGCCCCAACAATCCCTATTTTGTAGTATGTAGATACAAAAGGTACATGTTAACACATTAGAAGGTTGACTAAAGTAGGGATGGGGCCTACAGAAGTACATAAAGATCATTCTTAAGTCTATATCCACAGATAACAGCTGTTGACATTTTTGTATCTTTTCACCTATCATCATCATCATGGGTGTCACTTATAGACTACTTATTATGGGCCAGGCACTGTGCTAAATGTTTTACACACATCATGCACTTAATCTTCCTAATAAGCTCAAGAAGCAAATTTCGTTGCATTTCATTTGAAGAAGGAAAAAAATGAGACTGAGAAAGTTAAAACAACCTGCCCAAGGTCATCCAGTCAAGCAGAGAATGGATTTGAACTCTTGTCAATCTGACTCTAAAGTCTAGGTACTGAATCATTACCTGAGTTTGCTCGCATCCAGACCTTTAGGTATGTGATAACACAAGTTCACCTCTTCTGTTACAGGAATGAGATCATACTACACAACTGCTTCATAACATGCTGCTTTTTTCCCATTTAATATTTAATCATATAACGTATCTCTTCACCTAAGTAAATATAGATCTTAAATCTCATTTTAAAAAGCTTCATAGTATTTCACTCTCTGAATACATGAAGGAGGAATATAATAGTGGGGGGGGGGATGACTTCTAGCTCCAAATGTTAGATATTTAACAGGCAGTGAAAGAAAGATTCCATATGTCAGACATGTGTCAACTGAGGGATTCTTTTTTTTTTTTTTAAAGATTTTATTTATTTATTTATTTATTAGGAAAGAGAGAGTGAGAGAGAGAAGGTCAGAGTGAGAAGCGGACTCCCCATGGAGCTGGGAGCCCGATGTAGGACTCGATCCTGGGACTCTGGGATCATGACCTGAGCCGAAGGCAGTCGCTCAACCAACTGCGCCACCCAGGGACCCTCAACTGAGGGATTCTTGACAACAATTAGCAGATAGGGAACCTAGAGCTGTCATGTAATCTTTCAGTCTAAACTGAATCCTGGAAATATGAAGATGATGTAATTCTGGTGGTTTGTTACACGGGAAACAGTGCCACCAGATAATGAAACTAATAGTAATAGATTTTTTTTTTTTTAATTTAAGGCAATGGTTATCTTTTAAAAAACAGATTTTATTTCTTCTTTCACAGGATTGGTTTGGCTATTTATAAATGGGGGTCTTTTGTGGTTCCAGTTTTAGGATTGTTTTTTTCTCTTTCTGTGGAAAATGTTATTGGAATTTACATAGGGATTGCATAGAATCTATAAATGACTTTGGGTAGTATGGGCATTTTAATAATATTAGTTCTTCTGAGCCATGGACGTGGAATATTTTTCCATTTGTCTCTGTCTTCTTCAACTTCTTTTTTTTTTTTTTTTGTCTTCTTCAACTTCTTTCATCAAAGTCTTATAGTTTTCATTGTACAATCTTTCACTTCCTTGGTTAATTTATTCCTAAGTCTTTTATTGATTTTTGATGCTATTGTGAATGGTATTATTTTCTTTATTTCCTTTTCAGGTATTTCATTGTTTGTGCACAACAATACAACTGGTTTCTGTATGTTGGTTTTATGTCCCATAACTTAACTGAATTTGTTTATAGTTACAATAGGTTGTTTTTTTTTTTTTTTTGTAAAGTCTTTAGGATTTTCTATGCTTAAGATCATATCAGCTGCAAATAAAGACACCTTTACGTCTTCTTTTCTGGTTTGAATGCTTTTTATTTATTTTTCTTGACTGATTGCTCTAGCAGGACTTCCAGTAATATGTTGAATAAGAGTGGCGACAGTAGGCACTCTCATCTCGTTCCTGATGTTAGAGCAAAAGCTTTCAACTTTCATCACTGAGTATAGTGTTAGCTATGGGTCTGTCATATATAACCTTTATGATGTTGAAGTGTGTTCCTTCTACGCCAAAATGGTGGAAGAGAACAAAGCTGGTTGCATCACATTTCCTGATTTCAAAACATGCTACAAATCTGTAGTACTCAAAACAGTAGGGTACTGGCAGAAAAATAGATGTAAAGACCAAAAGAATAGAATAGAGAACCCAGAAATAAATCCTCACATATGTGGTCTACTGTAGAGCCAAGAATACTTAATGGGGGAAAAGACAGTCTTTTCAATAAATGGTGATGGGAAACTGGATAACCACTTGCAAAAAAATGAAATTGGACCCCTATCCTACTCACTCACAAAAATTAAGTTAAAATGGGCTAAAGTCCTAAATATAAGACCCGAAGCTGTAAAACTCCTTAAAGTAAACATAGGGTAAAATTTCCTTGACAATGATTTTGGCAATGATTTTTTGGATATGATACAGAAAGCACAAGCAATAAAAATCAACGAGATGGACTACATCAAACTAAAAAGCTTCCGCACAGTAAAAGAAACAATCAGTAAAATGAATATGCAACCTATGGAATGGAAGAAAATGCTTGCAAAACATATACCTGATAAAGGATTAATATTCAAAATATAGAAAGAGCTCATACAATTCAGGAACAGAAAAACAAACAACTTGATTAAAAAATGGGCAGAGGACCCGAACAGACATTGTTCCAGAGAAGATACACAGATGGCCCACAGGTACATGAAAATGTGTTCAACATCACTCATCCCCAGGCAAATGAAAATCAAAACCATAATGAGATATCACCACATACCTGTTAGAATGACTGTCATCAAAAAGACAAGAGATAACAAGTGCTGGTGAAGGTGTGGAGAAAGGGGAACCCTTGTACACTGTTGGAGGGAATGTAAGCAGATGTAGTCACTATGGAAAATAGTATGGAGATGCCTCAACAAATTAAAAAAATAGAATTACCATATGATCCAGCAATTCCAATTCTGACTATATATTCAAATGAAATGAAAATAGGGTATGGAAAAGATATCTGCACTCCTATGTCTAGTGCAGCTAGATTTATTCTACTATTAGAATTAGGAATAGTATATTACTATTACTATTACTATTAGAAATAGTAGCTACTATTCTAGCTACTATTATTCATAGTAGTTAGGCCGTGAAAACTACCTAAGTGTTCATCAGTGGATAAATGGACAAAGATGTGGTACATATACGGACACACACATACACACATAATGGAATATTATTCAATCACAAGAAAGAAGGAAATCCTCCCATTTGCAACAACATGGAAGGAACTTATGAGCATTATGCTAAGGGAAAGAAGTTAGAGAAAGACAAAAGCTGTATGATATCACTTATATTTGCAATCTAAAAAAGCTGAAGTCATAGCAACAGAGAAGAGGAGGGTAGTTACCAGAAGCTCAGGGGTGGGGGAATTGGGAAATGTCAGTCAAAGGGTACAAACTTGTGGTTAGAAGATAAATAAGTTCTGGAGATGTAACACTACATTGTGATTCTGGTTAACAATCCTGTATTATATACTTCAAAGTTGCTAAGAGACTCAATCTTTTTTTAAAAATATTTTATTTATTTATTTGACAGAGAGAGAGAGAGAGAGAGAGAAATCACAAGTAGGCAGAGAGGCAGGCAGAGAGAGAGGGGAAGCAGGCTCCCTGCTGAACAGAGAAAGCGATGTGGGGCTCGATCCCAGGACCCTGAGATCATGACCTGAGCCAAAGGCAGAGGCTTTAACCCAATGAGCCACCCAGGTGCCCCGAGACTCGATCTTAAATGTTTTCATTACAAAAAAGAAATGATGACTATGTTAAGTGATGGAAGTATTAGCTAATCCTACTGTGTTAATCATGTTGCAACATAAATGTATCAAATCCATATGTTATATACCTTAAACTTACATGATGTTATATGCTGTCATATCTCAATTTAAAAAAAAGATGCTGAAAGATGCTGAGGGAAATGATAAATTTCATTCATTGTGTGTTAATCTTAGCAGTCTTAAAAATGGTGATATCCCCAGTGAACTTTCTGGGCATGGCTCATCGGAGCTGATTCTTCTCAAATAGATAACACTAGCTTCAAAGGATTTAAGTGCACGAGAAAGGAAATGTTTATCAGCTTGTGCTGGTTACCCTTCAAAAGAGCGCTAGCACATGACATTGGGAAGGAGCTTTATACTTCCCAAACTGCTAGTCCAGTCGCCCAGCCCCTTTGATTCTCACAGTGGCCAGAGGACATAGGTCAGGGAATGACATTATCACCTTTTTGAATATGAGGAAACTGAAGCCCTAACGATTTAAGAGATTTAGAGATTTTAAGAGACTTCCCCAAGTTCACAGCAGTGTTTTCCTGGAGCAGCAAAACCAATGCTCTTCCTACTATTCTATACTTCCCTATGTCCTCTGAACCTAAAAAGGGACAGCATCACTTGCAATGAATTATACAAAATTATGAACTTAAAAAATGATGTAGCGACTGTACAGCAGCAGGAAATATCAAATGACTTCCGTGTGTGTCTAGATAAGCGTGCTTTGTGGTACACAGGTATGAGCAAGCTGATAAAAAAAATTACCATTTTAACCAGCAGAATGCAGCTCAGTAGTCAATAACTTGTCTGCATTCCCACACAGGGGATTTTGGTGAGAGAGGAGAGAGTAGGCAGTGAGAGAGTAGGAAATCCTTACTGTTATTTTTTATTCATAAAGACTTTATTATCCATTAATACATACATATAGGATCTTTGGTGAGATCTCTATTTTTCATTCTCAATATCAGTAATTTGTGTTTTCTCTCTTGATCTCTCTCTCACTCTCTCTCAAATCTCTACTGTTTTAAAGGACAGAGGGTGGAGTTTATCTGAGAGGCCAAGTGTTACATATTTTGTCTTTTGGTCTCCCTGTGAGTTAGACAGAGGTCATTCCCTGTGATGTCATGTAACAAAAGAAAACCGCCACCAACAAAGATTTCCTTCAGATCACAATCTTCTGTAAAGAGCAACCCTATAGAAGGGAGCAATGACAGTCCATTTAAAACATGTACATTGAGTGCCCACTTAATTATCACCTGATATTTTGCAAAGATAGTAGAAATACTTCAATTGCTATTTGGTAAACAGAAGAAGGCAGCCAGCGTTCCATTAAAACTGGAAGTATGAGCTACTATCAGAAAAGGGGAGGAGATGGCTCACACTGGGGTGGGATGGGAAAGTAAGGAAAGCGATGTGAATTGGGTCTTTGGGTCCAGGAAAGGCTTAATAGGCAGAGATGGAGGGAAGAGACAGGATGGGATGGATAGGACAGCGTGAGAGATCAGAGGTGGGGCAACAGGTGACGTTTTCAGCAAATCTCTGTTGAGTTAGTATGGCTGTGGAGAATAGCGTTCTTTGTCCCCTACCTTTTCCTATTCCCATCCTGTTTCTTCTGCTTTGCAAGCACTGCTTACTCCTTCTCTCCCCTTGCTCTCCTGTCTGGAAAATCCCCACTCATCCTCAAGAGTAAGCATAAGTGTGTCCAACTTTGAATGCCCCTTTTCTCACCCTCCTAAACATGACTCATCCTTGTTATCATATCTAAACACACATCCATTGCACTTGATCCAAGGTGTGGCATCCATTTTCTCGGGCACAGTTCCTCTCTCCAGCCTGTTGGCACTGGAGAGTGGGAACAATGCATCTTACTTTGTATTTCCACTAGCTAGAAGAGTGCCTGGCACACTGCCAGGGCTTAATAAAGATCTTTTAAATAGGCTTACAATTCTCTACAGAAAGCTTTACCCATCTTTTTGTAGGATTTGTTCCTCGACTCCTTGTATTTTGGTAGCTATTATAGTGGTACCTTTTAAAAAATATAAATTTTCGGGCGCCTGGGTGGCGCAGTTGGTTGGGCAACTGCCTTCGGCTCAGGTCATGATCCCGGAGTCCCGGGATCGAGTCCCACATCGGGCTCCCAGCTCCATGGGGAGTCCGCGTCTCACTCTGACCTTCTCACTTCTCATGCTCTCTCTCACTCTCTCTCTTTCCTAATAAATAAATAAATAAAATCTTTAAAAAAATATATAAATTTTCTACTTGCTTATAGATGGTAAGTAGATTTGCAACTGATTTTGACATGCTGATCTTAT
Source organism: Nasua narica (assembly GCA_028533885.1). Lineage (NCBI taxonomy): Eukaryota > Metazoa > Chordata > Mammalia > Carnivora > Procyonidae > Nasua > Nasua narica. Next base: position 31,236,495 of record CM052809.1, read on the forward strand.
ATCCAGTAATACTGCTAAAACTGCTTGTTAATTTTAAGAATTTGTAGATATTTTTTAAAGGTTTTATTTATCTTAGAGAGAGAGAGAGAGAAAGTGCAAGTAGGGGGAGGGGCAGAGGCAGAGGCAGAGGGAGAAAGAGAGAATCTCAGGCAGACTCCCTGCTGAGCATGGAGCCTGACCCAGGGCTCCATCCCACAACCCTGAGATCATGATCTGAGCCAAAATCAAGAGTTGGATGCTTAGCCAACTAAGCCACCCAGGCACTCCTGTCTGTAGATATTTAGAGGCTATGTAGAAATTATGTCAATTGTGAGTTTTATTTATTTTTCAAAGCTTATATATTTCTTTTTCTCTGTTTGCTATTCTGCCTAGGATCTCCAATACATCATTGAAAACAAGTAGTGATGGAGGGCATCATTGTCTTAATGTTGATTTTAATAGGGATGCTTGCAATATTTCTCCACTGAATATTAGGGTGACCCCAAGTTCTCTAGAGTTACCATTTATCAGATTAAGGCTGCTTCTTCCCATTCCTAGTTTGTTAAGAGGTTTTATCACGATGGTTTTTAAGTTTTATTGATTCATGGGCACCTGGGTGGCTTAGTCATTAAGTGTACGCCTTGGGCTTGGGTCATGATCCTGGGGATTGAGCCCCGCATCGGGCTCCCTGATCAGCAGGGAGCTTGCTTCTCCCTCTCCCACTCCCCCTGCTTGTGTTCTCTCTCTCTCGCTGTGTCTCTGTCAAATAAATAAATAAGTAAATAAATAAATCTTAAAAAAAATTTATTGATTCCCTTTTCTAATCTATTGTAACAATCACTTTTTTCCCCCTTTCACTAGATGATATGGTGAACTACATTAATAGATTTTTGTAAATTTGAACTAAATTTGTGTTTTGGGAATAAGCTCAAAACCTAAGTTATGAGTCATGTTTTTTATACATTGTTAAATTTGTTTTTTTTTAACATATTGTTTAGGATTTTTTGTATCTATGTTCATAAATGAGATTGGAGGGTAATTTGGCCTTCCTCCAGTCTTTCTTGTCAATTTCTCTATCAAGGTTCACAAGTTTTTAAAAGTAACTGGAGAGTGTTTCCCCTCCCACCCTTTTTCCCCTCCTGTTTTCCAGATAGTTTAATATTAAAATGATCTCTTTCTCAAATATTTGATAAAACTCAACCTGTAAAACTGTCTGGAGCTTATGTAATTTATTTAAGGAATATCTGTAACTGCTGTTTGATTTTTTTTTTAATATTTATTTATTTGTTTGACAGGGAGATAGAGAGCACAAGTAGGCAGAGCAGCAAGCAGAGGGAGAGGGAGAAGCAGGCTCTCCTCTAAGCAGGGAGCCCGATAGGGGGCTTGATCCCAGGACCCTTAACCGAATGAGCCACCCAGGCACCCCATCGCTGTTTGATTTTTATTAAAGGTCATAGTACCATGTAAGTATTCTATTTTTTTTCTAGGAGTTTTTGGCAATTTTCACTGTCCATTTTATATGTGTTTTCAAACTTGTTGACATAGCATTGTTTCTAATATCCTCTCATCTTGTTTTATTTTAAGCATTTTTCCAGCTTTTTTGTTTAATTGAAATGACATAAGTTCATCCATTTTAAGTATAAATTCCCATGAGTTTTGGTAAGAGTGTCCAGTCATGCAAATAACACTAAGTGTGCTTTAGAATACATTGGTCACCTCAAAATAACTCTTATACTCCTTTTTGTTCAATCCTTGCCCCTAGGGAATCATATATTTCTTTCCTGCCTCTATGGTTTTACCTTTTCCATAATTTAACATAAATGGAATCATGTGGTATTTAGTCTCTTGTACATTGCTTCATTTAGCATGATGTTTTTGAAATTCATTCATGCTGTTATGTTAGTATTTTCTTTCTCTTTATTTTTGAGTAATATTCCATTGCAGGGTTATACCACATTGTGCTAAAATCATTCTCTCGCTGAGGCACATTTGGATTGTTTCCACTTTTCGGTTATTTTGCACAATGGCTACCCTGACATTGTATACAAATCTTCATGTGAACATATGATTTCATTTTTCTTGGGTAGATACTGAGGCATGAAACTCCTAGGTCACATAGGAAATATATGCTTAACTGTTTTGAGAAACCACTAAAGTGTTCTTCAAAGTAGCTGTACCATTTTGTATTCCCATTAGTGATATATGAAAGTACAGTTCCTACACATACTTGTCTCACTTGATATCATCAGATTTCTTTTTTCTTCCTTTCTGTCTCCCTCCCTCCCTCCTTCATTCTTTCCTCCTTCCTTCCTTCCATCCATTCCCAATTTAAAGAATCTTAGCCATTCTAATATGTGAATCTTATTGTGGTTTTCATGATCAATGATGTTGGATATCATTTCCTATACTTGTTCTTTGGCAAAGTGTTTTTAAAATAATTTTTCTTTATTTTATGCATAAGCCCATTTTAGTTTTTATTGGGTTGTTTGGGTTTTTTTATTATTGAATTGTAAGAGTTCTTTATATATTTCAGATACAAATTCTTTGTCAGACTCTCTTACCTTTTTAATGTCTATATCATATGTTATTTATGTTCTGGTTTGCATTTATAATATTATTTGTGCTTTCTTTTATTAGTTCTTTGATTAATCTTATTACTGATTGTATTGCAAATTTTATTAGTCCTTTCAAAGAGCCAACTTTTCATTTTGTTGATCATTTCTAATGAATGTATTTTTATTAACTTCTACTCTATATTTATTATTTATTTCCTTCTACTATCCTTTAAAAAATTTCCCTAACGCTCAAAGTAGATAATGAGTGAAGTAATTTATAGCCTTTCATATTTTCTAATAGAAGACTACATTTCCCTTTAACTGTTGCTTTAGAAGTGGTGGCACTTTCATTATTAGTATAAAAGATTTTAGTTTCATCCTGACTTTTAAAAACGACACAATCAGATCTTTTCCCTTCACTTTCAGTTACATGGTATCCATTATATATCTAAGCAAGTGTTCTTTCATTTCTCATTTGTGTTTTCTCCTCCTCCACCCTCCTCTTTTTCCTCTTTCTAAATCATGCTTGGGATCTTTGAATTTGAATATTTATTTCATCAATTCTGGAAAATTCTAAGTCACTCTCCTCTTAAAATATTTCTATCCTATGGTTTCCTTCATAACTGTAAAGAATTTATATCTAGACTTCTCACTATTCTCTTTGTCACTTATGCTCTTATTTTTTCCTCTTTTATTTTTATATCCTTTTTTCTTTCCTTTTTGTGCTTTTTTCTGGATATTTTCTTCTATCTCCCAGTTCATTAATTTCCTCCTTAGTTATGTCTCATTTGCTTTTAATCACTCCACTGAATTTCTTTCTTTGTCTGCTTTCTTTCTTTCTTTCTTTCTTTCTTTCTTTCTTTCTTTCTTTCTTTCTTTCTTTTTTCTTTCTTTCTTTTTCTTTCTAAGATTTAGTTACTTACTTGAGAGAGAGCATGTACCTGCACACTTGCACAACTGGGGGGAGGGTCAAAGAAGAGAATATTCAGACTCCCCACTGATTGCGGAATCTGACTTAGGGCTGTCTCAAGACCCTTGAGGTCATGACCCGAACTGATATGAAGATGTGGATCCTTAACTGACTGAGCCAACCAGGGGCCCCACTCCACTGAATTTCTAATTTTAATTTTTATATTTTCACTTCTGGAAAATATGTTTGTTTGTTTGTTTGTTTTTCATATCTGCCTGGTCAATTTTGATAGTGTCTTATTTCTTTGTTACAACTTCAGTACCATTTAGACATTTATTCAAAAGTCCTTATGTTCTGTAGCTGATACATTGTATATAACCAGACTTTTTGGTTTGTCTGATTCTGTGCTTTGTAGTTCTAACATCTCTCACTCATCGTGGCTTAGCTCCTCATGCTTTTTTCGATTTTTGATAGTGATCTCATATTTTTTTGCAAACTTTATCTGTGAGGTATGTCTTATTCCTGAAAGGATTTGTGTTGGTGGAAGCAGGCTTCTGGGGAAACGTCTAACCTCATACCAATTTAATTTTCTTTGTCTTTACTTTTGTTTTCTTTTTTTTTTGCCACAAAAGTTTTATAAATTATGCTCCCAAATCTACGTGACTGCAGTTTTATATTTAAGAATTTTCAGAGGCACTTTTTCTTTTTTTTTTAACATGCCACTGCCTAAGGCCTTAACTCAGCTAGACATCTATCACCACCATCTCCTACTGTAGGATGCTTCTTCTTTTTTTTAACTACTGAGGTGTCAACTATGAGTCTCATGATCTAGTATACTGCCTTGCTTGTCTCTCAGGATTTGCTTTCATTCTCTAGATGAAAAACCTTTTAAAATACAGATTTTAAGTCACCAGGGATTAGCCGATAAGCCTGTGGCAATGCCACTCCGTTGCTTACTTAGCCTTCTTTACTTATATTTTTGGCTTCCAAGGAACTGCCTTACATGTAGGGCAGCTCGATGTATATTTGGAGTGTACGTCCGTCACTTTGTGATTGCTATTACAGGAGGTCTTCCTTAAACATTCAGTCCATCTCTGACTGGAAAGAGATGCTTTCACTTGGATGGTTTGAAAGTTGTTTGGGGTGTTTAATCTAGAGTTCCATCTGATCATGACTTACTCAAAGGCTTCCAGTGACTTTCCATCACACTTGGAAGGAGAGCTGGAGTCCTTAGCATGGCCTGGAAATCCTGGCAAAATGTGACTTCCTGCTACCCCTTCAACCTCATCTTCTATTTCCTCCTCACTCATCCAAACACCCTGGCTTTCTTTTTTTCTAAGATTTTATTTATTTATTTGTCAGAGAGAGAGCGAGAGAGAACAAGCAGGAGGAGGGCAAAAGGAGAATCATACTCACTCCCCGATGAGCAGGGAAACTGATGTGGGACTCAACCCCAGGACCCTGAGATCATGACCTGAGCCAAAGGCAGACTTAACTAACTGAGCCACCCAGGCATCCCCACACTTTCTTACTGTTCCTTGAGTATTGCCAAGGACGTCCTTAGCACATGGCCTTTGCCCTTGTTCTCTCGTCTCCCCAAAACTCTATCCAGATATTCATATCCCTTGTACTCTCATTCCATTTTGGTCTCCTCCTCACCTCTTCTGAGATGCCTTCTACTCTGTAAAATAGCATGTCTTATCACTCTTTATCCCCTTTCCCTACTTTGTTTTTCTTCACAGTACATGACATCATGTAACTATCTGTTTGTGTATTTACTTTTGCTTTTTAGAATGTAATCACCCCGAAAGCTTGTCTGCCTTGTTCACCATAGCATTCTCAGGGCCTAGAATAGAACTGAACACATAATAGGTGCTCAAATATTTGCCGAATGAACAGATGAATGACACCATCATTTTAATAAAAAATTGAGTCATTCCTTCTTACAAAGGGAGCTATTTTCTGGGGGATGTGGCTTTGAAACTAACGCTAAAAAAATATCATGTAACACATGGATTCATTTGTTTTTATTAACAAGTCAATTCGACTTTTGTAAAATGCACAATTGCCAGGCAGCTGCTTAAAAACGAGGCAATTCATTTCCAAGCTGCTTCCTGCAAGCACATTTGATAGTGTTAAATATTCATTAAGTGCCAGGGTGCTAAATTAGGTGATGGTGGAGAGTGACCACATTGAAATCCAGCCAGTGTGGGTCCAGAGAGTGCAAGGAAGAGAGGTGTGGAGTTGGCCTGGCCCCCTTCCTCAGAGCCCTCAGATTTCACTCCCTGGATGGGGAGATGTAATTGTAGAGAAACTGGAATTATTGTGTGTTGAGTGTTAGTGACACCAAATGTTTCCCCCCAGTTCGGCATTTCTTGTTGCAAAAGTCACTTGGACAGGAAAGTAGGTTGGGACCTTCTCCTGGGCCACCTTGTTGTTCCTGGAATGAGTAGGCGCTTCTAAGGAACAGGAAACTCCAGAATGTCATGGTGTGAGCATGATGTATTTCTGAAAAGGGGACTTGTCTCAGTGTGTTCCGGGGACTGATCTTTAACAATCGCTTTCCTGGTTCCTTCAATTCCTCTGAGTCCTGACTTATCCAGAGCCGTACTTGCTTCCTGCTGTGGGTGACTCTCATCATCTACATTGGAGATTCTGAGACTCTTGATACTGTTGCATAACTTCCCCATATCCTCAATTGCCTGTTGATTTTAGTCAGATTTTGTCAACCATTTCCTAAAAAATGCATTGAGGCTTCATAAAACTGCCATTTTTGCATCATTTTTTTTAACCCTTCCTTAGCTTCTTGGCTGTGAGTCCAGGTCCACCACGAGGCCCCCCTTTACCAGCCACTGTGGATCAGGACTGTCCAGTGAAGCTAAAATGAACAGCAGAAAGAGGCCAGTCCTGCAGGGTAACAAGCCATTCTGTTGACACACACTCAGCTCAAGATGGCGCGGTGGGGCCTCCCGGTGTGAGCGCGAGGTTTGTGGGGTACAGGGTACCTTAGTGGCTGAGGTGGATAGTACTATCTCCATTCTTGGCTTGAGTTTAAAAGAATGCATGAACTGTATGCTATAAAGGGTCGTTTCATCTTATTTACTTAGGAAAGTGTTTCAGAGACATTATTATAAAGAGTTGGTTCTAGACAGAGTGGTTTTAACCAGAGTGTGTACATACTACATAGAATTCTATAACGAAACTGACTTCAGCTGTGATCATATAGATAAGTCCTATGGGCTTTATATAGTTTGTGCATGGGAAGGTATGGGGCATAGCCTGCCCTTTTAGGGTATCCAGCCACATAGGATATTTACACAATGTGGAGACACATATAAACATGTATTACAGATATGTATAGATTTTGCAAAACTCCAATTTAATTTAGTAAAAAAGTTACTGAGTGCTTACTATGTGTCAGATTTTTTTTTTTTTTTAATAACACAAAGATGGGTCAAAAATACATTCTGTCCTCAAGGAGTTCAGTGTGGTTAAATCACATAGACTTATTCCCTCCCTCCTTCTTGGCAAGGCTGGGTATAGTTTCTAAGACCCAAGAGGGGTTAAACCATTCACTTATTATTTCAGCAACCACAATTCTTCCAAAGTTGTCATTTGGCTTGGGATGGGTGGCAAGTCCCAATTGGTTTTTCCCTTTTTTTTTCTCTCCAATAAGCTTTCAGCGAAAAAACATCCAAATCCTGCAACTAATTTAAATAATTAAATTATTGCATAAGGCTTCTTATATTTTGGCATAGAACATGGAAAAAATTTTTGATTATGTCAAGTGAAAGACTGCTTAGTGTTGAATGTTTAAATTAGACTCAACCCACCTTGGTTCTACTTATCAAATATCACAGATAGCTAAGAAAAGGGGCATGGAGAGAAGGGAGAACAAAAAATGCTGGAAAACAGTGTAATGTGTCAATGAATTGATGACAAATTTCATTTCCCAGAGATAATCTTGGAAGGTGCAATATTTGGGAGAAGCTAGTCTCTTTAATCTCTGTGTAATGAACTTTCCTTAACTCAACAGACAATGAGTCCTGACTATGCCAGGCACTTCGCTAGGCACTGAGGAAATGGAAATAAACCAACCATGGTCCCCGTCTTCAAGGAATACATAATTTAATAAGGGGAACTAATGTAGAACAAAGAAGCACTAAGTGAGAAAGAGAAAGAGAGTGAGAGAGATGGCAGTGTGTGGGAGAAATACTATTTAGAATTAATAATGTCCATATATGCAAGTAATCCTGATTACTGATGGGAACTTGTCAACTTGTTATGATGTACACTAAGATTTTTTTTTTTTAATTACACTCATGTTGTTTTATGTTGTTAATCTATTCCATTTGGCAAAACAGGGTATATGTTATAAACCTGGCTTCTGGCTGGAGTTCTTGCAGTTTGTAGCTGAGTGTCCTTGGTCTAGTCACATCATTTCTCTGAGCATACTGCCTTATTTGATGGAAATGGAGTCCACTTCCTACAGAACACTGATGGGAGCAAGCGCTTTGCAAATGACAAGTATGATGCGGTAGTGACTATGTTCTTCACTACAGGACTTTTCCAGCTGGATGATTTCTAATTTTCCTAGTTGCCCATCTGTACTTCCAGTAGACCAAGTTAGGTCCATGGATTAACAGTTAGCTCCCCAGCTTGGAGTACTAGTTGAGATCATCTGTAGACTTCTGGGTATATATGCACATGCACATTGTCCTAATTCCATGGTTTTATCAGGTCCTCAGAGGGGACCATGGCCGCAGAAATGGTTAAGAACTGCTGATCTGGATAGAGTGCTTTTCGGGGGGTGCAGAGGGTTCCTTGGTTATCTTTGTATTCCAATTCCTGTGTTATGGTGCCCAGCAATAATACAGGTTCCTAAATTTGTTACAGTAATACCTATAAAATTGGAGTCCATGTTGTGGTGGCAAATATTATCATTCAAAACAAGACTGACTTCATGCTAGGGATGAAGTATTGAATTGTGATGAAGTCTGTCATTGGTTGGCAAACAGGAAGTGGTGCCAAGTTTAGAAGACCTGGCAAATGCACAGTTTTAAACAGCTGGTTTTGAGAAGTTCATTATTTCTTTGCCTGTGTTTTTCAACCAACATGGGGAAACTTCTTCTCTCTTCTTGGTTGAACTTGCAGATGGCTTTGTTTGTCTGGTTGTGTCAGGCTGAAGGCTGTTCAGTCATGTAGGCCTCCTACAGACTGTCCTCTGGACACAAGGGAAGGATCTGGTCCACACGCACCCCCTCTAGGAGAAACCCCGGCTGAAAAACAAAGCCAACTTCAAGGTAGTTGACACAAATCTTTCCGCAATTTGTTTATGTCTGATTTGCCAAGATGTTTCTTATAAAAATATGAATCTGCTAGTACAAAACCTTCCCAGACTCAATTACCCGAAATTATAAAGTTTAGATACATGGCTTATACCGAATAGGTGAAAGATGTGAGGTGCTCGCCAGTGAAAGAATATGACAACTAGAGGTAGAAGTACAAGGTTGTCCACTGAACTGTTAGTGTAACACCAGAGGACTTAAGAACAACATAAATACCCATGAAGAGGAGACTAATTAAAAGAATTATTATATATATCCAAACGATTAAATATTAGTAACCCAGTCAACAGAGTGAGGTACTTATAATGTACCAAAGTGGCACCATAACTAAGATGCATTTTTTTGAAAATGAAAGGTTTTTACTTTTTTAAAACCCATTTGATTCTGAAATATTAGTGGACTCGCAAGAAGTTGCAAAAGTAGTACAATGGGTACAAAAAGTCCTGTGTAACCTTCCTTCAGCTTCCTTCAATAGGACATTAAAATACATCCTGAAGGTAAACAAAATTATGCTGCAGAATCGCATACAGGGTAGGGTCCTATTTGTGTAAAAATAAAAGTAAATATGTCAGATTGTAAGCACGGGTTTCTCTGGGAAATGGGTCATGATATGCAGCAGGAAAAGGAGTGAATGAAATGTACTTTTTAATTTGTAAATATCTGTACTACCTAACGTAGATATCTATATCTATATATCTCTTTAGATGTCCCCATATCTGTATGTAAAAATAGATTCGTATTTCCATGAGCATGTATTGCTTTTATTTTTAAAAACACCCAAATCAATAAATTTAGGTGAATGACGTCTATGATGGCAAATCCATGTAGATGACTTTGAGCTTTAAAATATTAGTTTTTCTAAGTTTAAAAATTTTAAAAGAAATGGAAACTATAATTCAGATTTGCATTATGGGCACTTGACGCCTGTTGCTCTAGAATTCACTACTACAGTCTTCATGGAATAGGTCCTGTAAAGGGCATTTTTCATGAATCACACAGCAAATTTTCCATGATTTCATTCATTGTTGGAGCCTTGAGGCAAGACTAGACTACATACTTGGAAACCAAAGTACAAGGTAATTCTAAAATGCCTTGGTTTCTATATTTAAATGTAATTTTACTAGCAGAATGCTACCATGACCATTTCTCCCTAAGCCAGCATTTGGACGGGCACCGGCAGCTAGTAGCCAGAATTCAACCCGGCCTTGGTATGCAATCTTGACTATTTTAAGCTCTCTGATTCCCTGTGTGCTTTTTATCAACCTTTCTCCATTCTGCAACTATTTGAATTATCTGGTACTCAATCAAAAATGCATTCCCAGCTGTATTGTACCAGTCAGTAGTGGGTGACGGGACCTTCCCATATCATTTCTCCGTAAGCATCAGCATACGTATTTGTACTCTTCATCCTATCTGTTTGGAACTGACCCAAATTCCACTGGCTGTTCCACCGGTGAGGCGGAGAGGGAAGGCGGCTGCTGCTGAGTGTCCAGGGTGTGTAACAGAACCCTCAGTTGGTCACTGGTAATGTACTTAAACATGTGTTTATTGAGTAATTTATCTCTGGCACATTGTGATTTGTTAATGGTGTTAAAGAGGAGCGATTGCTGTTTTGTGATTAAGTTGAAATGAACAAAGATGTACGCTTAACATGACATGGTATCTATATGATTTTCATAAGTTCTATAAGTAGATTTCTCTTCCTTGAATGCTTGCCTCAAGAATCATTCACGATGTTTATGTGACTGAATGAATGCTTATTCGTAAGTAGAATTAGCGAAGAAGTGGATTCACATGAAGGATAGCGTCACTTCCACTTTCTGTTTATCAGAACAGTCTAACTTAAAGAAAACTGAAAATATACTTGGTAAGTTACTGCAGCAATAGCCCCATTACCTGACAGACACACACGTGCACTCACACATATCCATCTGTCCGTCCATCCATCCGTCTGGTATTCAGTGTAAGTCAACTCTATGCTAGGCTCTATGCACAAGCCTGAGGATACAAAGGTGAACCAAAAATAGATCCAATCTATGTTTGCACGGGACTTACAAAATCAAGGGTGGAGAATGTCATTGATCACGAAGTACCCAAATAGTTATATAATTGCCAGCTGAGTCAAGTGCTCTGAAGGAAAAGAATAGGTTCTATGACAATGTATAAGATAAGAACCTAATCTAACCTGGGAGGGTCAAGGTAGATTTTCCCGCAAAAGTGGTGCTTGAATGAAGATAGGAAGGATGACTAGGTGTTAACTGGGTAGAAGAGGGTGTGTGGTGGATGTGTGAGTGTGGTTGGTGAGTGTGTGTGTGTATGTGCCTGTGTTTGTGGGGTGAGTTGGCCAGCCCTGGAACTGAATGTATAAAGGCTCTAGGGGGGCAGGGAGGACAAAGGTGTCGAGGCGGTTGTAAAGACGACAGGTTCTCTGAGCCACAGAGAACCAGGGTCAAGTATACGAGCCTGAAATGAGAAAAAGCAGGGCTCATAATATGCATGGCATTTTAAGCTATGGCAAGAGAAAGATGCAATGGGCAAACTTTGAAGATTCCAAGTAAGATCAAATATGCTCCCCTTCCCCAATACACATTAGACATAAGAAAAGCAAAGAGGAAACCTATGTCCAAAAGCCACCAGGGCGTTGTATACACTTGTCAAATTCTTGCTCAGGGATCTGGGCAAAACCACAGTAGAACAATTCCCAGAGCGGTTTAAAAACGACACGTTCATTTACTTTTGTGATCTGTCCATCACAGAGCTCCTTCATCGAGCCCTTTGTGAAGCTGAGACACGTAACAGTAAATGGCCACTCTGCAGACATCGAGAAGGTACAAAATTCCCAGCTGGACCCAGAAGGTTCTCCTAGTGAAGTGCCTGGTTTAGGCTTTCATTGTGTTTACAGAGTGAATAGGACTTCACACTTAAGAAAACAAATGAGAAAATCAATAGAAATTAGCTCTGCTGCAAACTGAGAACAATGACAATGAGCGTGGTATTTCTGAGACTTCTGAACAACACCTTTGGTGTCAGAGGGACCACTGTACTCTTGCTCTGTTATTTAAATCCCCCAGAATTGTGATGGTTCAGAGGGGGTTTATGTGGCTACTGCCTTGCAGAGCACTTAGCCTGAGAAGATAGCACAGCCTCCCAGCTGTTTTCACAAGAATCGTGCACCATCTACAGGTGCAAGCCACCCAAGAAAAACCAACATGCTACAGTCAAAGGAGGAAGGAGGAAGTGATTGAGTCCACAGGCTGTTTGTTTAGTCATCCAAGCTGTGTGACTTGGAAATATCCACCACTCACCATGGCAGGGATTCAAAAGCCCACTGTGTTACAGAAGGACACACCTTAGATCTGGAGATTAGATCTGAAACTTGTGAATGAACTCTCTGTAAGCTCAGCCAAAATATTCAAGTCAGAGAAACAGACCAATGGATGAATGGATAAAGAAATTGCTGGATGTACACATACCACAGGGTGGAATATTATTCAGTCATAAAAAGAAGGAAATTTTGCCATTTGTGACAACACGGATCAACCTAAAGAGCATTATGCTAAGTGAAATAAGTCAAGTACCATATTTCTATGTGGAATTGAAAACAAAAACAGGCTCAGAGATACACAGAAGACATTAGTGGGGGCCAGAGGTGGGGGGAGGGGTGGAAATGGAGCTGGGGGGCTGTGAGAAATGTGTGAAGGGTGTCAAAGGTTAAAACTTTTTTTAATGGAAATCTCAAATAAAACCCATCAGGGCAAGCTCAGGAGGGCTGTCCAGCCAACAAATTCTGAACAAGAAAGTTGAGGGGAAAAGGAAAATCCATGCTGCCTACACAGCTATGAAAATCATCTCTGCTACTAGCTTTTGAAATCAAGATAATAAAATAACAGCAAGTCTTTGAGGATGATAAGATGAGAGGAATTTCATTTGTAATTTGTAAAACAATAGTATCTGCCTTTAACAACTAATCTCAAGAGACTCACTTTCGGAGTCCAGAGTGGAAGAACACTTAACTTGGAAATTGCTCTTTATAAATATTAATCAGATGTTCTACAAAAGTCTTTAAGATATGAAAGCTGTTTTAACGTAAGTCAGCAAGGCAATTGATTGTTGTAAATTATCTGTGTACCTAGCTCTGTGCTAGGAACACTGGTGTGTGTGTCCGTGCTTTGTGGGATGGAGAGACGGTACATTCATTCAAGTGCACGAAAAAGCTTTTTTCTTTTTTTTTCTTGACCTGTTATTTGTTTATTCATTCATTCATTCATTCATTCATTCATTTATTGACAGAATGGATGAAACTGACTGTGTGGTGTCATGGAAACCTAGCCATGGAAACCTTATAGAAATATCAGGGGATTAAGGGAGAGAGTATTGAAGAAAGCATCAGAGAGAGATTGCTACTAACTGATTCTTGTAAATACTAGGAAAATAACCACTCTTATCATCCTATTTTCAGTGACAGAATCTCACTATTGGGAAAATCAGACTTGTAAGTCTGCAGCTTTTCTGTACAAATAGCTAATAAACAACTTGGAAAATACTCACTCATCTCGAATTGAACCAGATATCCAGTTTGGAGGGCTGAGCAAACGACACCCATCTTCGTATCTAGGGCGTTCCCCCAGCCTCCATATCAAGTAAGTCCCATTAATTTTACATCACCGATATGCCTTGAATCGGCTTCTCTTCATTTTTGCCTCCAAGCAATAGAGTCACAGGCTATATCATCACCTTCCCAATTCCCCTTTTATATGCTTTCCCGCCACCCTATCCTTTCTTTCGTAGTGCTCAACATACTTTACGTTCGTTCATGTGGTTCTTGATTCATTTTCTTAGTCTTATATAAACTCATTCACTCAACCAACATTTGTCAGGAGCCTCACGTGGATCAGATACTGTTCTAGCCACTAGTGACACAATAGTGAAAAAGCAGACACGGTCTCCTCTCTTCATGGAGCTGACTTCCGAGTGGGCACAGACAGGTCTAAGTGAATGAAAAGCAAATAAGAATAGTGCTTCCTGTCCAGTTGGGAAGACAGATATTCAGGCCATTATCCCCTCCCCACCCAGCATGAGCTGTAAACACAAATCAGACCAGGTCAGTTCCCTCACAAAAGCCTTTCTGTGGCTTTCTGCGGCACTTAGACTAAAACAGAAATTCCCAACATAACCTGACTATGTTGGGCCACAGAAGATAGCATTTTGGTCTGAATTTATCATTAAGGGAGCAAATAGGGTTTCAGGTCTACTTTACAAAAAGCGAAAGAAGTCTCAGAAGAATAGATCTCCCCCCCCCATCTATTCATTTTCAACATCCACATGAATGAGCTAACGATGCCTTTTGTTTTATATCAACATTTTTCTTAGGTTTCTTCTTCCTTTTCTTTTTTTTAAAGCTTGGTCTTCCTTTGATGATCAGATCGTCTCCAGGACAACTGGTGTATGATAAGCATTTAGCTTCTCCAAATTTCAGTTTCCTCATCTATCAAATGGGGATGTTCAATCTTCTACTTTATACGTTTGCACAGAGATTAAGTGACCTAAAGGGGAAAACGCCTGTCAGCACACGAACACTGCAGTGTGTCTTTCTGCCTGTGAGCAAAGCGAGCAGCACGCATCCTTTACTGTTGCAAATAGACAAACTGATATGGGACTAAGGGAATGTCTCTGAAATAAGGACAACGTCACTGTTTACTTGCAGCAGGGCAGTGGTTGGGGCGAGGCGCATCTGCAGCCTGGGTCACCATAGTGACTGAGCTGACACCAAGCCTTACTCCGGAGCAGGTATTTTTGTGCAGTTAACCTTCTCTGGGCTGGTGATTATGCAACATGTTTGTTCTCTGAGTACATATTGTTCTCAGGTGGCTGGCGTGGACACTAAAAATCCTACCTACTTCAGAATATTCCTATTTGCAAATACCAGGCAATGTCACTAAAAAAAGTTTCCAGCCTCGGCAGGGGCGCCGAAAGAATCCCGAAGGAAAAACGTATCTCCTTCTTGCGTGCCACTTCGCAAGGGAAAGGTGTCTTTACGTGCCAGACCTCCATTCCAAGGCAAGCTCCTGCCCCTGCTGGCCTCTTCCACGGCCTCACTCCTACAGACCTGCTCTTCGGACGATTTTCTACCCTTATTGGCTGTTTCTCATTGTACAAGTAAAAGAGAATCAGGAGAGAGAGAGCGCAAGAGCGAGTACACACATGCATGGTAACAGAGAATATAGAGCAAGCATAAAATACAAATCACCATTCTACCCTCTCCCTTTCTCCAAAGAACCAATGACTTTGGTTGACATTTGGCTGGAGCCCTCCAGATTTGTTCTCTATTCATCTCTATGTACGTATTCAGTGGGTAAGTACATGAATTATGGAGTAAGACTGCTGTAGAGACTTCAGCTGTATCTGTTATTAGCTGGGGGCCTCAGTGCAACTATTTTAGCTCCTCTGTCTCGGTTTCCTCATCTATAGAAGAGAAATTTGTCCTGGGGTACTGTGAGGATTAGTGAGATCATAAATGTAAAAATAGTTAGAAGAGTGGCTAGCACATAGTAGGTGCTCAGTAAATGCTATTTAGATGTATAATGATATACAAAAATCGAATTGGGAATGCATAACTGTGCAACTTGGGGAAGAGAAAAACAATGTCCCTTACAGCTGATACTCCAGAGCACATAGTAGGTAGTCAATAAACATTTGTTAAATGAATGATGGATTAAGTCAGTAAATGAGTCAATTAAAATATGAGTGGATACATGTGAAACTAATGCAACATTGTGTATCAACTATGCTCACATAAAATAAATAATAAAAAGAATTGCAATGAATTGAAACATCAGAAGAAATATGAGTGGATAAACACTCAGAATGGGTCAGGGTGAATGGAACCTAAAGAAAATCACTGGCTAGGAGAACCTTTGGATGCTGGTGATTTTTCTAGAAATATTGATAAAACTTATATTAGGCACTTAAAGCCTTCTTGGGAAAAATAAAATCTCATGGAATTATTCTGGAATGCAGTGGGAGGAAGAGGGAACTGTTCAGCCAGGTCAGTAACCTCGAGTGGATATTGGGATCTCCCGCCGTTCAAACATCATGCTCATAGTTCTGAGGGGAGCTGAACGTCTCCATACCTGAGTCTGGCTTCTGATCTGCAAATGCTAGAACTCTGTCCTAACCCCAGGCACCTCATTGTCTCCTGCTCCTTGCGTTTATTTATACTTTTTTTTTTAAAGATTTTATGCGTTTGACACAGAGAGAGATCACAAGTAGGTAGAGAGGCAGGCAGAGAGAAAGGGCGAAGCAGGCTCCCCACTGAGCAGAGAGCCCGATGTGGGGCTTGATCCCAGGACCCTGAGATCATGAGCTGAGCCGAAGGCTTTAACCCACTGAGCCACCCAGGCGCCCCGGGTTTATTTATAGTCTTGAAGAAAGGACAGAAATTGGTCACTCACCCCTTGGTCTGTGTAAAACTTCTACAGAATTTCTCCAAGTGAAGTACCCCATCTTAACCTTCCAATGCAGACCAGAGAAACGCTTGTAGCTGATGAACAACTCCAAGTTCTCGTGAAAGGCAGTGCTTGGGAATGGCCTACGCATTAATATTTTCAGTCTTAGGGTGCTGAGAAGACAGAGAGGGGGCTAGGAGAGGAGGTGTGAAGGGTGCGTGTGCTGGAGACGCATGGTAGGGTGGGCTGAGGGCCTCTCTGAGGCCCAGGATGACACAGAGGGTGGTTTACACACTGCTCATGGTGCGGCCTGTTTTCCAGCCTGGTCCAAAACCATTACATCACTCCTCCGGTTCCAGGAAATCCAGAAAGCGCCTGCCATAGCAGTTCCCTGAGATCCAACTCAAACACACCACCTCTCCTCAGCTCTAGAGGCTGACGACGTGTGAAGGAAAAGCCAATTCACAACATCCTTCTGTTGGGCCCGAGAGGCAGAGGGTGAATTTGCTGTGCAGGTGGACAGTGGGCAGCTTTCTGAGGGTACATACGACCGGGTATTCGTGACAACACCCTTGTCTTTTTCTTTCTTTTCTTTTTAAAGAAACATTATTTGAATTCTGTTTTTCCGTTTGCAGACTACCAGGGCTGGAATCCCAGCTCTGCTGCTTACTAATTGTGAGACCTCGGGCAAGTCCCATGATCTTGCTAAACCCCAGATTCTTTATCTGTAAAATGGGGAGGATACTAATAAAACCAATCCTCATGGGACATGTAAGAAGAAAATGAGTGTCCGCAGAAAGTACTGAGCACAGCGCCTGGCATGCATTACCTACTCAGTAAATGTTCTCTCTCTCTCTCTCTCTCTTTTTTTTAAGAATTTATGTATTTATTTGTCAGAGAGAGCAAGGGAGAGAGAGCATAAGAGAGCACAAGCAGGGGGAGCGGCAGGCAGAGGGAGAAGCAGAGAACCAGAGAGCCCGATGCAGGACTCAACTCCAGGACCCTGGGATCATGACCTGAGCTGAAGGCAGACGCTTAACTGCCTGAGCCACCCAGGTGCCCTTAAATGTTTTCTCTTATTGTTACCACCGAGGAGGATGATCGGTCCATATCATTTAGGGTTTTTACTGTCCTCTCTCCCCGAAATACAGAACTTTTTTTTTAAAGGTAAGATTTACTGAGGTAAAAAAAAGGCAGAAACCATGAGTAGCTTGAAGGATGTTTGCAAAATGAAGGCCCCATGTAAGCACCACCTACCAAGATACGTAGCTTCTGATATCATCACTAGCTCCCAGAATCTTCCGTGTGCCCCTTTAAAGTCACTATTCCTGCTCTTCTGACTTCTACCTCGAGAGATTAGTTTTTAAAGCGAAATCATTGTCCTAAGCACCACCCAGAAAAAAACATAGAATATTTTTAGCAAGCCAAATGGATCCCCGTCCCACCCAAAGAGAACGACTCTTTTAATTTCTATTACAATAAATTTTGTTTTGGTTTTATATGGTTGGAATTATACAGATCATGTATAATGTATCCAGAACAGTATGTGCTGTTTTTCTGTCTTGTTTCTTTTGCTCAACCGTATGTTTCCTCGTGAGTTTCGTCCACGGTGCTGCATGAGCAGACATTCATTTCTTCTCAGTGCTATATAGTATTGCACCATATGAATATTCCACAATATATTTGTCCATTCTATGTTGATGAATATTTGTGTGGGTCCCAGTTTTTTGCTATTACAAATAATGCTGCTGTGAACATTCTTGTGCATGTCTTTCAGTGCTCTTATATACACATTTCTGTTTTTTATATATCTAAGAAGGAAACAGGCAACATCACAGGGTGCTAATGTGTTTTTAGTAGACAATGCCAAGCAATTTTCAATGTTGAACAAATTTACATGCCAGCAACACAGGAAAGCTCTGGTTGCTCTCCATTCTCACCAACACTTGTAATTACAAGGGTTTTTTTTGTTTTTTGTTTTGTTTGTTTGTTTTGAGCCATTCTGGTGGGATTATATAGTATTACCTCACTGAGACTGTAATTTGCACTTCCCTGAAAAATAAGATGTTGAGTCCTTATATTGGCCATTTTCATATCCTCTTTTGTGAAATACCTACTTAAATATTTTTTTCCATTTTTCTATTATATTATCTGTCTTTTTCTTACTGATGTATGAGAGCTTACAAAAAAACATAATCACATGTTCTTTGTTAATTATGCAAATATCTGTTGCCACTGTGCTGCTTGCCTTTTCATGTTCTTGACAATGTCTTTTGATGAGCAGACGTTTTTAATTTTCTAGAGTCCAATTTATCAATTATTTTCTCATAGTTGGTGCTGTTCATGTCCTGTTTAAAAAATCATTGGTTGGGATGCCTGGGTGGCTCAGTTGGTTAATTGACCGACATGCCGGGTGTGGACTCTGCTTAAGATTCTCTCTCTCCCTCTCTCCCTGTCCCTACTCCAGTACTTGTGCTCTCTCTTCTCTCTCTAAAAAAAAAAAAAACTGCTCATCCTAATGTGATGAAAATATCTTCCTATGTTCCCTTCTAGAAGATGATTGTTTTTCCTTTTACATCTGAAGGTGATCTGAATAGTGTGAAGAAGGGGTCACATTTCATTTATGACCCCCCCATATGGAAATTCAAGTGACTCAGTGTCATTTGTTGTAAAGGCCATCCTTTCCTCAGTGTGGAGTAATGACACTATGGTCAGATATCTGGTAACCATATATGTAGACACCATCTCTGGATTTTATTCCATTGATTCATCTGCTCTAATATGATTATTGGACTTTCTTAATTACTTTAGCTTTATTCTAAACCTTAAGATCTGGTAATACAAGTCTTCCTGTTTTCTTCTTCTTAAAGCTTAAAACAACGTGGAATTTTTTTTTTTTTTTTTTGCATGTACATGCAACACACACACCCACACACCGAGAGACAAATATGTGATTTTGATTCAGATTGCATTAAATCTCTAGACCAATTTGGGGATAAAAATATTGAATCTTTTAATCAATGAACATGGAAGAGCCCTTCATTTATTTAGGTTTTCTTTAATTTCTTTCAGTAATGTGTTGTTTTCAGTGTAGAAGTCTTGTACATCCTTCACTAGATTTGTCCTAACTTACGTCATACTTGTTTGATGCTATTATATATGGTGTTTTAAAATTTTCCTTTCCTAATCATTGCTGGCATATATATATAGAAGTACAAATGACTTTTTTGTACACTGACTTCGTATCCATCAATTTTGCTAAATTCAGTTATTAATTTGAATCTATAAATCTATAAATTATTAGTTTGAATCTGTAAATTAAAAAATTCTGTGTACACAAGCTTATCATCTGCAAATAATGACAACTAAAGTGCATTTTGGGGGGACTTAAATTACTTATGTCTCCAATTTATAGAACAGATACATTTCTAATCACATTTAAAATAAACGTTAACTGCTTTTTATACCCTTAAAATGTTTAATTTACATTTTTGTGATTATGTGGGATAAACAAACTCATGTCTCAAAAAAAACATCTACTTTTGTCCACAAGAAAATTCAGCAGCCAAATGAACCCTCACATTTTTTTTTTGAACCCTCACATTTCTTACAGGGAAACAAAGGTTTCCTTTTGTATTTCACCATGCTAAGGTGGAAACTAATCTCTGTGGACAAAAGTACTGAAAAGTTAATTCAGGTTTGTACCTTTCCAGGTACACCCTCCCATATGATTTCATACAATTTAAATATTTTTCAAGATATATTACTTTCTACCAAAATATAACTGGACACAGAATTCAATGTAATTGTCAATATCAATTGCGATACTAGTACTTAGGGAACGGATGATAAAATATAAGACACATGGTCTCTCACATCAACCATCTGTGATCATGGCAGACATTGCTAATCAATCATGACATTCTCCACTATTTAGTCCAGAAGTGGTCTGAGAATCCTTCTTGATGCAGGGTTTCAGGCAATTACTACCACTAGTTGATTGGATCTAGTATTTGAAATAAAAGCTTTTAGTCATCTTTAGAATTTCTGGCAACACTTAATTCTCCTATATTCTTAAAGCTCCTAGAAGCTTATTCCTTCCAGCATAATCATCCTAAATTTTTCTCCGAATTTTCTAATATTAAATAGCTATGTTTGAATTGTATTGCATTTAAGGTGGACTGGCTGACTGGCTCGTTGCCTCTGACAAGTCTCAGGTAGGCAGTTCCTTGGGGAGGTAATCTCAGGACAGGCCCTAACCCTCACCTTCGTATTTTTAGAAGCCTTATTCACTCAGCTGTCCCTGAGTTTATCAAGCTCTCAGGCACTGACTCAGAAGGATACTAACTAGAGACAGATTTATAAATGAGAATGCCAGCTGACTGATTCATAGTGGGAGTGCAAAACTTTCCAGTGGGTAGAATGCTGCTTTCCCTTACTTGGCAGACTCACTCCTTCATATTGAGCTACCTGGACAAGTGTTTTAGGAGTTGGAGGCTTAGTGGTTAAGAGTTCAGATTCTGGGGTGGAATCCCAAGTTGGAATCCAGGTCTTGGTGTTATCAGAAAAGCTGAGTTTAGCTCCTAAGTCTGTTCTCTCATCTGGATATCTGGGGTGGGGGAAGTTAGAGTAATTACTTCTGGGGGTTCAATGCACATACATCATTTAATAGCTTAAGATCGGTCACATAGAAAAAGTCAATACACAAAGAATTATTGCAGGCTCAGCACAAAGGGAAGAAGATATTTTTAAGGACCATTTTGCCCAGACTGCAGAAAAGTTTTGAACTGCCCCTTCTCCTTGTTAGGAGTTCAAATCATTAGGGCTCCTCTGATAAAGTATCTGTCACTTTCTTTTCATTGGATACTTTTGGATGAAAACTAATAAATTTTCTTTTCCTCCTTTTTTGGGGGGAAGAGGGGCACAGGGAGAGAGAATGAATGCCAAGCAGTCTCCCCGCTGAGCAGGGAGCCCAATTCCAGACTCAATCTTATGATCCTGAGATCATGACCTGAGCTGAAATCAAGAGTCGGACACTTAACCAACTGAGCCACCAAGATGTCCCAATACTAATAAATTCTTAAACAGCAAATCTCCCTTCTCCAGATTTCAAACCTTACTTCCACCCTCCTCTGACAGCAATCATATGATTAGATCAAATAAAAGGACTAGGTTATAACTTTTTTTCTATTGGAAAACGAAATAGGCTAACTCTAACGAAATAGACTGGGCATCTCAATTAGACAATAGACTGGGACTTTGGTTTTTGCCTGGGCTTAGGGGCTACTTTGACCTTCTTGATAGAGTCTGGGGAGAGGCAAGGAGGAACACCAAGGAGCAGATGTGTGCATTTCTACTGTGGTTATACTGGAGGTGGGGGGAGAGGAAGAAAGGAATGTTTCCAGAGTGGTTGGTGTGTATTATAGTCACTTCACATGTGCTTATTCTTCCTAATGACCTGTAACTTTAGTCTTTTATCCACATTTTATGGACAATGTATAGAAGGTGTGAATAATTACACTAAAACCCAAGGACTCGCAGGTGCCTTTGAACATCTGGTGGACAGCACCTACAGCTGTCTGATATCATGGTCCATGCTCTTTCCACCACACCTTACTGACTACTTTTAGCTGGAATTTCAGAGGTTGACATTTCTTCTGATATCATCTCAGAGGTTATAGTCTGAAGACGCCAGAGCTGGTGTGATCACAAAATCTCTGTCCATCTATATAGATATTAGAAGACAAAGCTGTGAGGATGAATGATACCATGTGGGAGGATGACAGTGGGAAGAAGAAATGATTTAAACCAGTGGTTCTCTGGCTTGAGTGTGCATCAGACTCACTTGCAAGGCTGGCTCAAATACAAATTGCTGAGCCCCACCCAGAGCGATTCAGGGGACCTGGCCGAGGGCCTGAGAATTTGCATTTCTAACAAATCCACAGATGATGTTGCTGCCTCTGGTCTAGTGATTTCACTTTCAGAAACACTCTGATTTAAATGAGAATGGAAAAGACGCTAGGTCAGGGGGTTATATATAAAATAAGAAATGTCCTTTAACAGATGAATGGATAAAGAAGATGTGGTTCATGTATACAATGGGATATCACTCAGCCATCAGAAAGGATGAATACCCACCATTTGCATCAACATGGATGGAACTGGAGGGGATTATGTTAAGTGAAATAAGTCAAGCAGAGAAAGACAGTTATATAGTGTTTCATTCATATGTGGAATATAAGGAATAGCACAGAGGACCATGGGGGAAGAGAGGGAAAACTGAAGGGGGAGAAATCAGAGAAAGAGATGAACCATGTGAGACTATGAACTCCAGTAAACAATCTGAGGGTTTCAGAGGGGAGAAGGTGGAGGGATGGGGTAACCAGGTGATGGGTATTAAGGAGGGCACGTGCGATGAGCACTGGGTGTTATATGCAACTAATGAATCAGTGAACACTATATCAAAAACTAATGACGTACTATATATACAGTGGCTAACTGAACATAACAAAAAAAATAAATATCAAGGTTAAAAAAAAGGAGTTTTATTCCCTACAGTTCCATATCCTTCATTTTCCAGGGTCCACGCTCTTGCTGTCAATCATTTCCATGGCAAGTCCAATGTAGTAGTTATTAATTCTGGGAGTGGTGGAGAGAAGGCTGAAGGGGAGAAAAGCAAGATGGGCCGACTGATGGAGGAGGGAGAGGAGGCTGTTAGCTTGGGGAATGAGAGAGCAGCTCTGTTACCTGCCAGCATCTAGGTTGCCCTTGCCAGAGGGAAACTGACTCTGGTCCCACCTTCTGCAAGGAAGGGTGGGCCAGTTTAGAGAGTGGTGCCAGGCAGTAGAGCCGGTGGGATCATCCCAAGGTGAAGGGCCAAGATGAAGACAGCCAGGCCTCCAAGAGGAAAGGTTCACACCACAGAAATGGTCTTGAACTTACTTATGCTTCTGTACTGATGTATGAACCAAGCCAAGCCTAAGGTTTCCTATCAAACTGCTCCCCAAGTGTTTCCCACCACGTTGCAGAAGAGAACAAAACCCAGTGAGGAGATTCTTGGGACCCTCCCCATGGTAGATCTGGAAAGTCACCTAGGGAAAAGGAGCCTGAGAAGCTTAAGCAATTTGCTTTAGTACTTACTACCCAATATTGGACTTCGAATCTGGAATGTAGTTTGAAGTAGATAGGGAAAAATATTTTCTTCTTAACAGATTGTCCTTGGGCAAAAAAGAATGTCAACAAACCTAAGAAAAAGCTTTATCTGCAGTTATCTGTCACAGCTGAGGTGTTTGTTTTTCTATCCCTTTAGCTTCACATGTTGCTTTAGGTGAAAATAATGGTGATTAGTTTCAGGCATTGTTGGCTTCTACTCAGGAATAGGTTTGTAGATTTCTGAGAGGCCTTGTTTTCTTGGCCTTGAAGGAGAAATGTTAATGTTAGAAGTTCTTAGTCATTTTAAGAGGCATTGTGATGTTAATTTATGTTTTGCAAATATTTCTTAAACACCTACTGTGTGCCAGGCACTTTTAAAAGTTAGTAGTACCAGTCGTGGAAAGAGCATTGGAACCAAAGTATTAAGACCCGGGTGTGCGTTTCTGCTCTGTGGCTGCCTAGATGTATGTCACGGGGCTTTTCAGAGCCTAAATCCCATCTGCAAAATAGGCACACTCAGCACATAGGGTTGCTGTGCAATGGCTTTAAAAATCACAAAAAAGCCAAAAAAACACAAAGTGGCATTCTTTTAGCCGTGGACCCCGCCCTCTCTTGCCATTATTCATATGGACTTCGTTGCACAGCCTGGGGTGAGTACAGGGCCTGGCACAGAGTGGATGCTGTGGAGCCATTTGTGGAAGGAGAAGAGAAAGGAAAGATAGGAGGAAGGCCAGTAGAATTAGATCCTTGGCCTTTGCACTTCAGCTTTAGTCCCCTCAGAGCAAAGGTCCATGATAAGGTGGTCAACTAATTGGTGAGGCAAGAGCTGAGTGATGCCACGGAGATTCATTCCAGGTCAGGTCTGGGCACCGGTCCACATTCTCCCTCTTACTGACCACTAAGCCTTTCAGAGTATGTCCCTTCTGAGCTGTAGTCCCTGAAAAATGGACATGTTACTCCCACTCTACTCATCCCACTGAACTACTCTGAGGATCAAACAAGAGATGAGATGTGACCGTGTCTTAAAAATCATAAAGTGCAATATAGACAAGATGGTTTCTAATTCCTACTTTGATTTACACCTACCTCTTTTCACCCAGAGATTCAAAAGGAGTTTTATATTATCTTGTTGGCTTGCTAGGGTCCTTGGAAACTTACTGTGGTAAGCTGGAAACAAGATATTTTTAAACATGAAAACAATGGCCTTCCCAAATAGTTTTAGGAGGAAGCCCACAGGAAAAACAAAGGGTAGCAGGAATATTGTGAAAGGGACAGAAAGGAACTAATGGTCAACAGTCAGCAAGGAGGGCAGGCAGAACAGGCACGGGGGACCTTGGCTGATGGTAAAACTGATCAGAGCAAACTCCTGTTGCTACAGCAACAGACTGATCTTCCCCGGGCAGAGATGGCCTCCTGATGGAGGTGATCCACAGGAAGTCTGGGTCCTTCCCACTTCCTTCAGGGCTGGCATCTACTGGGCAAGGACCTCTGCTCTGTTAACTGCAACCTGAACTGTGTCCTGGTCCCCACGTGAGCTTCAACAACAGGGTGCTCTTCAAATAGCTACAGGGTCAGACCAGAGGGACAAACAAACAAACTTGGCAGGCAAAAGAAAGAAGGCTTTCTGGGCTCGGGGCCAACTGAAGAAAATACACCTGAGCTAAAGGTAGGAGCCCTCCAGTTAACTGAGGGCATTCTGGAATATGATTCAGTTTTTCCAGACAATCCCACTTTCAAAGAAAAGCAGAATATCTGGATTTTCAAAGGGAAACATTCTGCTCTTAAATGCAGAAATACTAGGCAGGGCCAATAAGGTATCTCTGTGATTTGCTTACTTGCAGTCTCTAGCTTAAAACCTCATGTGTCTCTCACACACATTTCTATTGATGTGTGTGAACTTCTCGTAAGAGTCCTCAGCAACATAGTACCCTGTACGATCTCAGAGAGCCCTGACGTCTTAGAATGGCTATGGTACAGCTGGTCAGAACCCAGGCAATATGGTGCCCAGGTTATGAGCTGGGGTTCTGAAATCTGATAGCCCTGGGCTTGACTTCCTGCTTTAGCTCTCCCCAGACCTTCAGCTCTTCCATATGACCTTGGATCAGATGCTTAACATTTGGGAGCCTCGGGTTTCTATTCTGACATGGAGCTAATTACACATTGTTCTTCAAAGGGCTATCAAGAGCAGTAAATGAAATACATATAAACTACTTAATGCCATGACTGGCCCATAAGTGAACACTGAACAGATGTTACATATTCTCATTGTTAATAATAAACAGTAGTTCACTGACTGGTGGGTTTTCAAGCACTTTAGTGAAACCTCATTAAACATTCTTCTTTAAAGCAGACATTCTCTCTCAGGCTTCCAGGCTGTATCCCACAGAGCTGTGGGTCCAGCCAGGCCTCTCCTACGCGGGATGATGACGTTACCACCACCACTGCCTCCCTCATCACCATCATCACCATGACTATGTCACCATCCTCCTCCTCCTCCTCCTCCTCCCTAGAGCCATGGAATACCAAGTGTCATGATGGCCCAGTTCCTCCATTGGCACTTTCCATGTCTGCTCTGTTATATTCTTATAGCAACTCTAGGCACTAAGAACTATTCTCCCTCTTTCCCTACTTTGTGAGGGAGAATGACAAGGTGCCGAGGAATTACACACCTAGCCCCGGTCCCCACCAGGGAACATCGGGGCTAGATTCAACCCAGGCCTGCCAGGTTCCAGAGCCTGAGCCGCTCCCCTTAACGCCATGCTCCTGATAACTTTCAGGAAATGGAGGTTGAGGGAGAGACAGATGATGCGATCAGTGTCGAACAGAGTGGCGTTTTGAGATGCATGTCTCTCTGCATTTTGGTACACTGTTGATCATTTTTTTCCAGGTGGTTCGGAGCAGTTTATTTACAACCAAGAACTGATAGTCTGCTCACCCAAATACCTCTTCGAAAGGTGCCAATTATGGTTCCCCTACATTTCTGAAGGCTAGTGGTAGGGAGTCAAAGTGATGTTCTTCTCTGTGCTACCCCCTTAGCTGCAGAACACAGCCAAACAGCTTTCTTTGAGAGGAGCCCTGACTGGGGCTGGGACAGCCCCGCCCCAGGGAAGGCTGATACCAAACAGAGCCTCCGGCCAGGCTGCTCACCACCTGCCAGTTCATGCCCTCGGCTGGAATCCACTCTCCTGGACATGCCATCATATCCCAGACATACCTCGGAAGCCCTCTGTCTTGTGTGACTCCCCAAAGGTGGGTTTCCTCTTGGCCCGACCCATGAGGCTAGCACTTCCTTTTGCCCTCTCCACCTCATCACACAGACAAGTGACAGCGGACCCGCGGTCTGTGGGATCTCAGTGACAGAGCGGCTGCTGTGAGTAAGGTCCCGAGCTAAGGACCAGCGGGACACCAAAGGTAGGTGATTCCGAGTCACTGGAGTCGAGCCTCTTCATGATGCTGAGCGGGAACACGCCATCAAGTCTACAAACTGGGGGTGGGCATGGGGTGTGCTTGATATCTGGATGCCATGAGGCTCAAGTGTGAGTCTGCATTGTGAGTAACTGCATGGAAACGAAAGAACTTTCGTCAGCAGAGGCAGTGGAGCACGGAGAGAAGCTTATCAGACGTCGCCTGCCGCAGCCTTGCTCTGCGCACTGGGGCTGGCGGCTTCCACTGGAGTCAGACTGTCTGGGCTCGCTTCCCAGCCTTGCCACATTCTAGCCGTGTGACTTCAGCAGACTGATGGATTCCTAGTGCCTCGCTTTAGTGACAGGGAAAACGGGGATGATAGCAAACTTGTCACAGGGTCCTTAGGAGCATTAAATAAAATAATGAGGAATGCTGAAGACCATGCCTGGCACCTCGTGCTGACAGTTAGTAATGATAACAACAGCAATGACAACTATAATAATAAATATTAGTGTTATTAGCATGTTCTGGACTCAGTGCTAAGTTTTATTTTGTTTTATAGCTACACTTACTCTGTAGATGACCTCACTTTCTCATGACTCCAAATTTACACAAGCCTCACCCCCGTCCTGAGCTTCAGAGTCACGCCCACACGTACATACACCTACATGAGTATACATGTATATGGGTTTTTTTGCATAGATGCCTACACAAGCCTTTAAAGCCTTCCAAGGCTCTCACCTGACCCCCGTCTCTACCCCTGCTCCTCTCGCAGCTCAGCAACGTCAGCACCACCTTTCCTGATGCTCAAGCCAGAATGCTTGGAGTCATCCTTCATTCCAGGGTCCCACTACCCTGCCACCCAACCAGCAGCAAATCCTGCTGGCTCTCTGTTCCAGTACATCCGGAATCCAAACACTTGTCACCAGCTCCCCCATGGCTACTCCACTCCCAGCCTTACTCTTTTCTCCCCCGGAGGACTGCTACAGCCTCCTTACTGGCCTTGGCCTTGCCCCCTTCAGGCCCTCTCCACAGCAGCCATAGGCTTATTGAAACAGAAGCCATGTCACGGCTCTGCTCGATACCCTCTAATGGCTTCCCATCACCCTGGGAATGACCCCAAGTTCCACACAGCCTGCAAGGCTCCTCAGCCCTGGCTCACGGGTGGGCTCACCAGTTCCGTCTCCTATCACCTCCTGCCTCTCTCACTGAGCTCTGTGCCAAGCGTGCTCCTGCTCAGGGTCCTGACACTTCCTAGTCCTCCTGCCTGCCCGCACGCTCTCGCCCCGGATGTCCACTTGGCCCATCCTCTACCTTCTGCAGATCCCAGTGCAAATAACGTCAACCACAGAGGTCTTCCACGACTACGGCCTAAAGGAGAAACCCCATCTCTTGGCCTTCTTGGCTCTCCCACCCTTCATCTTGCCTCATTTTTCTTCATAGCACATATCCCCTTTTGACCTATCCTATATATTTTGTTTATTATTGTTGTTTATTGTCTCTCTCCCTCTGTTAGAATATAAGCTCCAGTATAGGATTTTGTTCTGTTCACTGTTGAATTCTCATCATGAGAACAGTACCTGGTACCCAGTGGGCAATCAAATAAATATTTGTCTTATTAAGAAGGAAGGGAGGAATGAAGGGAGGAACATTAAAAACTTCATTTTTCCTATTTCTAAAGAGCAGTGGTTGAGTTAGATGCTTTCTCAAAGGGCCCTTCTGGCTCAAACACTATATCACTCTGGCAGGTCAGTAGAATTCTCATGGCCTGTTCTCAGCTCCTGTGTCTCACCAAGGCCAGGTCATTTGGAAGACTGGAGTGCTTCCTCACAATGAATTAAGGCATCTGCAATCCCAAGTCTCATGAGCTAAGTCAGATTGTCCTTCAAAAAACTGTCTTGAGCAAATTTTAAACCTTCTCACTCTTAACCTCAGTGCTGGTTATTTTCCACCTGCCCACTTCCAACCATCCCTTTCCTGCCAGCCATTCCTCCACTCTTCTCTGTCCCAGAGGGCTGATCCAAGGACTGCCTATGCCGGCTCCCCAGCCTGCCAGCTTTGCCGGTTGGGTTTGGCCAACGGAAGCAGGAGATGAGAGGCAGAAAGGGAGAGGGGCTATGCTGCACCTGCTCCTTCCTGGTCTCCTCGCTGCCATCTGGCCACACTGGTCTGTGACCCCAGCGCCCACCAGGCAGCTCTGTCCTCCCATCTCCAGCTCTCACTGGGCTCCAGAACACCCCTGCCTTCCCTTCCTTGTCAGCTCTAGGGCTGGAAATGTCTCCTTGCTGTTCACTGGCAGCCCCTGAAGCTTCAACACCCTTTGTTGGATGCATTTACTCTATAAATAATTCCTTTATTAAAGAAACTTTGATGAAACCCTGTGAATGGAATTCTGTTTTCTGCCTGCTCGGACCTTAACAATAGCGAGTGAATCCAGTTCCTTTGCACTCGGAAAGGTGTATAAGTTGAGATCCATGGTGTTTGGGGAGTAACCAAGGGAGTCTGCGTGTGTGTTAGCTTTAAAGTTGTTCAGAGCTGGGCCTACAGGTCTTTCACAATCTGGCAAGAAATCTTTGTGTCCTTTTTACTTGGTTCAATTTCC
Organism: Nasua narica; assembly: GCA_028533885.1. Classification (NCBI taxonomy): domain Eukaryota; kingdom Metazoa; phylum Chordata; class Mammalia; order Carnivora; family Procyonidae; genus Nasua; species Nasua narica. The sequence continues at coordinate 31,265,891 of CM052809.1, forward strand.
AGACTCATGGAACAATGACTTCTTGGGGGAAATCCCCACAGATTAACACACAGTGGAAGTTCCTCTGATACATATTTAGGGTGAGGGTAGAAAAATCTGGCTGAATATTACTTAATAAATGTTCTCACTGCTCAAAGGAAATGCTTGACTCCACCTCTTTACTGTACGGGTATGAAAAATCACTCTGCATGCCTTTCCTGGGAGAAGAGTTTTGAATTCTTTACTTTATCTTTATCCAGAACAGTTCTGCACATTCCTGAGGAAGCAAGCCTTAAATCCACAGAGTAGGGTGACGGAGCAGTGGCAGAATGCCAGGACACATATTATCAAGTGTGCTAACTCTGAGAAAACAGATCATTTTAAACCTAAGCAGGTTATATAAAAACAAACAAACAAAGCAACGAAGTGAAGCATAATCAAGGAGGCCTAGCACAGAGAATGCAAAATGAGACCATACTATAAACCAAAAAAAAGAAAAAAAAAATGGGAAAAAAAATAAATATGTGGAGAGGAGCAAGAGAGTTAAAGAAGAAGCCAGGTTAATAATAAAGTCAAATGTTTTATTCTTTTGTCAGGGATAGAAACACATCTCTGAAGACATGTATGTTTCAAAATAAGTTACTCCAGCTGCTAGGGGCTCTCCAGCCATCACCGACAATGAAGAATGAGCTAGATTTCCCCATGTGGTCACAGGAACAAAATGCACAACTGTGGAGTTGGGGATGGACAACGTTTTACAAACTGAAAGGCTGCAGTGATTCGTGCTTGCTGATTTCACCTCCGTAGCTGCTGAACACACACTTCATTCAAAACACGAAGGATTGGAGTTCATTAACTAGTAAGCCCTCTCACTCCTACCAGAGAGGAGAGAGAGGAGAGCAGATGCTGAAAACTGGGGTGGATGCCTGGTGAGGGGAGAACTGCTCTCTCGGCCAGACCCTTTGATTCACCAGATGCAAAGGCACCAATGTGCGCTCTTATGTGAAGCTCACAGCAGATCTGTGACTTGGGCTGTGGCCAGAATACACATACTTTCTTGTTTCAATAAAGCCCTAAAAGGACCTTGTATTCTGAGATGAACTCCTTGTCTCCTGCTAGTTCCATAAGCAAGGTCATATGAAACTCTCTCTGAACCTTCTAAAAACTAGTATCTATGCTATTTCTACGTTTCTCCTTCACACCCGGCTCCACAGGCCACGTCCTGCCTGAGACAGTGCTCAGAGCTTCCCTCCCTAAGCAAATTGGCAGTCCTCCTTTTCCCAGCACCCAAAACTTACATGGCACATTATATTTATTCTTTATTTTCTCTTAGGAGTTCATGACACTCACCATCTTTCTGCCTTTGTCTCGGTAGACAGGAATTTCTGAGCAAAGGCAACAATATTCAAAGTTCTGAATTTTTTTAATAGCAAGACAACATCTTCAATGCTAATCTATGCAGGTGTCCAAATATAAAACAGACATATGAAGTACTATTCTGAGATGACCAGAGACAAAATAGCTCACAAATCTGGCCCCTTCTCACCTCCCTCCTTCCTTAGTGCCTCAAAGTCAACTTCTAAGAACTCTCTTGGGGTAGAGAAGGTTCCACAAACAAGACCCAGAAAGCACACATCACAAAGGAAAAGACAGATATATATGACTGTGTCAAGTCAGTTTCTGTATTTAAAAAAAAAGGCACCCAAAATAAAATTAAGGAAGAAATCAACAAGGAGAAGATATTTCTAATTCTTAAATGAGCAAGGAATGTGTTTTTGGATTATATAATAAGTAACACATGAACCAGAAAAAGACAAACCTTCCAATTAAAAAAAATGGACAAGAGATATAAATAAGCAATTTCTATAAGAGAGAAACTGGCCAGTTAAGATACAGAAAGATGGTCAATCGCACTGGAAATTAGGGAGTTATAATTAAAAGAACGATTTTACAAGTATCAGGAAAATGTTTTTTTTTTTTAGATTATATTTATTTTTCTTTTAGAGAGAGAGAGAGAGGGCAAACAGGGGGTAGGAGGAGCAGAGGGAAAGAGAGAATCCCAAGCAAACCCCATGCTCAGCACAGAACCCAGCGTGGGGCTTGATCTCATGACCCCGAGATCATGACCTGAGCTGAAATCAAGAATAGGATAATTAACCAGCTGAGCCACCCAGGCGCCCCAGGGAAATGTTTTAAAAGCCTGATAATAACTATTGCTGCAAAGATGTGGAGAAATTCTGCTATGCTTCCGGTGGGTATGTCAATTGGGACAAGTACTTTCGAGAACAACTGTCAGTGCCAAGAGAAGGTGAAGCTGCACAGATGTGCATGGCCTCCATGGCAGGCGCCCTCTCCTAGATGTGAGTTGCAGGTACACAAACTAGCGAGAGACTTCACACGTGGACAGCAACACATGTGCAAGAGAGCTCATGACAGCGGGTCCCCTAATGGCAAAAATGTGCAAACAGGCTAAATGTCTATCAACATGGAAACGAGTAAATAAACTGTGGGTAATTCATTCCACAGAATGCTATTCAAGCAATTAAATCAAATAACTTCGACCTGCAGATATCGATGTAGATAAACACTGAGAACAATCTGTAGTCGAAAAGGCAAATGGCAGAAGGCACAGCATTGTGCATTACCGTCTGTGTAAGGCAGACAGAGCAACAACAGATAATGTTATGTGGGTACAGGCATAGGTAGTAAAAGTATGGAAATCTGGACAGAAAGCATTCCCATCACTTCAAGAAGGTGGTGACCTCTGGGCAGTAAGGAGGGGGTGAGAGTAGGCCAGGCACAATGAGGATGACAACATATTGGGGATATTTTTGTTTTTATTATAAAAGAAAAGATCTGGGACACCTGGGTGGCTCAGTGGGTTAAGCCTCTGCCTTTGGCTCAGGTCATGACCTCAGGGTCCTGGGATCCAGCCCCGCATCAGGTTCTCTGCTCAGCAGGGAGCCTGCTTTCCCCTCTCTCTCTGCCTACTTGTGATCTCTGTCTGTCATATAGATAAATAAAATCTTTAAAACTAATAAATAAAAGAGAAGATCTGAGTCAAATATGGCATGACTTGTTAAATCTGGATGAAGGGTAAGTTGATTTTTGTCTTATTATTCTCTGTCCTATATCTTCGAACTTTTTGTAATAAAAATAATATATTTTCATGAAGACTACTCTAACTGTGAAATTGAGTAACCTCAATTGAAACCTTAGCCATGATTTCTGGTGCTAGTTTTTCCCTTTCATTGTCCAACTCTTGACCTTCTACCCTGATTGTAAAGGTCTTGCTAAATAGGTGCTCCAGTCTCTTTGTGTTTTTAAATGAGATGACACATGAGAAGATTCTAGCATGGTGTCTAACATGAGGCAAGCACATTCATTTCCAGTCACACCATCTCACTTGAAAGCCATTCTCTAGGAGTATATGATAGATAATAAATGGTATAGTATATATGGGAGGTATGCAGGGGAAAATCCACATCCAGACTCATTCAGGTGCTTGATAGAGTTCATGTCTACATAGCGGTGGGGCTGGGGTCTTGTTTCCTGGCTGGTTTCTGGCAGGGGTTTTTCTCAGCTTCTGGAGGTGGCCTGTATTCCTTGTCATTGCCCCTTCATTTCCCAAGCCAGAGACAGTAGGTTGAGCCCTTCCCATGCCTCATACTCTTCCTCTTCTGCTTTTTTGGGCCTACAGTGAGACCACTGGACCCACTTAGATAATCTAGGAGAATTTCTGGGCTTAATCCCACCTGCAATATTCCTGTTTACTGTGGAATGTAACAGAGTCACAGTTTCCAGCATGAGGATGTGGGCATTTTTGGGAGCCATGGTACCGCCTACCATACCTCCATTCAATTACTCTGGCAACAACAACAATGAAAAGAACAATACCAGTGCTACAATCGACAAACAGGATGCCTAGTAAATCCTGGGCCCATGAAAAGAAATCAGGCAATCTGACCCCAAAGCTGCCACTCCTAAAGTGTTTGAACAACACATTCTGCAATTTGCACAGACAACAGAATGCTATTTTAGTTCAGATTTTTGTTATCTCTTGCTAATTTCCCTGTGGTATTCCAACTTCAGGATGGATCTGAAGAAATGGGGGCTTGAAAGTTCTTTCCACTTACAGGGAAAATCTGAGTATTTTTACTCACCCAATAGTGACAAAGTCATGGGGTTAGGGTCTTACATATATTACTTATGCATGTAGGATGGGACACAGATTCAATATAAAAGGATTAATCATATGCCAGGAACAAATAGAAAACTTGAAGAGACTGATGACCTGCAATAAAATTAAACCAGTAATCAAAAAACTCCCAACAACCCAAAGTCCAGGAGCAGATGGCTTCACAGGTGAATTCTACACAATATTTAAAGAGTTGATACCAACTCAGGAAATGACAAATGTTGGCGAGAATGCAGGGAAAGGGGACCCCTCTTATACCGTTGGTGGGAATGCAAACTGGTGCAGACACTCTGGAAGACAGTACGGAGCTTCTTCAAAAAGTTAAAAACAGAACTACTCTATGACCCAGCAATCTCTATGACCCAGCAATTCTACTACTAGGTATTTATTCAAAAGATAATACTGATTTGAAGGGGCATGTGCACCCAAAAGTTTATAGCAACAATGTCCACAATAGCCAAATTATGGAAAGAACATAAATATCCATTGACTAATGAATGGATTAAGAAGATATACATAAATATATAATGTTCATATTATATAATTTGAGTTTGATGAGTTTATATAACTCAGCCATTAAAGAATGAAATCTTGTCATTTGCAACAACGCGATTAGAACTAAAGGTATTATGTTAAGCAAAATAAGACAGAGAAAGACAAATACAGTATGATTTCACATATATGTGGAATTAAGAAATGAAACAGATGAACATAGGGGAAAGGAAGGAAAAATAAAGTAAGATAAAGACAGAAAGGGAGGCAAACCACAACAGACTCGTAAATATGGAGAACAAACGGATGGTTGCGCGAGGGGCCATAGGTGGGGGATGGGCTAGATGGGTGATGGGCACCATGGGTCCTTAAGGAGGACACTTGTTGGGATGAGCACTGGATGTTGTATGTAAGTGATGAATCACTAAATTCTACTCCAGAAACCAATACTACACTATATGTTAACTCACTTGAAGTTAAATAAAAACTTGGAAGAAAAATAAATAAACGGATAAAGAAGAGTTAATATCTATTCTTCTCAAGCTATTTCAAAAAACAGAAAAGGAAGGAAAGCTTCCGAATTCATTCTATGAGAGTGCATGACTCTGGTGCCAAAATCAGATAAAGAAATTACAAAAAAAAGAGAACTATAGGCCAATATCTCTGATGAACATAGATGTAAAAATTCTCAATAAAATATTAGCAAGCCTAATCCAAAAATACATTAAAAAAATGATTCACCACAATCAAGCGGGATTTACTCCTGGAATGCAAGGGGTGTCCAATATTCACAAATCCATCGCTACATCATATTACTGAGAAAAAGGATAAAAATGATATCCTCATTTCAATAGATGTAAAAAAAATTTGATAAAATACAATATCCATTCGTAATACAAACCCTCAACAAAGTAGGTTTATAGGGAACATACCACAACATAATAAAGGTCATATATGAAAAACCCACAACTGACATCATACTCAACATTGAAAAACTGAAAGCTTCCTCCTTTAAATCAGGAACAAGACAAGGATGTCCTCTCTCACTACTTTTATTCAACATAGTGGAATGTCTTGGAATATTTTGGAATATGGAAATCCAAGCCACAGCCGTCAGACAACAAAAAGGAATAAAAGTTATCTAACTTGGTAAGGAAGAAGTAAAACTTTCACTATTTGCAGAGGACAAGATATTATATGTAGAAAACCCTAAAGACTCCACTAAAAAACTACTAGAACTGGTAAATAAATTCAGTAAAATCACAGGATATAAAATCAATGTACAGAAATCTATTGCTTTTCACACTAATAATGAAGCAACAGAAGGATAAATTACGAAAACAATCCCATTTACAATTGTACTAAAAATAACAAAATACTGAGAAATAAACCTTTTTTAGAAGATTTATCTATTTAATTTTTGAGAGAGAATGAGAGAGAGACAGAGAGAGAGAGAGAGAGAGAGAGAGAGCATGAGAAGGGAGAAGTCAGAGGGAGAAGCAGACTCCCTGCTGAGCAGGGAAGCCCAATGTGGGACTCGATCCAGGGACTCCAGGATCATGATCTGAGCTAAAGGCAGTTGCTTAATCAATTGAGCCACCCAGGTGCCCCACTGAGAGATAAACTTAACCAAGGAAGTGAAAGACCTGTACTCGGACAACTATAAGACAATGATACAAGAATTTAAAGAAACAAACAAATGGGAAGATATTCCATGTTCATGGATTGGAAGAACAAATATTGTTAAAATGTCCACACTACCCAAAGCCATCTATACATTTAATGCAATCCTTATCAAAATACCAACAGCATTTTTCACAGAGCTAGAACAAAAAAACCCCTAAAGTTTGTGTGGACCTACAAAAGACCCCGAATAGCCAAAACAATCTTGAAAAAGGAAAACAAAGCTGGATGCATCACAATCCAGACTTCTAGTTATACTACAAAGCTGTACTAATCAAAACAGTATGGTACTGGCACAAAAACAGACACATAGATCAATGGAATAGGATAGAAAGCCCAGAAATAAAACCATAATTGTATGCTCAATTAATCTTCAGCAAAAGATGCAAGAATAATACAATGGGGAAAAGCCAGTCTTTTCAACAAATGGTGTTGGGAAATTTGGACAGCTACATGCAAAAGAATGAAACTGGAGCACTTTCTTACATCATACACAGAAATAAACTCAGAATGGACTAAACACCTAAATGTGAGACAGGAAACCATTAAAATCCTAGAAGAGAACACAGGCAGTAATTTCTCTGACATCAGCTGTAGCAATATTTTTCTAAATAGGTCTCCTGAAGCAAGGGAAACAAAAGCAAAAATAAACTATTGGAACTACATCAGAATAAAAAGCTTCTGTACAGTGAAGGAAACAGTCAACAAAACTAAAAGGCAACCTACTGACTGGGAGAAGATAGTTGGAAATGACGTATCTGATAAAGGGTTACTATCCCAAATATATAAAGAACTTACACAACTCAACACCCCAAAATTAAATAATCCAGTTAAAAAATGGGCAGAAGACATGAATAGACATTCCTCTAAAGAAGACACCCAGATGGTCAACAGACACATGAAAAGATGCTCAACATCACTCACCATCAGGAAAATGCAAATCAAAACCACAATGGGATAGCATCTCACACCTGTCAGAATGTCTAAAATCAAAAGCACAAGAAACAGCAAGCGTTGGTGAGGATGTGGAGAAAAAGGAATGCTTATGCACTGTTGGTGGGAATGCAAACTGGCGCAGGCACTGTGGAAAACAGTATGGGGGTTCCCTTAAAAAAGACCCATCCTGGGATCTAGTAATCACACTAGTGGCTATTTACCCAAAGAATACAAAAACACTAAATAGGTGAATTAGATTAAGGAGTGCTCTTGTTGAGGCACCCGGCTGGCTCAGCTGGTTAAACATTGGACTTTTAATTTTGGGTCAGGTCATGATCTCAGGGTCATTAGAGTTCCATGTCAGGCTCTGTGCTCAGTGCATTCTACTTGTCCTTCTTCCTCTGCTCCTCCCCCTGCTCGCTCTCTCTCTCTCTCTCGAATAAATACAATCTTTTTAAAAAAAGGAGTACACTTATAATGAACACCAGGTGATAAATGGAATTTTTTAATCACTAAATTGTACACCTGAAACTAACATAAACTGTATGTTAACTAACTGAAATTTAAATAAAAACTTTTAAAAGCCCCACTAATTTGAAAGGATACATGAACCCCTATATTTACTGCAACATTATTTACAATAGCCACATTATGGAAGCAACCCAAGTGTCCATCAGTAGATGAACGGGTAAGAAGATGTGGCATATATATACAATGGAATATTACTCAGCCATAAAAAATAATGCAATCTTGTCATTTGCAACAACATGGATGGAGCTAGAGGGTATTATCCCAAGTGAAATAAATCAACCAGAGAAAGACAAATAGCATATGATTTCACTCATATGTGGAATTTTAGAAACAAAACAAACAAGGAAATGAAAAAAGGAGAGAAACATAAGCCACGAAACAGATTCTTAACTACAGAATTAAGGGTTACCAGCAGGGGGCGGGGGGGGAAATGGGTGAAATTGGTGATGGGGATTAAGGAGAGCAGTTGTTGTGATGAGCACCGGGTCACATATGCAAGTGGTGAATCACTATATTATACACCTGAAACTAGTATTATTACACTGTATGTGGACTACACTGAAATTTAAATAAAAATCTTAATAAAAGAAAGTATTAATCATAGAAAATGGTCACAATATATAAAGTGAAAACAGTTGATTATACAATAGAAGTCAATTACAATTTATCAAGCACCTAGTAAGTACTAGGCACTATACTAGGCATCTGGGATATAAAGTGGATAAGAGAGACACCCAAGGCTTATATTCTATAGGTTCTTCAGAGACTGACAATAAATAATAGGCACTGAAAGTAAGTAATTACATAGTAAGTTAGAAAGTGATCAGTGCTTCGGCCATGGGACACCTGGGTGGCTCATTTGGTTAAGTGGGTTCCTTCAGCTGGGTCATGATTCCAGGGTCCTGGGATCGAGCCCTGTATCAGGGTCCCTGCTCAGCAGGGAGCCTGTTTGTCCATCTCCCTCTGCCTGCCACTCCCCCTGCCTATGCTCACTTTCTTTCTCTCTTTGACAAATATATAAATAAAATCTTTAAAAAACAAAAAGAAAGTGATAAGTACTTTGGCCAAAATAGAACACAGTCAGGAAGACTGGAAGTAATGGGAGGTGGGCAGCTTTCACTTTGCGGTGGGATGCTCAGATAGGATTCCTCAAGATGGTGACACTTCAGCAAAGATTTGTAGGGGCTGAAAAAAGTTGTCATGTGGATGTCAGGGGGAAGAATATTCCAGCAAAAGGGATATCCAGTGCAAAGGCCCTGGAGGTGGGAGCATGCCAGGTATGCTTGGGAAAGAGCGGGAAGGCCAGGATGCTTGCAGTGGAACTAGGAAGGGGAGCACAGCACAAGAGAAATCAGGAAGGAAAGGAGGACAAAGTATTTGGGACCTTGGTTTTTTCCATGAGTGAGCTACTTGAGTACTAATAATATGACTTATTTTACGTGGATTTGTGTAGCTGCTGTGTTGAAAACAGACTACAGGGGGCAAGGAGGTTGCATGGTGGCCAGTGATCATGTTGAGGTCTGGACCAGGTTGGACTAGTCTGGCTCTATTTTCTTTTCTTTTTTAAAAGATTATTTATTTATTTATTTATTTATTTATTTATTTATTTATTTATTTATTTATTGAGAGTGAGTGAGCAGGGGGAGGGGTAGAGGGAGAGAATCTCAAGCAGACTCTACACCAATTACAGAGTACAATGTAGGGCTCCATCTCACAACCCTGAGATCAAGACCTGAGCTGAAATCAAGAGTCAGACCATCAACTGACAGCCACACAGGTGCCCCCGATTCTATTTTGAATATAAATGTGCGGCTGGATTGGTTAGACACTTGAGCAAAAAGGGGTCCCTTCGACTGAGATGGAGAAGACTGAGGGTAGAACAGGTTTCATTGGGATGGAGTCACTGGAAAGGGAAAATAAAGGTTCACTTTTGACACGCTGACTTAAAAAAAAAGTTTCTGAGATGTTTAAGTGGAGGCGTTGGGTTGGCTATCAGTTATAATTCTGAGCTACATGGGAGAGGTCTGGGGTGGAGATGGAATTCTTGGAGTTGTTAACATAAGATTAAAGTCAGGAGATGAATGAGATCACCAAGGGAGGGAATGTAAAATGAGCAGAAGGGAGTCCCGAGGGCACTCCGACTTTGTAGAGATGAGGGACAAGCAAAGGAGCCTGAAGGGAAGAGCCTGGGGAGGTAGAAAGTAAACTGAGAGAGAGTGGTGTCCCATGAACCAATGTTAGAGCTGAAGATTGGCCATTGGCTTTAAGAATTGGAAGTCGATGGTTACTGTGAAGAAAGCTCTTTCTGTGGGGTCAGGGAGCAGGGGAAATCTGGCTGGACTGGATTCAGAACTTCATGGGAGGGGAGGAATTAGTCTCCAAGAAGAAACATTGTTTTTAGAAGTTTTCTTGCCAAAGAGAGCAGAGAAATGGGGTATAGCTTTGGGGGATTTGGAGGTTACTAATTTTATCAAATGTAAGACAAATAATGGCATGTTCAATGGCTGATGGAAATGATCCAGTATAAAGGAGAAAGTTCCAAGGATGTGGGAAGGGAAGAACTGCTGAAGCATTGTTTTTGAGTAGCTAAAAGGGATTGGGTCAAGCGCACGCAAGAGGAAGGACGGGTTTTAGACGGAGCACAGGATAAGAGAGCTATCCATCAGTGGGCTGAAGGACATGGACTGTTGAGTAGCTCTTATATTTCCTGATCAGAGAAAGTACCTCTCTCTCCATGAGGTCACCACACCAGCAGCAGGAGTGTTCAGTGTCTGGGAGGCTGGATTCTTTGGGTGACCTTAACACTGCTTTTACTAGATCTAAGTAAGCTTCCCTAAGGCTTCTACCTGTTTTTGTTTGTTTTTGCCAGGAAAAGTTCACTCAGCACGTTAGAATAGCTAACCTTCCTGGGCAAAGATAGCTATCTCATTCCCTTCTAGACCCGTGGCTGGATTATTTGAAAGATAAAATAGGCATGTACTTACAGTTCCACCAACAAAGGACATGAAAAGAGAGGTGTGGGGAGAGAGAAGGAGAAGAATTCAAATTAACTGAACATAGTCAGCATTTGGCCATTTGTAAAGCCCAAATGAAGTGATTCTGATTTCTGTATGCAAGCAAATTTAGTATTTAGTATTCTCAGTTAAGCATTGTTTTGTTTTTAATTACAGAAGGAGGGGCACCATAATGTGTCCATGCTTATGATTCCTAAACATCATAATCTAGTCCTGTTTAAACCAGCTTCCTTTGAGGAGAAGAAATCCATAGTCACAGATTCTTTTTTTTTTTTTAAGATTTTTATTATTTATTTGTCAGAGATAGAGAGAAAGCAAGCACAAGTAGGGGGAGTGGCAGGCAGAGAGAGAAGCAGGATCCCTGCCGATCAGGGAGCCCGATGCGGGACTCAATCCCAGGACCCCAGGATCATGACCCAAGCCGAAGGCAGTGGCCCAACTGACTGAGCTACCCAGGCGTCCCCATAGCCAGATTCTACTCCAGCCTACACAAACACATCTTTGTCAAGTGCCTGTCCCAACGGGGACTGAAAAAGTGTACCTGTAGCTCAACTTTAACTCGTCACCTTCACAAAATGTACATCCTAAAATAGTGGGACAAATGGCACATGTTGAGTCTAAATGAAGCTTTGTACTTGGTGAAATCCAGTTGCACTGAAGCCTTACGTAGCCCCAGGTCTGGCCACATGGCTTCACAAATGGCATCTAAGTTCCTGGATGGGTGCCTTCTGCTGTTCACACAGGAAACACAATTTTCTCTCTGTGACTCTCTTAATGAAGTCACTTCACCTGATCACACATGCAATCATTTATAATCTTTTTTCCAAATTGGATTCTCCAGAAACAGATAGTGCGCATGGACAGTAGACTTACTTTCCTTGATGGTGGACCTTCTGAGGAGATGGGAGGCAGGTCTATGGAAGAGGATATTAACAGTAAATATGAGGATATTAACAGATGAGAGAGAACACAGGGGGGCAGTTGAGCAGTAAGAGAGAGCAGGAGCAAATTCAGGTCACACTTGCTACATGCTATAGCAACACGGAACAATAACACACAATTCTTGCCCTTGAGTTGATGGTTTAGAATAGAGGTCCTCAACTTTTTGAGTCATATCTGTTCGATAATATGCCACATCCTCAACTCACTCACATTATTAGTAAAGACACTTCTAGACTGTGACACTGACAAGATACTCTCCTCCTATTCCTCCATTGCCTTCTGTTGGGGACATTCCTGCCATCCTCCCCATCCCCATTTCATACCTCCCCCATGGGACAGTATTCGTGGGGTTAGGTTGATCCAAACCCATCCCCTGCTTCCAGAGTAGGCTCTGATTGAGTTAAGCAAACCTGTGAACATTCTGTTTGGTTCAGGGGAAGGAACGTGACCCATGTTCCTTGGAGAGAAAGCCAGGACTGTGGTTCAATGGTTGGGTGGAGGGGTGGGGTAAGGAAGAGAAGCTCTTTTTCCCAGTATGGATGCGAAACCCAGGAGTGCTGCTGTTATTATGCTACCCTGAGTAAAGTGAGCTAAAGTCAGCACAGCTGAGAGAATTACAGATCAGAGGAGCTGGAGTCATATGCAAACACGTCCAAAGTCCATGTAACATGTGTATAAACATATCAATTCTCTCCCCTCCCCTCTTTAGTTGTTGGGGCTAATCTATTCCTTTTACTGTTTAACCCATTTTGGGTTAGTTGCTGGGAACTTACTACCAAAAGCACCAGCACACCTAACAAATCTTTCAATGCTGTGGCTAAGAACTTCTGGTTTCGAGGAAGTTCAAATACGTTACTAGTGGACAGATGAAATAGATCATTATATGCTCATAATAATGATTATTATTACACAGGACATAGTTCCATCAGCTGTATGTACATACATATATATAAATAACAGAACTATATAAAATACATAAAATCAGAAAGCAGTTAGAAAGACGTCCTTGCCTTGGGGCGGGGGGTAGTAGCTGAGGTATGCAGCAAAGGACACAGAAGACAAAGAAAGAAAACTCCGGATAAGAAAATACTTTTATTTCCTAATTGGCTTTCAAATATGGAGACTTACTAGAGGGGTCTTCCAAACCCAAAGCTAACATTTAGGAAAGGTGATCGGAGAGGCATGCTAGCGGGAGAGAAAGCACCTGCGTAGAGTAGGTGGTCAGTATGACCAGAAAGTACTGAATCCTGCAGCGGGGGAGGCTGCAGCCCAGGCTCGGAGGCCTGGGGTTTTGAAGCAGCTGGTGGATATAGTATACATTCAGTCATTAACAGAAAAAAAACGAGTGTTCCGGGAACACAGGCGGCTAGTTTGCATGAATGTAGCATCTCTAAACTAGCACATCAGGGGGTCTTCCAGAGAAGGCAGCACATGCGGCTCCAACATTTTAGTTGATTGAAATAAGACATACCACCTTTTGCCATGTCAACTACGATGTTCAAGTCCTTCCTTTAGGACCCATTTCCCTTCTGTCATTTCTTCCCCTTACGTGCGGGTGTTGGCCTTTTTGTATAGATCTTCCTCTTTTACTTGAGCTCCTTAGATGATGGGGCCTTAGATATGGTTTATGCAAGTTCAGCCTGAGTGGCTCTAGCAGTTTCTTGAACTTGACTGCATTCAGGAAATTTTTAATATTTCCTGGAAATTGCCTGAGTCAGCGCAAGACTCAATGATAAAACATAACTTATAAGTCCTGTATACAACGGGGAGGCAGAGGCAAGACAAGGCAATTCTCCAGCTGTTTAAATAATGAGTACAGGATTCCCTTCAGGGGGTTCTTTCGCTTGGGATGGAAAGCTAAGGCAGGATGGAGTGGGCAGGAAGCTTGCATGATGCCTGGAAAATTAAGTGGGGGAAGAAGACTGAGTGGTGGTAGGAAGCCCTATGAGCACTATGAGGACAGATGGGAAAGATCCTTGCCGTCTAAGCAGAAACTCCCCTGGTCTTCATTTTTCCACACACAACTTTGTCAGTATCTAAGACAGCTGCAGGAAAAGAGAAGAGTGTGTTTGAGAACTCCAAAGAACAAAACGAATGTGGATTTTCTGTCTCAAAATCCCTGCATTTATCCTGCAGCTCTTAGAATGAGGATGGGCTATGTCACCCCTGCCAGGTAGGTGGCTGGGTAATCTCTTAGAAATAAAACACATTTTTTAAAAGAAGAGAGAGAGAAAGAGAGAGAAAGAGAGAGAGAGAGAGAGAGAGAGAGAGAGAGAAGCAAACCATAAGAGACTCTTAAGGATAGAGAACAAACTGGGGGTTGATGGAGGGAGGTGGATGGGGGATGGGCATTAAGGAGGGCACTTGTGATGAGCACGGGGTATTCTATGTAAGTGATGAGTCACTGAATTCTACCCCTGGAACCAATACTGCCCTGTATGATAACTAACTAGAATTTCAATAAAAATTTGGAAAGAAAATAAAGAAATAAAATCCATTTTCTCCCTGGTTCCAAATGCTCAGATTTCTAGGGTACCCCAGGACTAGCGTCCTTCAGTCTCTCAGCTTCACACAGAGCTTGACTTGATCTCACAGCTTTGTTAGGGAACCAACCTGCCTTCTTTCCCTCTCACTTCCTTCCTCCTTTTCTTCTCTCCCTCCCTGCCTTCTGCTATTCATTCAAGCAACAGCTCAGATAGTATTGACGAGTGTCAAACCTTGTGACATGTGCTAGGGGTAGAAAGGGAAACATTAAGGCATCATTTCTACCCCAGAGGAAGTCATTCCCTAGTTGAGGAGCCAGAACACGAGTACATCAATTACAATAGGGCAAGATGAGTGCTCAGAAGGACACACAACAGTGGAAGCCCAGCTGGCAGTGGAGTGTTGCTGTCCTCCTAGCTAAGGTAGGGTAGGGGACACCTTCTCAAATGCCTCTGCAGAACCGGGCACCAGAGAGCCGATCAGCTACTGGGAAGCTCTGGGACAATGAAGAACATTTTAGCTGCCAAGAACAACTCTCATGCACTGGCTTGCGGCATTGGCATTGCAGAATTTTCGTATTTTCTTTCATATACTACTGGTCAGAGAGGAAACGTATTGTTTTCTGTTTATTTATTGAGAAGAGAGACGAGTCCTTTGGTCATTTCTTTATCAAAATTAAAAAAATGCACATGAAAATATATATCCTTTGTTTCTACAATTCCATTTCTAGGAATCTGGCCTCAGATGCTTTCTGAAGAACATACAAGGATGAGAGTGTGAGTTCATTACCACATTGTTTGTAACAGTAACCTAAATGTCCAGTTACAGGGAAATGGTTAAATAAATTACAGAATGCTATATAGCAGCTTAAGAGAATAATATAGAGTTCCATGTACTGAGCGAAAAGATATTGTTGAATAAAACAGCATGCTGTTTTATTTATGTAATCTGATACTAATTTATGTAATCTGATACTAATTATAATTTTAAAAACCCTACACACATACACATACCACGCTGTCCATCATCTATTTATCTTCCAACCTAATTATATAGAAAAAGCTTGAAGAATGTGCACAACTTTTTCACAGTCTCTATTTCTAGGGAAGGGAAAAAGGTTGGAACGGGCATAGGTGGGTAGAAGGAATATTGACTTCATAAAATGCTATATCATTTGAATTTTTTTTATACCAAGCATATATTCATGCAATACTCTTGTGAAAACATAAAAATTACACTTTAAACTCCAATGGCATATCATTTTAGGTAGCAGGCAGGAGTATCAGGCTAGCCAGGTGGTAAATGGTTGGCAAGTCTCCACTGCACAGGGGTGGCCTTGAACATTTTGAATATTCCTATAAAGGAAAACGCTTCAGACCTGACCTTTCAAAGTCAAACCTAGGATTCTAGGGAGTTAGTGAGCCAGGTGGCAAAACTCATGCAAACGTGTGAGACCTCTGAGCAGAACATCTTGGTTCTCTGTCGTGCCCCAGGGACAATTTGCAAGGAGGAAAGCCTAGTTAATTTAACTAGTTGCTTCAGCTACCAAACTGGACCTATCCCTCCACCGTAGAGCTCCCTGATCACATCAGTCCAACCAGTTAAACTTGTCATGCAGACAATATGCCCAATTATTAGACTGAGACATTTCCTTTTTCACCAGTAGCTGTCCCTTCTTGCACAGGCATACCGAAAATGTGCTTGGCATTCCTCTGCTATTAACTTAAATTGTCAGCTTCTCCTTTGTTCAGACGATCTTTGACGAGGGTTCTCGGCAGGAGGATGGAGGAGGCCAAAGGACTTCTCAGTCCAAGAGATGAAATCCATCCAGCTTTCAGGGAAGGAAAACACCTTTGCAGTCTGACAGACCTACATCAGAGTCCTGACTGCCCTCAAGGGCTCTGTGAGTGTGGGCAAGTTCCTCGACCTCTCTGAGCCTCACTTTCCCTATCTGCAAATGGGGGTAGTATATTCTGCAGTTCAGTTCTGAAGGATTAGATACACTAGCATGGCATCTGCCACGTCTCCCTGAGTCCTTATAAGCACACTGAGGACAAACATTGGTGTTTGTTTTTAAAGCACAATCATCCTGAAATTATCATCTGGTCCAGAGGTTTCCTTCTCGTTTGCTTTTTTAAAGTGAGCAAAGACCTCTTTTCTGGCTCGAGAGAAGTCTTGGGGTTTAGGCTAAAGGCAGCTTGGCTTTTGGGCAGGGTGGGGTCAGCAGGGCTTGGGGGTGTCCTAGTGGGATTCTGTTTCCTGCAGCATATCCATGTCTTCAAAATATCTGGTAAATACCAAAAGCAAATTTCAACAAGCTGGTAATTCCAGGGGAAACAGGATTTCAGACTGTTTACTGAGAAGACACCCAGGCGGGCATTGACTATTTGGTCTGACTTTTACCACCGGGGACAATTTTACTTTATAATCCTCCCAATTCTCCTGCTACCGCAGCGAGATTCCTTTTGGGGTTACAGCCCCGGCTGGCCATTCTGCGGGCTCGAGGGAGCCCCACCCGCTTCCCGGTCTTCTTCAGAAGACCGAATAACAAGGGCAGGTATAAAAAGTACATTCAGCTCTTGTGTCTGGAAGAAGACCAACTTGAAGTATGGGGAACAGGGCAGCGTATTAAAAGCCTTGTTTAGAACAGTGCCTTTCTATATCCCGGAGGGAGAAACGAGAGCTTTATGAAGGTGCCTGTATTCCTGCCCAATGGAGCTCCCCATAAGTTGCAACCCATTCGCGCGGCTGGGGCACCATGGAGGTGAGCGGGAGGCTTCCTGGGATATCCTCTCCGCGGAGCCGCTTGGGCAGGCTGAGGAATGAGCGGGAGGACGGAGGAGCTCGTCTGGCTGCTCTGCTGCACAGCCTGGGTTTTAATCTACGCTGTCAGGCTCTGGAACTGGAGGGTCACCAGAAGTCCTAGGATTCCATGACACTGCTGCCAGTGGAGGGCTTTGGGCAGGTGGCTGAACCTCTTCACAGTCTCAGTTTCCTTATCTACAAAATGGGAATAATGAGCTGTTCCTCAGAAGTGAGTCGTGAGGATTCCATGAGGTCACGGACCCAGAGTCTGGCCTCCGACGCCCGTGCCTGGTAAGGGCTGGCACGGGGTTATCTGCCTGTGGGGTGATTGCCGGCGAATGAGTCCCGGATGCCTACCAGCGCAGCCCTGGCTGGGCGTTAAGGTCATTTCATCCTAGGAGGGAATGGAGGCTCAGGAACCTCAAACGCCTGACTCCCAGGACTAGAGGCAGCGTTAACTTGCTGCCATCAGCTTAGCTCTCCAAGACCCATGACACCATTAACCCACCCCCTTGTAGAGGTGGGAAACTGGGCATCAGCAGATGGCGAGGATCTGCTGTGGACACAGACAGCTCTCTCTCCCAGGTTCGCACATGGGAGGCCCTGTAACAGTCTCCTGTCAGCCTCCCTCTTCATCACCCCGCTTCCTGTAGGTGCCCGTGAAGAACCAGACTGTCTCCTTCCCCGGCGCGAGGGCAGTCGAGCAGCCGGGGCCGAGCCGGCAGGGGCGGCAGTGCTGGAGAGTCTGGAGCTCGGGATCAACCTCATGATGAGCCGAGGTGGGCTCGGGCCCTTGTGACGGCTCAGCTGTGGCAGAGCACTAATTCCGGAGTCCCTCACATGACAGGAAGCTGTCTCTCTGAGTAAGTCTGGCTCAGCATGCAGCTGTGTGGATGCTCAGGGCGTGGGGAGAGCAGAAACCTTTGCCAGGCAGTTGGGGGGAGGGGGAAGGAAAAGGTCAAGAAGAAAAGCCCCCTGTAAGAGATTTTAAACCTTTTTGGTATTTCACACACATTGATGATATATTCTGCTCTGTGGCCTGATCTGTACAAATCCACAGAACTTTCTAGATAAAAATCTTTTTTGTGTGTGTGTGGCAGCCTCTGTCGTTTTTTTCAACAATATTCACTATGAGCCTAACCTACGCTGGGTACTTGCTGGGTGCTCCATAGAGCAGGGAAGTGACAGACCCCATCCTGGCTCTCAGGGAGCTCGTGTTCTAGAAAGATGACAGGCATTAAACATGTGCTTAAAAGAATCATTACATGAATTATAATAGGGATTATCATCATGAAGGAAAAGGCAAAGAATGGACGAATCTGATCTAATGGGGAAGAGGGTAGACAGTCAGAGAAGCCTTTAGGGAGAACGTGATATTTAAGCTGAGGCTTGAAATGTACAGGGAAGTTGGCCAGGCAAAGTGGGTGGAATGGACTCATCATTCACTGGATGATTCGATACTTATTGAATACATCTTATTGCCAGGGACTGTTCTAGAATATTAGGAAACACTAGTGAGCAAATACAACAAAAATTGCTATGCTCATAAATTCCCAGTTGTGCTGAGTTTCTATTGCTATGTAACCAACCACCTAAAAACTGAGGGGCTTAAAGTGACCGCTTATGGGGCGCCTGGGTGGCTCAGTGGGTTAAAGCCTCTGCCTTCGGCTCAGGTCATGATCTCAGGGTCCTGGGACTGAGTCCTGCATCGGGCTCTCTGCTTGGCAAGGAGCCTGCTTCCCCCTCTCTCTCTGCCTGCCTCTCTGCCTCCTTGTGATCTCTCTCTCTGTCAAATAAATAAATAAAATAAATTTTGTTTAAAAAGTGGCCACTTATCTTGCTTAGAATGTGTGTGTCAGGAAATCTGGAAGAGTTTTGCTGCTTTGTTCATCTCGACACAGCATCCCTGGGGCTTCACTGGCATGACCAGATTCTAGCCTGATGCTGGCTCATGGCCAGGAGATCAGCTGGGGCTGTCACCGGCCTGTCTGTAAGGCTTTGGCATTATAAGCATTCCAAGAGGCCTGAGAAGAAGAAGCTGCTGCAGCCTCTTTTCTCCTTCTCCTCCTCCCCTCCCCTCTTCACTTTCCCTCTTCCTCTTCTTTTCTTCTCCTCCCTCTCCTCCACCTCTTCCCCCTTCATTATCTTCCTCCTCATCCCTGCCTCCTCCTCCTTACCTTCTTTTCCTCCTCCTCCTCCTTTGCCTCCTCCTTCTCCCGCTTTTTAAAAAATTATATTGACTTATGCTTCAGGTCTTCTCATGGCCTAGCCTCAGAAGTCCCAAAATGTCACTTCTGCCATATCTACTGGTCAAACAAATCACTGAGGCCAACTCAGATTCAAGGCAAGGGGAATTAGATTCTATCTCTTAATAGGAAGAGTTTAAAAACTTTGAGGCCACTGTTAGCCTATCACACAGGTAGACACTTTAATATGTGATATTAAAAAGGTCTCGAAGGTCAGTCAAGTGTGAGTAGGGACTCTGACTCTATGTTCAAAGCCGGGTACAGTGTGTGGAAGAGTTTGGAACTCTTAACATTTATATTTGATTAACTGATTTTGGTAACAGTGAGCCAGTGACCATTAATTGGGCACCTCTGATATATGCCTATATAGCAGGGGTCAGCAAACTGGTCTGCAGACCAAATATGGCCCTCTACTTGTTTTGTAAATAAAGTTTTATTGAAACACAGCTATGCCCGTTTGTTTACTTTTTGTCTAAGGCTGCTTTCACACTATAATGGTAAAGCTGAATATTTTCAACAGAGACTATCTGGCTCACAAAGCCTAAATTATTCACTATTTGGCTCTTTACAGAAAAAGTTTGTTGATCCCTGCTATATGGCTTCTATTAAATAAACACTTAATGATGTGCCAGGTGCTGAGCTAGGTCTTTCTGTACATTACGTTATTTGATCCTCATGGAAGGTATTATCTTCCACACTGGTGTTGTTTCTACAGTGTGGAGACTAGAGGCAAAGTTAGGGAAATAATAATAGTAAGGCAAAGCTGGAAATGGCTGAAGGAAACCCGAGGAGAGCTGTAGTAACCCAAACAGTTATCTCCCAAAGATGTCCCTAGTCCGATTTCGAGAGAGTCCAGAATGTGTCACGTCACATGGCAAAGTGGAATTAAGGTTCCACTTTGGAGATAAAATCTTGGATTATCTAGGTGGGCGCAAGGTAAATGCAAGGGCCTTCAGAATGGAAGAGGGAGGTAGAGTCAGAGATGTGAAGACCCTACACAGCTGGATCTGAAGATGCCAGAAGGAGCTACGAGCTAAGAAAACAGGAGGTCTCCAAAAGCTAGAAAAGTCACAGTAACAGATTTTTCCCCCAGGGCCTGCGGAAGGAATGCAGGTCTGCTGACACCAGCTTCTGACCTCCCAAACCACAAGATATTATATTTATGTTGTTTTAAGCCACTAAATTTGTTGAAATTTGTTACAATAGTAATAGAAATCTTGTATAGGATACAATCCATCGGGTGATTATAGCGCAATCCCATGTACTTCAACAAGGGAGGGAGGCAGGTGAGATGAGTAGTCATGCTACTAATTGAATCTAAAAGATTAAATTAGAGGACATGTCCTGTCTGGCAACACTTCCATCAGTTAAAACAAAAACAAGGAGAGTAGCCCAAGGGAAACGGGTGGGGTGCCTTAATAGCTCTAACTGTTCCCAATAATACCAATGTCATCTATCATAGCTGAGCACTTACTATGTCATAGGCACTCTACAGACATCTCTACTCTTTATAACAACTCCATGACATAGATTTTGGTCTCTATTTTTCTATATAAAGAATAGCTCAGAGAACTTAAGTGATTTACCCAAGGTTACACATGTAGTAAGGGAATTTGAACTCAGATTTCATTTGATTATACAACATTATTGGGTTAACCTTACTATGGGTTTTCGTTACACTTTCACATTATTTGGGGAGAGAGGAAAGAGAAAAGGTCATAAACTCCATGGGGAGAGATGTTATTCATCCTGCTTATCACCTAATCCCTCTGCCTAGAACATTATCTAGTGCACAGTAGGCATTCCATACATACATTTTTTTCAACTAATGAATGAATAAATGGATGGATGGATGGAAACTCTAATGGAGGAAGATAGAAACCCAGATTAGAATCAACATACCTGAGAGCTGTAAGTGACTTCAGAAATGGTTTAACCCACTCCTTTATTTTTATAGGTGGGCAAACTGGGGCCCAATCAGTGGAAGAGAGTGAACCCATAGGGCTTACAAAGTGCTCTGCTGACTGACAAGGGTTGATTTTGAAGAGTGGGTTACTGGATTGCAGAGCGGAAGTTCACATGTAACTGATTCCATTCTAGATATTTTAAGCTGAGCTTCAGAAAATAAAGGTTAATGTGGGTCATTCCACTATCTCATTTTCAAGATTAGTCATCGTCTATAGACAGTAGGAGGGCAGGGGATGCCCAAGCAGATACAAAGAGGGAAGAGAGCACAGGGACTGACTCTTAAAGCTGATCCTTTTCTGAAACCCTGGGTGAAGTCAGAAGCACTATCTGATCTTGGAAAATAGTGCGGTTTTTTTTTTCTAATAGTGCAGTTTTCACAGCAGTTCCATGGTATTACACTTGTGGAAGGATGCAAATCTGAGATGAATGCAGTTGAAGGAACAGGTAGGCAGAGGGGTTAGTTGAAAGCAGGTTTTGTAAAAGCAGAAACAGAATGGAGCAGAAGGGTCTCTTCCATTCAGGGAAGCAAAGACATGTGAAACACCTGGGACAGGCGAGAACATACCTACTACCTGTGGCTGAGCACTTGGTACACTGTGTGAGCTCCAGAAAGCCCTGCAGGTTTTATAGGGGGCAATCATAAGAGCAGAGACAGGACTGGGGCTAGAAAATGACTGTATAACTTCATCTATTGTGTTAGAAACAGGTGACAGCATTTCAATCAGTTGAATGAAAAGGCCAAAGTTTTTTCTTTGTTCACTGTAAAGAAAATGTATATGATAATTCAAAGGTGTGCTTTCTGGACTATGGATTTAGGGTGGTGTTAGGAGACTTTTATTTTGGATAATTTTTTTTTTCAAAATACAAAGGACTTGATATAATAATACCATGAGATACAGACAGAACTGATTCATCTTCAGAGGGACATAACACAGTCATGGCTAAGAACTTGAACTTCAAGCCAAAATGGACCACCCTTGACTTGCTATGGACATAGGTGAAGTCATATCTCAGGTTCTTCATCTATGAAAAGGGAATACTCATGTAACTCTCTCAAAGGACTGTTTTCAGGATTAATTAATACAGGTAACACATGTGGTGCCTAGCACATGCTCACTAAATACATGTGTGTATCCATTTCTAAGCTCTCTGGTGATGTTTTGAAGCATTTCAGATATTTTTGTGAAGCTACTGTGTGGTAGGCATATCTGCCTGATTTTTTTTTTTTAAGTTGGGTAAATTGTGTCCAGAGGAAGAGATGAAAAAAATACTCATCATCCAGCTTTGCAGCCAAATGAGTCCTGGAGCAGAAGATGACAAATCAGTGTGCGTGTGCGTGTGTGTGTGTGTGTGTCTGCGCACACACGTGCACACATACAATGCAGCCCCAGCCACTCAGGGTGTATGCAGAGATCTCATGTATATCCTCCCCGATGCCCGACTAACCACCTCACCCTGAGGACCGTTGCCTCTCTCTGCCTTTGTACACTGTAAACAGAGCAATTTTCCTCCACTCTTCCCTCAACTCAGGCCTCTTTTTACAGAGACAAACACGCGCACCTTTTATGTAGCCAGCCCGGGGTCCTTCCTCATGCAGACCCCAGGCAAATGGGGCCTGGTTCCTTGACCAGATACCAGTATGTGCTTTATGTACAAGGATCTGATAAGCAAAACCAACAAAGGTGCTCCAGAGAGAGGCAGGCTGTGTTGATCCCAGGTAAAAACAACAACAACAAACAATTGAAAATGCAGCCTCCCTGGCAGTCCTGTCTTGGTGTCTGACAGATGAGTTTGCTGATTAAATTCTTAACCCATATCTATTTGGGGCTTACGTCAGTTTTGCGTCTTTGATCCTTAATTTTGCAGTGCTTCGGTTCTCAATTTATTTTTTTTTTCAGCAAACTGCATAAATGACTCATCGGCAGGAAATGTGGATAAATAGTCAACTTAACTGAAAAATACAAATAAACATATCTTTGTTTTGTGGGGAGGATTGGCTTAAAGGGGAAGGAGCCTTGGGAAAAGAGGCTGTGGTTGCCAGGGCAAAATCCTTGGCCTTCTGTGGGTTCTAGCCCCTTTCTCTCTGGGATGGGGATGGCATGAGCCCTGCTGCTTAGGAGACAGCTGGCCTGTGGCGAGCTCGGGATGACTGGTGTTGAATTGCCAGTCTCTTCATCAGGAGCATAAGTGATTTTTTAATCTGACAAGCACACGTGTGTGTGTGTGTGTGTGTGTGTGTGTGTGTGTGTGTGTGTGTTTGGTAACCCCCATGGAGGATGGATCTTTCTCTTCATTCATAAGACTAATACTGTGGCCTCATTCGTATACATGGAGATCTAACTGCACACTACACAGACAATAACCAAGCACTAACAAACACGCTATACAAGTATTGAATGAGAATTGGTATCCAGACGGAATCATTACCATATGGGCACAGGCCTGTGGACATGAAGACATTTTCCTGATTCCCATGTCCACATGCCCTTTGATTCTGAAATCTTCCTAATTTCCATGTCAACAATTTTGTTAGCAGGGCAATCCCAGGGAATAGTTGCAAGAAGCTGTCCCGTATCTCGGCCGAGATGAAAGCGAAGTGAAGCGGTGGCAGGTGATGCAAGGGCTGCAAAAAGAGGGCTTTTCATATTTCATGTCTGGACTAAGTCCAAGTTTCAAAGTTCAGGAGGCCTCCTGAGCATGCAGGACAGACCTGACTCCATGACTTATGAACAGTGTAAATATTTCTCTTCCTTTGCTCAGGCCTGGGGAATCAACTCCCTCTGCTCTCCCCCACCCCCCCGGCCCCCTGCCCCGACCTCCTAGCAGGTGCCTGTGGTGGGGATGTCCCCATCTCTGTCGTCTGCGATAGCCCCAAGAACTTCCTGGACGCCACATGGGCAGGGAGACGCTTGCAGGGAGTTTCCCTTCATTAGAGCCTTTTGCTATTGCATATAGAAAATAACAACCTTCCATCGGTCCTCTGATACTGAAAATCTAGACGCCTGCTACGTACAAAATAAAATTCAAGGCAACAGGTTATCGAGGTCCAATGAAATAGAAATATGGTTTTGTTCTATTTTACAGGAATAAGAAATACTAAGATTAAAAATTTCAATTTGAAATTTACTTAGAAGGATATAGAATTACAATTATGGTCACTATCACTTAAAAATAATAATACGGGAAAAACTGGCAAAAGGTGGAGGGGAATCCAAGACCCTTCCTACAAACCCTACAAACCTTCCTACAAACCGACGTTATTAAACTCTGAAATATCAGGGTACAGTGTCTAGAACACCAGCAGCACTGAAATAAACTTCAGAGAGAAGCTGATATAGACTCTTTTCTCTCTGACTCCTGGAACCCGGACTCGGGATGAGCATGGAGAGATACGGGGATACCCTCAGGAGAGCCATTTTGGTAGATCTGGCGGGTGCCTCAGCAAACCCCTTAGTGATTTGGCATGAAAATTCATCTTTGTTTAAAGTAGTCTCTCAGGGGCGCGTGGGTGGCTCAGTGGGTTAAAGCCTCTGCCTTCGGCTCAGGTCACGATCTCAGGGTCCTGGGATCGATCCCCGCATGGAGCTCTCTGCTCAGTGGGGAGCCTGCTCCTCCTCTTTCTCTGCCTGCCTCTCTGCCTACTTGTGATCTCTCTCTGTCAAATAAATAAATAAATAAAATCTAAAAAAAATTAAAAAAAAAATAAAGTAGTCCCTCATATTGATTCTCCCTCGGATAGCTTTCTGATTTTATTAGATTGAGATTTCTGGTTTTCAGATAATACTATGACACTTCTAATAATGGTAGGAGCTAGATGTCCTTAGTGCTGTACAGTTAAGGTCTCATTCAATCCTCACGTGACATTGGTGAGATGAGTAGTCATGCTATCCCTATTTCACAGACATGAACATGAAGGTGCTGAGAGATGCCCTGACTGGCCCAAGATCCCCTATCTCGTGATGGGGGGAAGGGCAGGATTTGAACAAAGTGTCTCCTCTGGCCTGTGGCCCAAACATTCGCTGAGGGCTGGGACAAAGGCTCCAGAGGGCTCCCCCCAGCGGCTCACCAGGCTTGCCTCTCCCCCACTCCTAGCTCACCGACCTTTGACCTTTCTTCCCTAATAGCTCTCACCGCAGTAATCAATGAGGTCTTACTCGTTTCCTTGAGGACAGCAACTATGCTTTTTTGGATGGCTGGTCAAGCCCTGGGTCCTAGCAGTGACTCCAACTCAGTGGATATAAAATAAAAATTTGCTAAGTGTATGAATTCCCTTCTATAAAGATTTATAATGTTGGGTGGCATTCATCCAGCCACCTAGAAAATCAGGGCATTCTTCCCTTTTCAAGACACACACATTAACCTCAAAGATTAACAGCCCTTTTTAAATACCTTACTAATAACAATCTGGAATCAAGCTCCTTAGGGGCCATGGGTGAGAATAAATTTGTTTGCTCTTTGAAACAACAGATGTCACAGTGTGTGCATGTGTTTTCACATAGTTGGAAGCGGCAGCACCAGTGCAATACTTGAGACAGCGGAGGACGGCAGTGAGGTGCCCTAGGCGGGGACTCTGGGTCTGTTACCTACTGTCTGCAAGACCCGAGGGCACAATGTGGAGTCATTCTGCCTCAGTTTCCCTGTCTATACAATGGGGGATAATAATAGAACCTATTTTCTAAGGATGGGTGTGAGAACGAAATTAGCTAATACATGTAAAGTTTCTGAAGTGGAGCCTGGTACGAAGTTACCATTATATAAATATTTACTACTATTATATTTCTAATGTGTTACTATTTTGTTACCACTTCTATTTCCCTGCTATTTTTATTTAGCTAGTTTATCCCCATTGAATATTATTTGTTTTACTGTAGTATTTCATATTTTCTGGCCTCCTACATCTTGCTGAATCATTTGTTCATTTATTTAGTCTTCCGACTTTTTTTTAGTCTCTATCACGAGCCAAAATCCCAACACCATCCGAATTATTTTTTTTTAATGATAAAAAAAGCCAATGCTGGCCTACCTTAGTTGACATTTTTTTTCCCTTTTCTTGTAATTACAGACACATTTAGTGGCCCATCTCACTGGCAGGTGTTATTAGGGACCTCACCAACATTTTTGTCAGCATCGATTAGGAACTTTCTTGTTCTTTCTCAGTACTCTGAAAATATACCTGCACATGCTTATATATTTATAAAGGAACTAATTTCATCCTTCTTTCCTTTCCTTTTTTCCTCTAGTAAGTTCTTACTGAGCGTATTCTAAATGCCATCCACTCGGCCGGGACACCCAGCAGCTACAAGTACTCCAAGGAGCTCCTCTTTGAAGAGCTTAAAGTCTATTGGGGAGATATATGTTAAATAGAAACATACAAATATATTTGTGATTCTCAATTATTCTAACTGCTGTAAAGGAAATATTTGAAATATGGTGAGAGAATATTAATGGGTACTGGACTGAGAATGAGAAAGTCAGGGAGGAGACACGGAGGAGGTGACATGCAAGGCGCAAAGTGGGCTCCTTCGGGGCAGAAGCTCCTAGGGGGTGCCTGGGGGTGGGTGACCAGGTGCGGTGGCAGAGATAGGGCCCTGAAGGACCTTTCTGGTGTTCTGTGCTTTATGACTGAATGCAAGGACAGCCTCCAAAGGACTGCAAGCAGTGGAGTTCCATAAACAGGTTTACTTTTTGGGAGGATCAGTCTTTGCTCTGTGAGTGAAGTGTATTAGAATTACTCGAGACCTTATCAGCCTTGGGAAGGTGTTGAGCTGACAAACTACCAGCCACTTTCAGGATCGGTGAAGACCATCCAAATTCCTATAGATGTGAATATTTGGTACGCTGGCCATAGAGGCCCACAACATTTTTAGGAATGGGTTGCTTAATCCAAGATTCTCCACCATGGGGTGTCATACCCCAGAAAGTGCACAAGTGCAAAAAATATATATAATTATATATTAATATATATGATATAATATGTTACATGCATCATTAAGTACTATACATTATATTATATAACTTATAAACAAATAAATATATGTATACAGGGTGGGGTCAAAAGCTTTTTACTGATTGGGTGATCCCCCACCCTCGCATGTGGTGAATCTTTTACCCATGTCAGAGGCTACTCTGACTCGAATCCTGAAATTACTAATCCAGGATTTTAATGTCACGTACTACAGAGGTTTAGGGAAAACTCAGGCCAAAATTCATATTGATAAACTAGACAAATAAAAATAACATGTTAAAACTAAACTTTGTTCATCTCCCTGCTCAGTCTTTCTAAACCCTAGGACAGTGCCTGACACACAGTAGGGATTCAATAAATGTTTGCTGAATGAATATATGAAGAAAGAACTCACTTATTGAAAATAATTCTGTAATCTAAAATTTATTAACCTTCTAAAATGACTTAAATTTGCCAATAAATAGAACTGGTAAAGGGTTACCTGGCCAGAAATATTTCAGATACCTATCTTGTCATTTTTTCTGTATTATTCTGTCGTTCCTTCGTGGGGCTCATGGTTTGAGCTAGTGCATCCCTTTTTCCACTTTGCCCCATCTAGGCTGTGGCATTTTCTAGAAGCTGGCCATGTACTCTGCCTGGCAGATCTCATTCCATCCCATTTTCTCCCTGACTCACTTTCCCTTAAGAGTTCGTATTGAACCCTGGGGTCTAGCAGCAGAAGCCTAAGTGAGATGTAAACTCTATCTGTAACGGATCTTGTTTTCTCCAACTAGACTGGGCATCGATTTAGGTTCTCTTCCTCAAAATGAGGCCTGATAAAGCATGACGAGATAAACAACGCAGGTTCTAACAACGTTCTGAGGAGCAGCTCAGTTTCCAGGGTGAGGATGACAGTTCAGAGAAACGCCTGCACTGACTCCTGGTGTTTGCAGCTGCTCCTTGTAGAACTATCTAGAGCAGCGGTTGCAAAATACAGATGGCTCTGGGGGCTTAGCAGCTAACCTTAAGGGAGAGTAGGTGTGAGGAGATGTGGAGGAGGAGGATAGAGATGGCACCAGAGGGAGTACTCTCCCCGACTCCCCCCTCCACTTTAGCCTAATGTCTCCATGCAAAATCTTTTGGTATGAAACACTTCACTTTTAAATGTTGGCAATTACCTTAGTTAAAAAGACTCATTGTGCTGGCTGAATAACACATGCCTCAGCCAGTTGTCTGATGCCTGGTCTAGAGTACTAACACTGCTGTTCTCTCCCATTTTCTCACCAGGGCCTTGGTGTCACATTTGTTTCCTCTCACTTCACTGGCCTTAAATTGGTCCAGATTTTTCCTTTCTTCATTCCTTAATGGAGGATGAGACAATAGGGATCCTCCTCAGAAATCACTTTGGGAAATTCAAAACCAAAAAGAAAAATAAACCTTCCTTTTACAGTAGGAGAACACAGCCACCTGGCACAGGCTTTGGGGCGAAAGTGAAGAAGAGTTAGAAGAAAATTTGGAATAAGAGCCAGATAGTCTGCTTCCATTCCTCAGAGCCTTGCCTTGAACCTCAAACAAGACGCTCAGCTTCGTATTGATCCTTTGTTCCCCTGCGATGCCCTTCCTGCCTTCTGGTTTAAAGTTATCACTCATCTCACTGAACTCATGCCTGGGGCTTCTTGCTTCCAGGTTTGGAGAAAGCTGACGATCTCCAGCACTTTGAAGAATATCCCTGGTGACAGACGTAGGTGGGTTTTGCTTAATGACACCTTCACGTTCCTTTGGGAAACCGCACCTCTCTGTTGGAATGCAGTAGGATAGGGTACTGATCCCCATGGCCTGCACTCCCCTGGCTGGGGAGCTGCCCTTGGGCTCTCAAGGGAGAGTGGTTCCTCACCAGAGTATTGACAAACTGGCACCAAGAGAAAAGAGTACCCTCTTTGGGCAGGCAGAATTAACTGGAGACCACAATACCTAGCACTGGGTAGTGTGAATTTGGAGAAAAGTGACATTCGCAGAGAAGCCCTTGCCTGGGTCCCTCATGCTGTGAATAAGGAAGCTGAAGTTCAGAGATGTTCGGTGACCAGCCTAAGGCACAAAGATGGGACCTGTAGTTTGTCACCAGCTTCTGGAGATTTGGCTCATATCGGTTTTTCATTCCTCTGCCTGCCTCAGTTGCCTTATCTGCAAAGTGGTGACAATGGTTTCTGACTCAAATAAATTTTCTGAGAATAAATAAGGTCTTATCTTCAAAGTACACTGTGCCTTTGAAAGTACAAAATGTAACTAGTAAACAGTTTACTCTCGATGGTTCACATCCTGTAAAATCAAGTGATACAAAGCCTTGAATATAAATGAGGCTTCTCCTCCCATTCCAAATTATCTCAGGGACGGTAGGATCCCAGATGTATCTCATTCAACTTCTTGAGTAAATCAGATTGCTCTAGAGAAGCTTCCAGGGTTTGATTTCTACCAGTGACAAATGACTTCAGAGTGGGGGCTAAGCATATACTGAGAGACCTGGATTTTAACTATGGGTTGGTCACTTTATTGTGTGACCCTGGGCAAGTTGCTTAAATTCTTGATTTATTAGCTTTCTCTTCTGAAAAAGGACATGAATGGCTGTAGCTACCACGATAGTGGTGAGGATGGAAAGAGACCAGTAAAATATATGCTGAGGACATTAGCTGGTACACAGGAAGCTCTAAGTAAATTCCAGTCAATGAGGAAGATGGTGAGGTAGTAGTACTAGTTAGTCATGGAGGTACTGTTACTCACTGGGTAAGTGCTTGGCTATATGCTGATTTTCAGGGAAGATGGGTAACAAGGGTAAGGATATCATAGATAAGCTGGCTCAGGTGGGTCATTTGCTTTTCCCCTTGCTACCCAAGGCAGGTCACACGGGACCAACTGTCACATGCAGTGGGGTCACCTGACCTGTGTTGCTTGTGCAGAGTAGATGCCCTCCTTTCTAACGAAGAGAATGGCAACAGCAGGAAGGGGAGGGGAAATGAGACAGGAACAAGGATTGGCCTGGTGATTGCTGTTCTGTCAGTTTGCCTCAAAAGCCAACCCAGCGTGGTAGGTCCTTGGGGAGTCCTTCTCTGAGTCTCCGTGGTACACAGATCTCCCTCTCATGGCATCCTATTTTCCTTCTCATCCACATGACAAAATAATTGAACGCTGATTTCTTGTAGTTAACTGTGAATCATGTCCCCTCCAACTGCCTATGAGTTCCACAAAAGCAGAGACTACTTCTCTCTCATTCACTACTGAATTCTTTCTACCTACACCAGTCTCTGCATATAATAGGCTCTCAACAAATATTTGCAAAGTAAATGAAAACATGAATCCGTCACCAGCGTTCTGTTTTTTATGCATCTGGAAACATGAAGCTGCATGATAGATTAAGTTTGTGTGAAAACTGCCTCATTTTATCTTGTCACCCTGGCTAGACTGTTTCTGTAACCAGAAGAAATTCTTAGAGGAGGTAGAGACTGGATACATAACGAAGCTTCTCATTTGGAGTGACTCGGCCTTATTCTGACTAGGTTAGACTTTGCCCATGTCTCCAAAGTCAGTCAAGGGTTCGTTCAACTTGGCCAGATTTTTGGGAATTCAGGGAGGGGTGAGACAAAGTCCCTAATCCTCAAACAATTCACCTTCTAACAGAGGAGACCAAAACTTAAAAAGAAAAAATTTCAGGTACTGATGGGAACATGTTGAAAACAGAACGTGGCTACCTTACAGATGAGCTAAGGATGAAGGGGTGGAAGGAGTCACACAGATGTGTGTGCTCAGGGAAGGCCTGAGGAAGTGGTGGTTGTATTGAGACCCAAATGACGAAGGGAACCAGACCTGTGGAGATCTGTGAAGAACATTCCAGGAAGGAGAGGCAGCAAATGCCCTAGGAGATGAGCGTGGTTTGTTTGAGGAACAGCAACCAGGCCACAGGACCATCTGGAGCCTTCATGGGCTGGGATGAGGTAAGGAGGAGGAAGATAGGTAGGAACTGGACCCTGTATGGTATTATAGGCCTTGATAATAAGGCATTTGTACTTTATTCGCAGTGTGATGGCAAGACGTGAGTGGGTTTTCTCAGGGAGACTGGGCTGTCAGGAGTCAGGAGCAAGAAAAGGCACATTTTAGCAGTCCAGGTGATAAATGGAGGAGGCCTGGACTAGAAGAGAAGCCGTGGATATGAGAAGATGATGATCAACCTGCTGATGGATTGGATATAGGGGGAAAGTGGAATCAAGGGTAAGCTTGAGCAAATGGGTGAATAATTGTATCCTTTATTCCTTTGGGGAAAACGAGGAAAGAAATAGGATTTGAGGGGAAGTCTGAGACACCTATTCCACAATTACCTGGAGATGTCGAGGGCAGGTGGGTACACGGGGTTTGAGCTCAGTGGAAAGGTCTAGGCCTGGAGATGGAGCTGTGGAGTCACCAGCATATAATGGTTCTGAATGAGATCACTGACGGAAAGTAAGTAGGTTAAAAATGGTGGAAGGAAGAGAGAACTCCTTGAATATTTAGGCCTAGAATTTATGCTGATTTGTTTTAGAGTCTGAATCATCCTGATAGTTTCTTCAATTCTTCAGCATAGTTTGCTGTCTTACTTCTGAAAAGTCATATATTTTTTATTAATTAGGTATTTGGTGTAAAAATTATTACTGTAAGCTCTCCGTAGTCACATTCTAGAAATCAGTTGGTAGGTAACAGATGCGCATATGACCAAAGGAAATGCCAAAACCCACTTCCCATGGCTGTTCCTTTTGCTGGTACACATCTATTTTTAACACTCATTATTGCAAAGCAAAGTCCTGTCACTTGAGGGAACTACATTTCCCAATGGGGACCCAGGGCCGCCAGACACAGAATGCGGTATGCCCCTGTGGGCCAACATTTACTGCTGCTGATTTGGCAACAGAACCCAAACCACAAGAAAATGTAAGAATGACCTTTGGGTAGCTTGTGTGTGGGATGTGCGTGTACGCGCGCAAGGGAGCAGTAAGTGGTTGCAGAAAACTGGCTCTAGAGTTCTAAGGGTTTCCTAACATATCAAAGGTTCTCAGAAGGCTTTGCTAATTTAGGACTTCTTGACTGATTATCAGAAGTATTTAGTCATGTCTTTCCTAAGAGGCCCTGTTCAATAAACTCTCAAAAGTGGTATTCATTCTTTTCTGACATGGTGGGTTTTGACCCAAGAACCTGAGATTGGAACCTCAAGGATTCAAACCCGAATAGACCCTTGCTCGTTCCCCGGAGCTGTGTTTCCATGACTCCCAGATTCCCAAGTGAAAAGCTAATTATTGTTTAACAAAGGGCTTGTACTAGCTACAAATAAATGGTTTCTTTTGGGGGTCAAAACCAGCAATTTCAGCTAAGTGGCACTGCTTAAAGGCAGCCTGTTTTGTAACCAGAAGCCCTTGGTTTGAATCTGGACTCTAAAACTTACCGGTTCTATTGATGTGAGGGTCACCAAATACTTTTGGTTTTTAGTTTCATTGTCTGCAAAATGGGTATTGTACTTTCAGCTTTCCCAGAGTCCTATAAGGACTGAAATGTGCTTTCTAAACCCCTAAGTGCCATATTAACCTTTAGATGGCGGAGAAATTCTGACTGTATTCCGATTTTGTCCCTTTGTTTTCGAAGGGAGCAGAGAGTTAGAGGGAGAATTCCCATCTCCCGGCATCTCCTGAATTCACAAATTCTTACAAAAGAAGGACCGGACTTTCATTGTCACATCTCACTCTAGCGGGCAGGATGTGGGTAAATGTAAATCTATAGCATGGTGACTCAACACGGTCCATTAAGAACTCGCTGGCCTTGTTTTTATCAGATGAGGAAGAATCGAACACCGTTTTGGCTTCTGTCACACAAAACCGTATTCCCTTTCACACTTGAGGGTTTCCGTGCTTCATCTGACTCACCTCTCCACGCCCTTTCTGGCCACATTTAGAGGAGGTTCTAATACCCCTTTCTTCAAAGTTAGACTCATGGTTGGGGGGAGCAATCAAACAATATTCACTGAGTGTCTAAATCATGGGCCCTAGCAATTATAATTTAGGAATTTATACTTCAAATAGACTCATGAAAATACTCAAAGATATATGGGCAAGACATCACAGTGTGGATTGTAATGCTAAGGAACTAAAAAAAAAAATCTAAATCCTAGGGAATAATTAAATAAATTATAGCATTTCCATACAATGGAATACCAAACGGCCTTTATAAATAAAACAGACCTATATTTTCTGATATGGGAACATATCCATATTAAAAAAAAAAACAAGGTGCAGGACATTTATAAAATGATTCCACTTATGTAAAATAGGATGTAAATACATCTGCTTGTATATTCATAAAAATGTTCTTAGGAGATATATAAGGTTCTATTAAGGATAATTACTTAGGGACTGAGGATGAGGGAGGATTTTTACCTCTTCATATGCTGAAGCCATGATCATGGGTTAACCTTTACCATATATAAATCAAACTTAATGAAACCTAACAGAAGATTTATTTTTTTTTAAAGATTTTATTTATTTATTTGACAGAGAGGGAGAGACCACAAGTAGGCAGAGAGGCAAGCAGAGAGAGAGGGGGAAGCCGGCTCCCTGCTGAGCAGAGAGTCCGATATGGGGCTCGATCCCAGGACCCTGAGATCATGACCCAAGCCGAAGGCAGAGGCTTTAACCCACTGAGCCACCCAGGTGCCCCTAACAGAAGATTTAGAAACCATTAATTCCCCCTTACAAAACAACAGAGTGAAAACATATGACTTAGGACATCCTAGTTTAAGTGACAAAAACTCAAGCTACACATAAAGGTGTATTTTTATGAGAGAATCTTATCTTACGGAACCTAGTGGCAAGAAGCACACAGCCTGTCCTCAGAAATACCTGGAAATGGCAAACTATGGAGAACTCAGGCCATAGCCTTTTCCCCATCTCTTTCCTCTGCTTCTCCCTACATGTCTCAGTCTTACTCTTCATAGACTCGTTTTTGCTGCTCCCCAGGCCTCATGGCACAACCTAGTGGCTCATGGCTCTCAAACTTATTAAACAGTACAATACTAGTTAAGTGGAAAGACTAAATCTCTTTCCCTTGATCCAAATTTCAAACTTTCTGGCTCTGCTTGTGCCCAGGGTCCAGCCGTTGTCTGGACAACAGTGACTGGTGGGACAGGCTCCTGTGGTAGCAGGTGACCTCTGGGGGCCCATTCAGGCCAAGGGTATGGAAAGTTACTGTGGGAAGATACTTCAAAAATTATTCCAAGTAAGATTATCATGCTTTTGCAAGCTCGGGGGACTGTGTGGCTAGGTTATAGATGATGTTATTTACTTTTTTTTTTAAGATTTATTTATTTCAGGGAGAGAGCTCAAGCAGGAGGGGCAGAAGGAGAGAGAGAGAATCTCAAGCAGACTCTATGCTGAGCATGGAGTCCGACGCAGGGTCCAGTCTCACAGCCCTGAGATCACAACCTGAGTCAAAACCAAGAATTGGACACTTAACTGACGGTGCCACCCAGGCACAGGTTATTTTTAATAAATAAAAGGATTTTATTTTTAAAATAAAAATAAAGAAGAATGTTATTCTTCACCAAAGGATGTTATTTTTAAGTGCCACATCTCTAGTTCACTCTTTTTTGTCACGTGCCTGAATTTATTTTTCTATGAAAGTTCACACTGTGTTAAAGAACTAATGGTTACCAAAAAAACCATTTGAGGGCTATAAAGTACGGACTTTAGATATATTTAGTAGCTTAGTGCTAGTAGCTAATCAGTTCACACAGGTTGGAGTCACTTGGAGTCACCTAGTGACTGAGATAACTCAACTATCATATATCAGGCAGTGTTAGAAATTATGAGAAGGGAACACTCTATGTCACCAACTATATCCCTTCTTCTCAGCCTTCAAACAGCTGACATACCAGGAAATGACTGAATGATTGTTCAAATGTATTTTTAAGATACATCAGCAGTAGAAGGAAAGAATGCTGAGTATCCTACATGGAAATTGTATGTCTGCATCCACTCAGCCATTCATCCAGCTAATATTTACAGAATATCTACTGTAAACCAAGCACTCTGCAGGGCATGAGGATTCAATGACGGTGATAGTACTCCTCTGCCCTCAACAAATTCAGTCTAGTGGGGGAGACATGTACATAAACGAAAAATAACAATTCACGTAAATCATGTTGAAAGATACAGACACAAATAGGAAGTTAGAACCCAGAGGAGAGGTGAAAGGATGAGCTTGGGACAGGGCAAAGAATACCTCTACCTTTGTGAACGGGTGAGAAGGAAACAGCGAATGCAATTTCAAGGAAAGTGAAGGTCCACCATTTCTTACAAATGCCCCAATGAGGGAATAATCTCTAAATTTGGATTTTCTGTACATCTATCTTCAAGCTTCAAAAAGGTCTGTCATTTCTACACAATGGAAAAAAAGATCTAGCTCACTTAATCCCTCATAGGACTAAGTCCCATGAAGTCAATGTTCCTTTTGTTTACTGCCATACTCCCTAGACTTTTATCATGTCTGACGCATCATAGGTGCTCACTAAGTGCTGTAAAAGAAAACTATTTACTGAATGAAAACACATAAAGTGCATAGATTATAAGTGCCCAGCATGATAAATTTTCATAATGGGAATGCCACCACCACGAGCAGGGAAGAGTATATTAATACCACCCCAGAAGAACCTCATAGCACCTCCTGATCACTACCCTTAAAAGGATAAGCACCATCATTAATTACTTTTGCCAGATTTTGGATTTTATGTAAGTGGAATTATACAGTATGTATTCACTTGCCTCTGGCTCTCTTGCTAAAAGTTATGCTCGAGAGATTCATCCATATCTTTGCATATAGTTTAAATCTGTTCATTATCTTGCTAAATAGCATTACATAGATACAACACAACTTATTCATTCCTCTGTTGATAGATATTTGGGTTGGGAGCTCTTAAAAGTAATGTTGTTAATAATATTCTTGACTATATCTTCTGGTGTACACATACAAATTTCTAATAGGAATATCCTAGAAATAGAATTGGTGAGTTGTGAGTAGGATCCGAATGTATAGTTCAACATTAGTAGGAACTACCAAACTTTTCCTCCAAGTGGTTATACTGGTTTACATTCCTCCTAGCAGTATGAGTTTCAGTAGCTCCTCATGCTTGCCAGCAACTTGAAATTATCCATCTTTTAAATTATAGCCCTTCTGGTGGGTCTATAGTGTGTCTTACTGTGGCTTTAGCGTGCATTTCTCTGATGACTAATATCATTGGTCACCTATTCAAATGTTTTTTGGTAATACAAATACCTTCTTTTGTGAAGTGCCCTTCAAATCTTTTGCCCATTTTTTTTTCTTTTTTCGGGTTATTTTAACCCGAAATATTTTTTATTTTTTAAATAAATACTTTTTTTTATTTTTTTTTAAAAAAAACCTTTTTCAGGTTATTTTTTGGGTTAAAAGTTCGGGAAATCCAACTTTTTTCCTTTTACAGTATTTCCATATTTTGGATATAACTGCTTTTTCCAAATAGTATAGGTACTGCAAATATATTCTCCCACTCTGTGGCCTGCCTTTTTACTCTCCTAAAGTTAGTTTTTGATACATCTAACTTCTTATTTTAATGTGATCCAATTAACCCATCTTTTCTCTTATGGCACTTTAACACTTTTTTGTGTCTTGTATAAAAATCTGGGGGCACCTAGGTGGCTCAGTTGAGAGTCAGACTCCTAGTTTTGTCTCAGGTCATGATCTCAGGGTCCTGGAATCAAGTTCTGAGTCAGGCTCTGTGCTCAGTGGGGAGCCTGTTTGTTCTGCCTCCCTCTGCTTGTCTCCCCCCTGGTGCTTGCTTGTGTTTTTACTCTCTCTCTCAAATAAATAAGTAAAATACTAAAAATAAAAATCTTTCGCTACCTCAGGAGCACATGGGTGGCTCAGTCAGTTGAGCATCAGAGTCTTGATTTTGGCTCAAGTCATGAACTCTGGGTCTTGAGACCAAGCCCCATTTCTGGGCTCCATGCTCAGCAGGGAGTCTGCTTGAGAGTCTCTCTTCCTCTCCCCCTACTCCTCCACTGCAATCATTCTTTTTCTCTCTCAAATATAAATAAATTAAAAAAATTTTTTTTGACTACCTCAAGATTGTGAAGATATTTTCCAATGTTTTCTTACAGATACTTCATTGTTTTGCCTCTCATACTTAAACTGAAAATATAACTGGATTGATTTTTGTGTTTGGTTGATAAAAATTCAATTTCTAACTGTCCTAGCACCACAAAAAGGCCACTTGTCATAACTCAAATGATTATACATCCATGGGTCTATTTCTGTATCCTCTATTCTCTTCCATTGTTTGTCTATTCTAATGTCAATACCACAGTTTTAATTATTGTAGTGTTACAGTGAATCTTGAAATCCAACTTTGTTTTTCTTTAGTGCTATCGCTTCTCGGCCTTTTGGCTAAGATCAAGTGTTTTTCTTTAGTGCTACTTGGGCATTCTTTGCCTTTTGTATCGCCATTTAAATCTTAGGATCTCTTTGGCAAGAAAAGCCTTCTGGAATTTTGATCGGGACTGCCTACAATAAGGCCAGCGACTGAGTCAAGAGATCCACTGGGAAAAAACTGACTTTATTTATATATTTAATACTCCAATCATGGAACATGGAATATCTTTTCACTTATTTAACATCATCATCGCTTTCTGTTTTAATGTTCAATAACATTGGGACGCCTGGGTGGCGCAGTTGGTTGGGCAACTGCCTTTGGCTCAGGTCATGATCCGGGCATCTTGGGATCGAGTCCCGCATCGGGCTCCTTGCTCGGCAGGGAGCCTGCTCCTCTCTCTCTGCTTCTGCCTGCCTCTCTGCCTGCTTGTGTTCTCTCTCTGTTAAATGAATAAATAAAAATCTTTAAAAAAAAAAAAAAAGAAAAGAAAAATAAAAAAGAAAAATGTTCAATAACATTTTGTAAGTGTGTGTAGAGGTTTTGCCTAATTTTGTTAACTTTCTATACTTTGACATTTATGTTTTCTTTACTGCTACTGTAAATGTTGTTGCTTTTTGTTTTAATCTAATGCTATATTTCTTTACCATTAGAGAATGGTGCAGGGCACGTGATAGAGAAGTAGAGCATCTTCCATTTGTCGGAAGGCCCAAACACAGCTGCCCAAACATAGTTTGTTCTGTCCCCTCACCCACATGGAATGTGTGTGTATGCTATAGGTGATTTCCCCCCATTTTTTCCCCCAGTTTTATTGAGGTATAATCGACAATAAAAAAAATTATATGTACTTAAGGTGTACAACCTGATGACTCAACATACAAATACATTGTGAAATATTCACCTATAGTTATAAGAGTCAAGACAGGGAAACAAGCTCAATGTTCATCTATAGATGAATGGATAAAGAAAACGGGAGATACACACACAATGAAATATTTTTCAGTCTTAAAAATGAAGGATGTCTTGCCATTTGTGACAATACGGATGAACGGACCTTGAGGGCATTACGCTAAGTGAAATTAGCCAGTCACGGAAGGATAAATACTCTATGATCTCACTTATACACGAAACCCAAAATAGTCAAACTCATAGAAACAGGGAGTGAAACAGTGGTTGCCAGGGACTGGGGAAGGGGGAAATGTGGAGACATTGGCCACGATGTACAGATTTTTAGCTATGTGAGATGAATATGCTCTGGAGAACTGGAGTACAGCAGTGTGGCTATAGTTGACAACACTGGATTATGTACTTGAAATGTGCTGAGAGAATAGATCTTAAGTGTTCTTACTGTAAAAAAGAAAAAAGGTAAGTACTATTGCTTTTTTAAGTTTTCTGCCTATTTACTGATGGTTTAACAAACATTTAATCGAACAGATCAAAACAACTCATGGATTCAATTGAGAAAAGGTAAAAAGCAGTTATTTGGTATGACTTAGAGAAGAATAGAGTGGTTAACATTTTTTCCACTTGAGAGCAGAATACAGAAAAGTAAGGATGTGAGGTGGGTATTATTCAGAAAGAGAAGAGAGGTCGAAGCAAAAGCAGAAGACAGGCATCCAACTTCCCCTGCAGCTTGAATCACTAGACTAGGGCTTCTCATTTGTTCAACCATCTGGCCCACAGATGTGATTTGATTG
This sequence comes from Nasua narica, assembly GCA_028533885.1. Classification (NCBI taxonomy): domain Eukaryota; kingdom Metazoa; phylum Chordata; class Mammalia; order Carnivora; family Procyonidae; genus Nasua; species Nasua narica. The sequence continues at coordinate 31,305,275 of CM052809.1, forward strand.
TCACATGAATTTTTAAAATAAATTGAGTCAACATGTACAATTGGAGATTAAAAAAACGATATGGCCTTCTAGATTTTCTTGAAAAATTAGAAATCTGACACATCAGGCTTCAATTTCTATATGGCCACAAAGAGTTGAAGGTGAGCTGAGTTGAGAGGCTCTGGGTCTCCTGTTTTACCACTGTCATGACTTACTGTCTTTTGGAGTGAACTCAGCTAGTTCCCAGATAAGCTTCATTTTCAAAATTCTCTTTATAATCAAAGTTGTCAAAACTTAATGCTTCTGCGTTGGGACCTCCTGTTTCCCTCTTCATTCTCTTTAAATGGCTTTTGTCCCCAATCACTCCACTGAATTTGCTCTTTTCAATCTCTTTGCCTACTGAAATCTTGCCAAATCCAGTGGCCAATGCTTCATCTTCACTGTACTTGGTCTCTTGTAATAACAGTTGTCCCCAGTGACCATGCCCTCTTTCTTGAAGCCAGGATCTTGAAATCTCTCATGATGCCAAGCTCCTCTTGTTTCCCTTCTGCCCTACAAGGTGCTTCTTACTTTCTTGGCCTTGTTTTTACTGCTCCGTCAGATTCTCAATGTGCTCCAATGCTCTGTCCTCAGCTTTCCCGTCTTCTTTATCTATGTTCTGTCTGGATGAGCTTATCTAGGAGTGCAGTCTTTATTATGTTTACCCCTCTATCCCTAGTGTCTATAAAAATGCCAACATGAGAAAGGAGCTTCATCAATGTTGGCTGAATGAATAAGGGCCAACATTGGCAATGAGGGTTTCCAATGATTCTTGCTTTCTAATATGGTCAAGCTCTCCCCCATCACCAGATTCTCACTGCTAACAAAGGAGCTCATTAGACGTGGCTAAGGAGATACAGCAGTAATTCAAAAATTAATCGAACAAATACTCGTTGGGAATAAAGAAAAGCAGAAAGTGAAAATTTTATGTTGTTATGTTTTATATATATGGTTATGACAGTTTTAAAAAATGTAATAAATATAACAATACAAAAAAGACAAATGGAGACTGGATCCTCTGCATCAGATGTGGCTCAGTGACGCTCCTAATGGGATTGGGAGGACTATAGAGAGTCTTTTTTATCTTAATCAGATGTCTTCTTTTCTAACTTTTCAAAGAAAACACTCATGACATTTTTATTGTTTAGCAAATCATCTAATTTCACCACTAATAGTAATTACACTGAAAAACAAATTCAATTTATATTATTTACTACTGCCAAAGCCTGGAAAAATATCTTTTGATCACTTTTGTAGTTACAGTTTAATGTTTATCATGCAGTTTGCTGCAGATCCCAGAATTTTATGCATTTCTGCATCAACGGCCATGGACTGATTTTTATCTTTGTCAAGTTTTCTATTAAGGCTCCTTTCCAAAGATAAGTAACTATATTAAAGATAAATGTCAAGGGAAAGGTATCATCTCTATGAACTATGTAACCTTCACTTCAGGGTTTATATATATGTAGGTGTTAAAGTTGAGAACTCAGGGAAATTCTCTCTTTTCTGCTAGTCCTTCCTTAGCTGTAACTTCCTACCCATAGGTGGACATTTTCCTTTCTGTTAATCACTTTCTGGAGATTCAGACACTCACTTGCTGAGTACCTTTAGATGAGCTATTTTGTCTCATCCAAAAGCTTCTTTCCATGCACACATGGAGCTGTCTAAACAAGGTTCATGCAAACCACTCTGGCATCATATAGAGTTGCTAACAGAGTAAGAAAAGTCTGCTTATTGTAGGGAGCAAACCAACAAATGAAGGAAAGGCTGTGAGGCTGTGAGCCTTAACAAGGCTGGATGGCTACTTGCTGGATATAATCCTCTGAGCTATTTTATAAAGATGATTAATTACAGCAAGTGCCTAATCACACAAGTATCAGAGCCAGCTGTCTGAGAGTGAAAGCTAAAGGGATATTAGTCGGCTCTAGATGAAATCCGATATTCAGGGCAAGAAATATTCTCTATCCTTTCGCCTCTCATTCCCCACCTGTGCTTTTGATCTGAGGCTCCTAACAATTTTTGCTCTCCAGTTCGTCAAGGTTTTCCCCATGCCTGGATTCTGTGTCTCTGCTGGCAAACAAGCTCAAATCACCCTTCATTTAGGCGATGATGAGGATATACGACATCAATTCAACAATCAATTCATTTAACAGGTATTTATTGAGCCATGGCCAGGGACAATTCTAGGCTTTGCAGACACAGAGGTAGACAAGATAGTCAAATGCTGTTCTCTACAAATTTACATTCTCGGGTGGAAGGGGAGGACAATAAACAAACAAACAAGACCATGTCAAGGAGTGTCGAGCACTATGTAGAGACTAAAACAGTGGTTGACGGAGATGGATGGGGCAGGCGGGAGACCACCTAGAGCTGGATGAAGGTGTGACAGGCTCCACAAGGTCTGTTCCCTTCCCTCCATCTTCAGTAGCGTCTCGAGAGCCATTCAGGGCCTAACTTCTAGAAGTGCGGCTGGATCTACCGGGACCTGAATCTCTGCTGCCATCCACTCATTCCTTTACCTTTACAGGCTGATGTCACTGCAATCCCTCCCAGATTTCCTCCCAAATGTTATTCAAGCGCTCTCTTTGTGTTCTAAGCCCTGTTCTTGAACTCTCCCAGCAGCAGAACAAGGCACGTCCTGTTATCACTCTTGTTTTTTTTACATATGGGCCCCAAGACATTACATAACTTGCTCAAGGCTCACAGCTTCATAAGTGGAGGAAAGTGCATCCTTTACCACAGGTCCTCTCAGCCTTCTGCACTTCACCTTGACAGGAAGTGTGGCCCTGGCACTCGTCCCAACTCCCACAGCGAGATAACAGTTTTTCCTGAAACTCCCTCTACCCATTTTTTCCTGAAACTCCCCACCCAACCCTCCCCCCACGAACTGGCAACCTTGCGCTCCCACTGTTACCTGCACACTATAGGTTTCCTATCATCTGCACCCTTTCGGGAACCTTATGGGGTTGTGTTGGGGCTGCGGGCATCTCGGGGTAGATACCCCTGTTGGCATAGCCAGCAGTTCTGACACCCCAAGGAAACCACTCCGAGGGAAACCTCTTCCAATTCACCATGACTGCACTGCTTTCAGTCATTATCAGGGAAACAAAATCAATCATCATGGCCAGAGAAGAAATGAAGAGAGCAAAAAGTCTCTGTTACTGGGTTTTAGGTAGAAGAGAATAATATATATATTCATGCCAGTTAAAAATACAAAAAAATCTAGTAATTCCATGCACCAAAAGGTAAATGGGCCAATGCATTTTAATTACTGTTCCTGTATTTTTTGAACAAAAGGGATACCTACTAATTGCTAATACTAATTGCTCTGCCACAGAAATGAATGTCAGCATTACAATTTGGTTCCTTGGCTTTTGCACCTTTGCCAATGATTTTATCAACGTAGCTCTTTTCACAAATTCATACTGCTCGGTATGATTATCTGATGGATAATCAGATTTGTCAATCTACCCTCTCTTATGGTAGACTGCAGAACACATTAAAATTTTTTAATTTTGAAAAGTTTCTTTTGCATGAAAAATATATAGAGACAAATTCTGAAATATGAGTTTGGCAGGCACTCAGAAAAATCCCACTTCACAGTAAACTCCAGAAATTGCAATAATGTCCATGTATTTGTTCATTTGAGATCAATTCTAACAGCCTTTAAATGGTTCTCCAGTCAAATAATTTTAAAGATTTATTATTTGAGAGATGGAGGGAGAGAGAGAAAGAGAGAGAGAGAGAGAGAGAGAGAGAGAGAGAGAGAGAGAGACATAGGAGTGGGAGGAAAGGCAGAGAGAGAAAGAGGGAGAGAATCCTTAAGCAGTCTCCCTTCTGAGCACACAGCCTGACATCGGGCTTGATCCCAGGAGCCGATCCCATGAGATCATGACCCTGAGATCATGACCTGAGCTGAAATCAAGAGTCTGTCACTTAACCGACGAAGCCACCCCCAGGCTACTCTCCAGTCAAATAATTTTAAATACAAATAGTGCCATGCATTTATAGAGAATGGGAGAGTTGAAATAACTCAAATTGTATTTCTTCATTTTTATAATCCCCATATTATCATTTTTAATTTTATATCTCCTGTTTAAACTCACGAATATGTGGTACCAAGGGTTTGGAGACACACTGAGCTTGAAGCACACTCAAATAATTCTAAACCGTTACAAACCTACATTAGAAAAGAACACAGGTAGCAATTACATAACTGGGAAATCTCTGAATTATCTCCCATGAACGATACAAAGACATCCATTAAAGATAGGAAGTCAAAATCTGCTATATGAATCTTACGTATTTATTAACAAAACTCAGCTGTAACTGTAGTAATTGATTACAACTGAGATCAACAAGAGATTTTTTGAGGGAAGAATATTTTATCACTGGCATTGTTTAGAATTCCCAGCGCATGGTGATAATAAAAGGCAATATTTATTATTATTTTGAGACAGAGAGCACATGAGAAGGGGGGTGGGGGTGGAGAGGGAGAAAGAGAATATTAGGCAGGCTCCAGGCCCAGTGTGGAGCTTGACACTGGACTTGGTCTCAGGACCCTGAGATCATGACCTGAGCCAAAATCAAGAGTCAGATGATTAACCGACTGAGCCACCCAGGCGCCCCTAAAAGGCAATACACTTTTACTTGTTGCATTATTTGTAAGTTTACTATAGACAATGCTCACACTACTGCTTGCTTGGTGTGCTGTGAGACTGCTTCTTACCGATCTTTCTGTTCCAGGGGCCTGGTACCACTCTCTGCAGCACTTGGATTACGTGAGCGCTGGTCTTAAAACTCCCTGATCCCCTTGGCTTCCCCTTTCCTTACAGAATCTCCTCCAACCTATGTGCCTGACATTTGCCCCAGGGATCTGCTTCCTTTCTCTGTACTCATCTCTTACCTTGCTGTCTAAATCCACCCATGCACAAAAAACTCTCAAATCTCTGGCCGTAGCCTTAATCTCTTTCTGATTTGCTATGCTTTGGCCAGATTTCCAAAGACCGATATTCCCAAGTATTGTCATCAAAAGGATTTGGGGAATGGTGATTTTTTTTTTTTCCCTCAATGTGGTTAGAATTACGGTCCGGCAGTAATTCTGAAAGTGCTGGAGTTTATGGATGAAACATTCTTGAGTCTATAGGGCACTGGAATAGATAACTCAAAACTACTCAAAATGCTCAGAAGAGTTACAAATGAACCAAACTGAGTGTGCACTATTCTGGACCCTGAGAGAAACCCTGGACAGAGGAATAGTGAATGAGTGATGGAGGTCTGTCACACTCCCTCCCGAGAGAGCCAAGGCTTATCACTCCTTCCCCAATGAATGCACACTTGTTCAGAAGCCTCTTCAACATAGCACTGCTGGTAGTTGCTACCAATTGATCAGAATTAAAATAAGAGAAGAAAACCATTGGCAGTGGGATTAAGTGCCCAGGATATGCCAGGCCCTGGGAATCTACAGGTCAGTACGACAAGTCTCCGACCTAGAGGACCAGAAGGAAGAGGCACAGTACAAATAGATAAAAAGAGTAAAGTGGGACAGATGATAGGAACGGAGTGTGTGGAGGGAACGGGAGAAGCACAAAATGACCAGTTTCATCAGAGTGGGGCCTGGGTAGGGAACTCTGGTGGGCGACATCAGGACATTCAACTGGTGGGCTAGTTGCCAAGTCTCCCAGGACCTCAGCTTATCACTGCGTGACCCTGGACAGGTTATGTAATGCCTCTGAGCCTCGGTTTCCTCGCCTGTGAAATGGGGGGTAATAATATCACCTATTCCATAGAGCTGTTGCAAGGATTGAATGAATTAATTAACAAAATGTCTGGGAAGTCCCTGGTTTATAAAAAGTACTGAAGTGGTGGGGCGCCTGGGTGGCTCAGTGGGTTGAAGCCTCTGCCTTTGGCTCGGGTCATGATCTCAGGGTCCTGGGATCGAGCCCCACATTGGGCTCTCTGCCCAGCGGGGAGCCTGCTTCCCTCTCTCTCTCTGCCTGCCTCTCTGCCTACTTGTGATCTCTCTCTCTCTCTGTCAAATAAATGAATGGAATCTTAAAAAAAAAAAAGTACTGAAGTGGTAGTTGATGTTACCTTTTAATTCCTATCGAGGCTGGAAGTCCAAGGACTTCTGATTTCATGGAGATGTCTGACAGTCTCACGGGGAAATGAAGATGAACCTTGGGACAAGTCACCTCAAACTGGGGGCAGGATGCGTCCCTCTGTGGCTTACTTGAACGGCCCCTGCTCTGCACAGTGACAACTTTCCTTTTTCTATCTGGAGTATCTGTTAAGTGAACACACACCAGTGTGTTGCTCCCAGTGGGGCAGGAGGAACTGCTGGGCAAAGGGTGAATTCAGATTGTATGGTTTCTTGGGGAGATCTGTCTATACCTCAACGCTGGCTGACTAGGGAGGGGAGGCCATCTGTGGGGATCAGGGGACAGGCGCTAGGGAATGGGACAAGATAGCCTCACAGCTCTGCCAGACAATTTTAACTATTCAATATGTCATATATCATAGCACAAATAAGTCTCTGTTTGGAAGGAATAAAAGAAAAGTCAAATTTTCTCATGTAAAAAAAAAAGTCAGTGATGAACGATGTAGAGAAAAAAAACATGATTAAAATATTCCCTCTAAGACTGAGCAACAGCAGAAATGTGTTTCTAATTAGCACTCAAAGAAAACAGCCAAAGCAGAAAGCCAAAACTGATACTCAATGGAGTTGTGTGTGTGTGTGTGTGTGTGTGTGTGTGTGAAGGAGGTGACTTTGATTTTCAAGTCACTTGGATTGATTTGACCCATAATGTTTATGTTACGTGAGGTTGAGTAGATGCTTTTCACTGGGAAATGAGGGGAAGGATGAATCAAAGACTAGCCAGGAACATGTTCTCTGTGGGAGAGAAGGACAGACAGAAAAGGTACGTTTAGTAGACACACAACAGAGAAAGTATGCAGGGGAAATATGAGGGGTGGATGAGGGGTGGACGCACCCCCTGCGTCTTTGGTTTCCTCCTTTAGGAGACCATCCCAGAAATTGGGCTAGGACTTCCAATTACTCTAAGTGGGCAGATCAGAGAAACTGAAGCTTTAGGCTCCGAAATCCACCCACATTCAGAGTAAGCCCTGCAGTTTCTTTTGAAATCTCTATTACTATCTGTCTTTCCGTGAACAAACATAGGCGTGTTCACAAAACACAGCCCAAGTCGACTGTACCACGCCAGTGTAGCCACTTCATGTTTGGATTTTTGCTTTCTTGTCTTTCCTCTTCAACGAGTCTGTTTAGAGGTAAAATGAGAAGATATTTCAATGCTCACCTTCATGCAAAGACTCTCATTTCACCATGGGATCTTTTATGTCTCACCTCTGGGGCTGCCCTTACATCTATCAGTTGAAAAATGAAATTGTACCTATGTCAAATGGAGAACAATTTAATATGCAGAGAAGGAAAGAAAAGGGGTATTACTAGGTTTCTGCATTCATAGAAAAGAACCCAGACAGGCTGATGCATATGAATTTGCATCAATATCCATGGTGTTTTTGAACTTCATTTTTTCTGTACTCCTCTGCGTCTGTGACAGCTGACGCACACTGGGAGGAGGATGAGGCCAGATGTCACTCTAGGGGCCTATTTTCCCGGCAACCTGAGGAATCAGGTACAGCTCTCGTCCCTATTGGGCAGATGGGGAGGTTGAGGCCTAAGCAAGTTGAGCTGATGAAGATTAATACCATAGCTAGTAAGAGAAGGAGCAGGGCCCAGACTCCCTCCTCTTTATGCTAAACGCCTTCAGTCTTTTTATCTCTTTAACTCCACAACATCCCTGAAGTAGCCCTCTTCAGTATTTCCTCAGGGTTAGGAACCACAGGCATTGACACAAATACCTCATGAGACTTACTCAGAGGCTGCATTAAAGTCTCTGAACTCCATCCCACCCCCTCTACCCGGCGCAAGGCTGCCTTTCAGAGGTCAAAGGGAAAAGACTTTTTTTTTTTTTTGAATTCTGCTAAAGCCCATTTCTCAAAAGGAATCAAGAAGTGATTTTTTTTAAAACTAATCTCTCATCCTAATTATAAAGGTGATTCAAACTCACAATAAAAAATTTAAATATGAGAAAAGCTGGAAGATGAAATTTCTTTCTCTTCTTCTCGGAAGTAACTCCTCTATTCCTTAAATGTTTCCAGAAATTCATAGTTTCTTGTCTGATTTTTACACACGCGGGAACATATATTTTCTTGATTTTATTAAAAAAAAAGTACCGCGCATCTATGAGGTACCAGGCACTGGGAAGACAGTAGAGGATAATACAAATATAGATTGCTGTCATTGTGAAATTCATGCTTTCATGATTTCACACACGAGAATGACTCAGAGTCCCACAAGTTAGATTCTCATCTTCTGATTGTATTTATATAGAAGCCAGAGAAAAATCAATGTTTATTAACTTCTCTCGTATCCCCATCTCTCAGGGAGGGAGAGGAGCTAAGAAGGACTGCATACCCAGCCAAAGGGCAGTCTTTGACTTTTTTCTGCAGTTGGGTCTATGTCTTTGTTTTCCTAGGAATAAAATGTCTTTTGGGCACTGAGCAAAGAGCAACTTCAACACCTCCTTTTGTCTTTAGGAGTTTATCATCTTAGGGAGGCAGCAGTACTGTATGTAGGGCACAATTCCTGATTCTAATAATTCCAGAAGCAACCATGTTTTAGTTTTTAATTCCTTTGCTTGAAGTACGTCCTTGAAAAGTGCACTCTCTCAACTAGATTTGTATTTAACTTAAAGGCAGGCTCCATTTAAAAGTATCATCTCTTTTGCTTTTATTATTCAGACATGGATGGTAATTGGCAATTTCGCCAATTCTGCCCTTGCTCGACTATCCTACCCCAGCTGAGACCCCAGATGCCAGGCCCCCTTACACATCTAGCCAGAAGGCACGCCCGCCTGAGTGCTTCTGGTCTGGTCTGTGGCAGGCACTTCATAAATGTGCCCGAGTAGGAAGTCTCACTCTTTACGAGGAGAAGAAAGCACAACTTCCAGCGGCTGTGTCAAAGGAAATTTTAAGAAATTTCTCTTAGCTAAACCAACAGTGGTGACTTCCTGTCAGAGTGGGAGGTAAGAGGCATTTCCCAGCATTGACAACAGCTTGGGTTTGGTCAAACTGTTTATACAGTGTCATGATGAATTGAGTGATAAAACAATGTGTAAAATTTCTTCTACCTCAACCAGAGCAGTATCCTAGTTGACAAGTGTGAGGAAAACGTTCTGTCAGTGACAATTTAGTAAGTTTAAGATCGTTGAAAAGTGCTTCTTTAAGGGCTTTAAAGTGCCTCAGAAACCAGTTGCAGTGGACACAGAGTCGTTCCCTCCTTTCTTCTTAATCTTTAGCCATTAATGTTTAAACTCGAGGCCTAAATAAACCTTAAATTGGCTTTAAGGTAATGATTTTGGATCTTGGTTTTTAAATCCCAGGTTTTTTTGTTTTGTTTTGTTTTATCTGAGATGTTCCATCACTTCTTTTCATACTTCATCTTCTAAGAACATGGCCGTTGAGGCTCTCAGAGGTGCTGTGCTCTCTCAAATGGTGGTAACGGCAAGCTGGAGCCACAGTGGGGGTGAGCTCACCCCTTATTCATCTCTTAGGATCCCACTTGCTCTCAAAATCAGACTTCCTGATCTAATGTTTCCTGGCTCCTTTCTCTTCCTCTATGAAAGGGCTGGGACAGAGATTTGCTTCCTCGAGTCTCCTGGGTACATCAATTCTTGTCAAAGAACTATTAGAAAGAGCGGATGTTATACTGTAGATATTACGTAGGAAGCCCCTGGTGGATGAGCTCTGCCACCGTGCTGGTGTGTTCTTCCTCAGCCCATTGTGGGAAGAGGGATGTCTGGTTTCACATTTTCTGCCTGTTCCTTACTCAGTGTGCACCCCACGCCAGCTTTGACCTTTCTTTGCATTTAAGAAAGCAAATACTTGGACTAATCCAAAGTTGGAGGAGTTCATATAAGCAAGTATCAGTGGAGTGTTCCGTGGCTGCCTTATTTTGAGAAATGTGAGGTTAGGTCACATAAGATATTTCAAAAACATGAGTGCCTCTGTCACATTAGATATTAAATCTAATCATGCCCTTCCTTTGTTTTGAACCCATTTGTAGATCCCCATCGTATTTAGAGTGTAATTTTAAACTTTGAGCCAGTGATTCCCAAAGCTGTACAAAACTTGGCTTTTTAAAAACAACACTGAGTGGGGCACCTGGGTAGCTCAGTAGGTTAAGCCTTTGCCTTCGGCTCAGGTCATGGTCTCAGGGTCCTCGGATCAAGCCCCACATCAGGCTCTCTGCTCAGTGGGGAGCCTGCTTCCCCCTCTCTCTGCCTGCCTCTCTGCCTACTTGTGATCTCTCTGTCAAATAAATAAATAAAATCTTTAAAAAAAATAAAAACAACATTGAGGAAATAATGAAACACAAGGACCTGACATACTTAAGATATATACAACTTGGTCAGTTTTGATCATGTCAAAACTGGTCATGTTGTCTGCTATCACCACAATCAAGATAATGAATAAAGAACAGAACCATCACTCCCTACAGTTTTTATGCTCCTTTAAAATCCATGTCTCCTTTTATATCCATGCTCAAGCAACCATTGATTTCCTTTCTGTTGCTACATATTGGTTTGCATTTTTCAGAATTCTACGTTAAAATATGCACTTTTTTGCCTGCCTTGTTTGTGCATAATAATTTTGAAATTCATCCATGTTATTGCATGTATCAATAGTTTGTTCCTTTTTTTAAATTTAACTTCAATTAGCCAACATATAGGACATCATTAGTTTCAGAGGTAGAGGTGATTCATCAGTTGCATGTTCTACCCAGTGCTCATCACATCACGTGCCCTCCTTAACGTGCCCAGCTACCCCATCCCCCCTCCTCCTTCCCCTCCAGCAACCGTCAGTTTCTTTCTTACAGTTAAGAGTCTCTCATGGTTTGTCTCTCACTCTGATTTCTTCCCATTCCATTTTCCCTCCCTTGCCCTATGTTCCTCTGCACTATTTCTCATATTCCACATGAATGAAACCACATAATTGTCTTTCTCTGATTAACTTATTTCGCTCAGCATAATACCCTCTAGTTCCATCCACATCGACATAAATGTAAGAATTCATCCTGTTGATGGCTGAGTAATATTCCATTATGTGTATGTGTACACATATATTTGTATACATATACACACACCATGTCTTCTGTATCCATTCATCTGTTGATGGTTTGTTCCTTTTTACTGCTTTTTGATAATCATCATTAATAGAATATTCTTTTGTACAGATATGCCATAACCTATTCATCCATTTGCCTGTTGATGGACATTTGGACTGTTTCTAGTTTTTGGCCATTATATACAAAGTTTTATTTGAAATATTTTTTTTAAAAAAGGAAACAAAAAGAAATCACTGCTGAAAATGGAAAACAAGTATTATTTGTCATAAACAAATTCACCGTAGAAATGAGCACAAAACTAACAAAGGAGTTGTGCAACTGAAAATCATCGCAGGTACCACCGATAAGGTATAAACCCTCTCCCTGCAGCAATGAGATGGACCTCCTGCAACCCCAGCCCCATGAATTGAGATGAGACAATGGCAAGCTATATTCTGTGGTACAGAGTTAAAAACGGTGGATCTGATGATACCACAGAATGTGCTGCTGTAATGTTGACAGATGCTATTCAGTCACTCATTCATTAAGAAACAGAGTGATCAGTCATCCCCTCCCATGTGGTAAGCACGGCAGATACAAGGGTGAGCAAACGAATGTGGTCTGTACAGTTCATGAGCTTATTTATGGTCTTAAAAGCAGAGAACAACAATAAAACAAGCCTTAAAATGAAGTGTGATAAGCACTATGACAGGTGTCTTCTGGTAGTCTGAAAGAATACAACAGGGTACTCATTGTGCCCACAGTATTTCAGTGGTGACACAAATTGTAATCAGGAGTCAGGCAGGGAAGCAGAAGAAGTGGAGAATGAAACAGAGGTGCAGGGTCTAGGGAGAGATCCGGATAAGTTGGAGAACAGTCTGGAAAGAGTCCTGTGATCTCATCTCAGCACAGATAAGGCATAGCCAAGAGCTCTGGATCATGTAATGGAGGATACATGCCAGCCTTTTTTTCTAATGCTCTTCATTTTGACATTGAGTGATTTCTCCCTGCCGCGGTGGTAACTAAGGTGATATAAATGTTGGTAGACTGGTGGTCGATAATGATCCCATGAAGAAGCTGTATTTGATTTATGCCTTCTATATGTTAAATAGTTTACCCTATACAGCTGATATCAAGTTATTTTATATAAAATGAATCTGGTCCTTGCAAAGCCAACCTACACAATCACAACAAACTTCTGACTTAACTGAAGTCAGTGGGGATGGTGATGAAATAAAGGAAAAAAGATCTCAGAAGATCATCAACAGACCAGAAAGCTGGAGGGAATCAAAGCCATAATGGTGAAAAGGAGTCAATGTCAGAAGACATTTGGGAACCCCTATGTGCTCCACCTAACACCCATTCTTTCCTTTTTTCTTGTTAACAAAACTCCAAGTGTATTCAGGGATCCCCCTTCCTCTTCAAAAGACAGTGAGCCCATCCCAAGGCTGGAGATGGGTCTGATTGGACTAAACGAATCATAGCAGCCCCATGCCCCCTGCCGATGAAGGTTTAGGCATGAGCATGTGACACCACTCTGGCCACAGGGACATGATGGGAAATCTGCTGGGGGACTTCTGGTAAAGCTTTCTTTACAGAGGATCCCACAGAAGAATTGGTTTCTTCTTCTTCTTCTGGATGCTGCTGTCACTGGATATGGTTGTTGAACTGCTGTAGCCACCTTAAGGCCACAGGGATGGGGACGTTGCCAAAGCACATCCAGAGGATGGCAGAGCAGAGAGATGAAAGGATCTGGATCCTTAATGACTTCCTGAAACCTCAGACTCACTCAATTCTGGAGCTGCCCACTTCAGAAATTCTCAGTATGTGAGAGAATAAGTTTTTTCATGTCTTAAGCCACTTTGAGCTGGGGTTGGTTGGGCCAGAGGCATCTGACGCAATCCATCCATCCATTCAGTCATTCACATATTTTCTTGGGATCACTCTGGGTCAGACACTCTACTAAAGGCTGGATCTCAAAATGCAAAAAATGAAGTCCGATATGTAGGTTATACACCTTGTTTCAGCTATGAAATGTGAGCAGAAATAGCCAGTGTTACTTCTGGGAAGGAACTTTTAGAACGAACAAGGGAAAGAAATATTAGGTTTCCTTCCCTCTCTCATGGTGATGAAGAATTACATGTTGAGAAAGAACTTTTATTCAACCGGCTCTCCAGTAACTAGGTTGAGTGAAATTCTTCCCCTTCTCTCCCACACTAGTGAGATAAAAAAATAAATGTTGTTTAAACCACCGAGTTTGCTTAGCGTCATGCCAATCCCACCTATCCTAGCTGACAAGCATGGAAAGTGCTTAGCACAGAGCCTGGCCCTCAGTGCACAAAGCCTCACTGCTGCTACTGTTACAACTTGTTGGCACCTACCCAGAGGAGTGAATGAAGGCCAGCACATGCCTGGAAGTGTACTCAGAATGCAACTATTTAAAACCTAATTATTTATAGGCTTATCAGTAAAGAGGGTATCAGTCAGCTACAAAAGGAGAGAGCATATCAGTTAACTACCAAAATATATGAGTGTACTCAGAGTTCAGGGTCCTGTGTCTCAGCACTCTAAGATCCCAAACTTCTTTAGACATTGACAGATGTAACCTCTCACTTTTAAGGTTGGAAAATGAATCAGAGCAAGATCAATTAGAAATCTAACCTACCTACAGGAAAAAAGAAAGACATAAGAGAATTGATATAATACATAAAAATGTCATGTTGCTGAGGCTATTTGCAAAAATGTAGTGTCCAGCTCAGTAGAATTTCGTAGTACTTGGTAGTGCGACCGTGTCTGGGACATGGCACGGCACCCCTCTTTCAGAGGAATTTTGATAATTAGATTATCCTGGGAGGAGGAATCATCTAAATTTGATGGTTCAAATTTAGAAGCCATCCTGTAGGGCCCTCAGTAAAGGCAAATTAGGTGCCATCCTGGAAGGGGCACATTAACTGTCTTCAAATACCTTCAGAGGAGCAAAGCCAGAAGGCAAAACCAGGACAAGAGGTGGAAGTGTTAGGGACACTGAACTTAGTTCACTACAGCAAAGATATGTGATCTTCTAATAATCATATCTTCACAACAGGAGAAGGGGAGATAGATCTTGAAACAGTGAGCTGTCAAAGTGTTTCGAAAGAGGGTGAATAACTTGCAAGTATAAAGAATTCATTCAACACTCATTGAAGATCTACTAAATACCAAGTGACAGGCAAGGAATAGAAAATTAATGTGATATGATGCCTGACCACAGGTTATTTATAGTCTATGATCAGTAAACCACAGGTAAATAGATAATTGTTTTGTGTGGTAAGTGATATTGTAAAGTTTGTGCAAACTTTCATGGAGACGCTGCCCTCTTTGGATCATCCAAAAATACTACACGGAAGTGGTATTTGCTGTGTACTGAATAATGGTTCAGAGTTTGCATTGCGGAGAAGTAAAATATCAATGTGGGATAATCACGGTAATTTTAAAGTCCTTCAAAGTCTTCAGAACTTATTCCATCTTCTAAAGGCAACACAAACACAATGGTGATCTAATGGAATAAGACACATTTATTTTTAAATTATTTATTTATTTATTTATTTAAATTTTAGGTAGGGAACATACGGTGCAATATTGGTTTCTGGAGTAGAATCCAGCGATTCATCACTTACATCCAACCCCCAGGGCTCATCATAACAAGTGCCCTCCGTAATCCCCATCACCCATCTAACCCTTTCCCCACCCACCTCCCTCCATCACCCTTCAGTTTGTTCTCCATTAAGAGTCTCTCATGGCTTGTTTCCCCTTCTTCTTTTTTTCTCTTTCCCCTTCCCACACGTTCATCTGTTTTCTTTCTTAAATTCCACATAGAGTAAGATTATATGGTATTTGTCTTTTTCTCACTCATTTCACTTAACATAAGACCCTCTAGCTCTATCCACGTCATTGCAAATGGCAAGATTTCATTCTTTTGATGACTGAGTGACATTCCATTTTATACATATACTACACCTTTTTATCTATTCATCAATCAGTAGACATTTGGGCTCCCTGCAAAGTTTGGCTATTATTAATAATGTTGCTATAAACATCGGCGTTCATGTACACATTCAAATCTGTATTTTTGTATCCTTTGGTTAAATACCTAGCAGTGCAATTGCTGATCATAGGGTAGTTCTATATTTAACATTTTGAGGAACCTCCATACTGTTCTCCAGAGTGATTACACTAGTTTGCATTCCCACCAAAAGTGCAAGACGGTTCTCCTTTCTCTGCATCTTCCCCAACTCCTGTTGTTTCTTGTGTTGTTAATTTTAGTGATCCTGACAGGTGTGAGAAGGTATCTCATCATGGTTTTCATTTGTATTCCCCTGATGATGAGTGTTATGAGGATCTTTTCATGTGTCTGTTAGCCATCTCAGTGTCTTTTTTTGGAAAAGACTCTATTTATGTCTTTTGTCCATTTCTTAACTGGGTTATTTGTTTTTGGGTGTTGACTTTGATAAGTTCTGTGTAGATTTTGGATACTAAGCCTTTATAAGATATGTCATTTGCAAATATCTTCTCCCATTCTGCAGGCTATCTTTTAGTTTTGATTGTTTCCTTTGCTGTGCAGAAGCTTTTCATCTTGATGAAGTCCCAATAGTTCATATACAAAAGACCCACAGCTAATACCATCCTCAATCGGGAAAAACTGAGAGCCTTTCCCCTATAGTCAGAAACAAGATATGGATGTCCACTCTCACCATTACTATTTAACATAGTATTGGAAGTCTTAGCCTCAGCAATCAGACAACAAAAAGAAATAAAGGTATCCAGATTGGCAAGGAAGAAGTCAAACTTTCATTATCTGCAGGCAACATTATACTGTATCTAGAAAACCTGAAAGTCACCAACAAGAATTCATTATAATTGCAGGATATAAAATCAATGTGCAGAAATCTGTTGCATATCTATACACCAATAATGAAGCAGCAAATAAATAATCAATCCAGTTTGCAATTGCACCAAAAACCATAAGATACCTAGGAATAAGTCTAACTAAAGAAGTAAAAGATCCATACTCTGAAAACTATAGAACACTTGCAAAAGAAATTGAAGAAGACAGAAGGAAATGGAAAAGCATTCCATGCTCATGGAATGGAAGAACAAACACTGTTAAAATGTGTGTACTACCCAAAGCAGTCTGCACATTTAACGCAATCCCCATCAAAATACCACCAGTGTGTTTCACAGAGCTAGAACAAACAATCCTAGAATTTGTATGGAACCACGAAGACCCTGAATAGCCAAAGCAATCCTGAAAAAGAAAACTGGAGGCATCATGATTCTGGATTTCAAGCTCTATTACAAAGCTGTTGTCATCAAGACAGTGTGGTACTGGCACAAAAACAGACCCATAGATCAATGGAATAGAACAGAAAACTCAGAAATGGACCCACAACTCTACGGTCAACTGAACTTTGACAAAGCAGGAAAGAATATCCAATGGAAAAAAGACAGTCTCTTCAACAAATGGTACTGGGAAAACTGTACAGCCACATGCAGAAGAATGAAACAGGACCACTTTCTTACACTATACACAAAAATAAAATCAAAATGGATGAAAGAACTAAATGTGAGACAGGAAGCCATCAAAAAATCCTAGAAGAGAACATAGGCAGCAATCTCATTGACCTCAGCTGCAGCAACTTCTCACTAGACTCGTCACCACAGGAAAGGGAAACAAAAGCAAAAAATATGTATAAATAAAATAAAATATGTACATGACCTAAAGGATCTTTTAAAGAAATCAAATAAAGAAATCAAATAAAATTAAATAAATCAAATAAATAAAAGAAGTAGTCTGGCTTATTCAAATGGGTGGCATTGTGACCGCAGGGTTCCTGGAGAGAGTCAATGGTTCCAGAGCTCTTGAAAAGCCTCAGGCGGTGGCTTGGAATGGAATATAGAAGAAAAATTCCAGTCAGCAGGCAAAGGGCATATTTCCCTTCCTGCTTTGCGTTTGAATGGAGAGTTTGCCACTTTTTTTTTTTAAAGATTTTATTTATTTATTTGACACAGAGATATTGAGATAACAAGTAGGCAGAGAGGCAAGCAGAGAGGGGGGTGGAAGCAGGCTCCCCGCCGAGCAGAGAGCCTGATGTGTGGCTCTATCCCAGGACCCTGAGATCATGACCTGAGCCGAAGGCAGAGGCTTTAACCCACTGAGCCACCCAGGCGCCCCCAGAGTTTGCCACTCTTGAAACAGCTAGTCAAATAGTTCAGGTGGACTTCTTGAAGAACAGGGAGACAATCTGGTCTCAGGAGGTAGAGGAACTTTCCTGTGAGGCCCCAGTTCATCCAGATTTGCTTGGAAATATAACTGGGAAAGATTAATGAGTTTTGGAAAAGGGATCAGTTTTATTTGCTCTTCCCAAAGGATGTGAAAGACTGAAGTAGCCAGAGGGGTAAGAAGTGGGAGGATGAATTCAACCATCTCTATAACTGCAACATCTGAGAAAAGGAGCAGCAAGCCACTAAAACCAACAGTTACTTTCTTTCATTTCAATTCAGGATCAATACAAAAGGGGTTACACTCTGAGAATGTTGAGAAGATACATAGTACTTGATGGGAAGGAGTAGCAGAGTGATAAACTGAGAAGCTGTGATAAAGGAGTCCTAGATTCAAACCCTTAAGGTTTCTGCTTTCCAGCTATTGGACCCTGGGTGAGTTAGCTAACCTCTCTGATCAACGGCGGTCTCATGTGCAAGGGAATTGCAAAAATAGATCATGCAGGATAGCTGTGGGAATTATCGAGTATGCAGCAGAATCTATGTTAGCGTGCTAGCTCAGTACTAGCCATGTAGCACACGCTTATCAACTACACCCCGCATCGTTATTTTATTCTTAGGAGACATACAAGTACAAAAGTAGTTAATTGTTAGTTTGGCCTTACAGGACTTTGGGTTTGAAATCCATTCAACAAATCTGAGCACTTACCCTGTGCAAAGCACTGACTTAACGTTGGGGACACAGTGAGAAACAGCACAGTCAGGTCTCCCTTCATGGAGTTACAATCCAGAAGGAAGATACAAACAGTAAGTGTGGAAACAAATACAGAGGATACTTAAAGATGAGAACAATGAAAGAATTAAAAACAAAACAAAACAGGGGTTGCAATACTATCGTGTGTGCCCTGAGAACTTCTACTGGCTGAACTGACGACATTTCAGGGAGAGATGTCAATTCCTAAAGGCTTACGTGATGTGTGCGCTGAGCCTCTTACCAGCCCACTGACTTTGTATTCCACATAGTTATTCATAATGCCTTAATGAAGTCAGGTTCCAGACAAATTGGTTCATTCATTTCAAAGAGATTTATTTTAGGACCCCCACACTTCTGGTCTCGGGGAAGTTGCATTACTCATTCACTAAGTATTTTGGCAGAACCTTCAACGGATGTGTATTTTTAGTACTGGTTTTATGTGTAAGAAAAATACATATGGAGGGGCTGGGTGAATAATGGGAGAGGAAAATAAAATAGCAACCTGTGTTTCTCAAGGGGCAGCTTGAGAATAGAAAGTATTGGGTGATTTATAGAGTATGTGGGGCTTAAAAACAATCATAAACAAAATATTGAATTGCTCAAAGTCTCATGAAAGAAGCAGAAATGACAGAGAGAGTAAGAAGGGTCTGAGTTGGAGGTGTGGGGAGACAGAGACAGACATAGACACAAAAAAGCAAGCTTTTAGGAGAATGTTCTTTTTTGGTTGTAATGAATGAAACATTTTTTGGAACAGTTTTGAAGAGCTCTTGCTAGACCCAGATGAACAATGTAACCTCTGAAGTAAAGAGAGAAAGCATGTTTCGTATTATTGAATTTTTAGTTAGGCCCTGAAAACGTGCACCTGGATTAAAAAAACGGTTGAGAAGAGTTTTTAACAACAGACGTAGCTGATAAAGAGGGTCATGGCACACTTGGAGGGTTCCATATAAATGTCTGAAAAGAAGAGGGTGGGCCTTTAATAGAAGCCCCATCTCATGACGTCCGAGCTGCGAACTGCATATACTTTACACACACATCACTTTAACACAATTTATGTCATTAATTGAAACCCAGTCTGGGGAATATCTCTATGATCTGGCTCAGATTCTTCTTCTCTATTACCCATAGCTGAGCCCATTATTCAAACTCGCTTATCATTTATTTCTTCTGTAGACTCATAAGCTCTAAATCTACCTTTTATTTTTAGTTTATGATGTTTCTTTTTTCTGAAGTGAATCTCCAAGTCTTCCTTCTGGCTTCCTTCTACCCTTCCAGATTTAGCTCAAAATGTTTCTCCTCCATGAACCTCTTCTTAAGCAGAATCACCCATACCTTGATTTGATTTCCCACAGCATTTTTTTTTTAAGATTTTATTTACTTATTTGACAGAGAGAGAGAGATCACAAGGAGGCAGACAGGCAGGCAGAGAGAGAGGGAAGCAGGCTCCCCGCTGCGCAGACAGCCCGATGCGGGGCTTGATCCTGGGACCCTGAGATCATGACCTGAGCCGAAGGCAGAAAACTGAGCCACCCAGGGGACCGTCTCACAGCATTTTATACAAGTCTTCATGATCCTTGCATTCATCATTGTCATGATTATCATTTATTGTGTGCCTCCTGTGTTCTGGGCACAGTTTTTAACATCTTACATAAATTTCTTCATTTAATATTTGCTATAGCTTCAAGAGTCAGGGATTATTATTCCAACTGACTGATGAAGTTAAGAAATTTGCTTGATTTCATCCATATAGTAAGAGATGGCACCAGGATTTGAACTCAATCTTCTTATTCTATAGTCCATGTTCTTAAGTACATGCTATGCAGCGTCTCATCCCATGCTTTTTCATTTTGCTGATGTTGCCATTTATTTGCATTCATGTCTGTTTCCCTCCCCTAGATGACAACCATATATTAGCCATGTTGAAGGGATGGATGGATAAAAGGACAGGTAAAGAGTTCATCCACTGGTTCTATCCATGCTCTAGGAGGCAGAAGTGTCAGAGTAGGCAAGGCTGACTATTGGAGAGTTACTAGAAGGAAAATGCCATAGATAGGCTCAGTAACAAGAGTCAAAGACCAGGGGTGTCTGGGTAGCTCAGGCATTAGGCATCTGCCTTCGGCTCAGGTCATGATCCCAGGGTTCTGGGATCGAGTCTCATGTTGGGCTCCCTGCGCAGCAGGGGTCCTGCTTCTCCCTCTCACACTCCCCCTACATATGCTTCCTCATGCTATGTGCGTGTGTGTGTGTGTGTGTGTGTGTGTCTCAAATAAATAAATAAAGTCTAAAAAAAAAAGAGTCAAAGATCAGAGATGAAGAGAACCATTCAGAGCAACAGTAGTTTGGGGTTTTGGAGGGGAGTGGTGGAGGGTTGGGCGAGCCTGGTGGTGGGTACTGAGGAGGGCACGTATTGCATGGAGCACTGGGTGTAGAACATGAACAATGAATCTTCTAACACTGAAAAAATAAAAGTATTTGGGGGGAAAGAAACAAATAAAAAGCAGAAGAAAAGTGAACTTTTTAAATGAATATATATTCAATACAATACATCTGATGTATTCAAAATAATTGTAGTCAATATATGTAATAAACGTATTCATTAAAATTTAAAAAAAACAGTAGTTTCATAGAAAGCAATGTTAAAGCAAGCTGTAATTCATGGCAAAATTTAATTGTATGCAAGATTTAATTAGACATACAAAAGAAAAGACATTCTTTTTCATTGGGTATCCATAGCAGTTGGCCAAGTATGATAAACTTCTTTGATTACCTGACCATATGAAACTCAGAATAAGTTTCTACACTCTCCTCTCATATCAATCTCTCCTCATTTAGGGCTTGTACACATTTATATTATAATCTTTATTCTATGTATTTTTTAAGAGTTCATCACTCCTTGCTGGGCTTAGATCTCTTCAAGATCAGTGAATATATCTTATTCATCTTTGTAGTTCAATGTTTAGTATCGTAAGTGTTGAACTAGGGAAGGTGGGCCAGGGCATAAATGAAGTTGAAATAATCAAGAATGTTTTCTACAACATGATTTGTAAAATTACTAACTATATTAAAAATTCATGATTTCTATAGACAAAACTTTCTTTTAGAGAGGTCAAGAATCATTCCCCACCAGGTAAATATAGACAATCGCAGAGAATTTCGGAGATACTAGATCACAACTATGTTTTTCCTCTCCCTCTATTCTTCTGGAATGGGAAAAATACAAATCCTTTAGTTGACCACTTTGATTATCTATCATCAAGACCCTGAAATACATAGAAGGTAATATTTACTGTACAATTAAACAAAATAGAATTTTCATCCCTGAAATAAGTTTTCTATTAAAAACAGTACCAGATGATTGGATTAACAACCAATCATTTACTCACATATTCTTTCATTCATATAACCAGTATGTATTAAATTCCTTTCCTTTGTAAGCCACTAGAGATATAGCTATGAGCCATAAAAAAAATGGTCACTGTCTTCTTGCTGTTTATCATCAAGTGAGGAAGAAAGTCATCAAGTAATTAAAATATAACAAAGTTATAGCTATGATAATTGCTTCAGAGAGAGATGTATGGGGCAATGACAGTCAATTATAAGGGGGAAAGAATCATGGTATAAGCTGAGTCTGGAGACATGCAAATGGGTTTATCTTATTGAGTATAAGACCACTTTAAGGATTCATGTATTTATCCCAAGAGCAATGGGAAGGTTGAGCCACTGAGTTAATTAACTTGTGTTTTCAAAAGACCACTGTATTTATGGTATAGAGAATGGAATGGGATAAGGCAAGAGAGGATGTACAGACATTAATTAGATGTTTTTTCATTGATCTGATCGAGAATAGATAGTGACATTAACCAGGTTTAGAGTGTCAGGAAGCTAGAAACAAAGTGATTTCACTGTACTGATGTCACATAAAAGTCTATGAGTTTACTAAACCTACTGAGGCTACTCATCAGCAGGTAGACGGAAATGATAGCTGTACCACTGGGAAGAAAAATACCACCTATTTGCTTTTTACTTTAGATATTTAAATGTATACCTTGATTTAATCAAGATAATCCAGCTTGAGGAAATAAATGCCTATTTGACTTAATCAGGGGCCAAAAGGCATGATCAAAAACTACAAAGAATAGAATTTGATTTCTTTCCATCTTCAGCTGTGGTTTATTCATAATGCCTCCTTAAAAAGAGTAAATTCTCCTCTACACGAAACGGTTTGAGACATTTAATAGGTTAAATTAGTCCATTTACTCATCCATTAATTTTTTTTTTTTTTACAACTGAACTTTGCAAAACACACAGGATTAAATCATGATTTGATGAGGGACAGGGTCTTATTTGATCTTTGCATTCCCAGACACTAGACCTGTACCCGATTTTTTTTAAATGAATGCAGAAGGAGAAGAAAGGAAAGTTCATTCACTGAAGAGGGACCTCCAATTAGTGGAAATAAAATATAAAAAGATTTGGTAACAATGCTACATGGGAATGGGAAAACATAAGGTAGATTTTGAATCTTTTTACTCCATTTCTAATTTGACTGTCTAATTTATGATTTACATTTGTTTATAGTTATCTTTATGCCAAGACTGGTTTCTTTCCATCTGCATGTACAAATGTAATAAATTAAACAGTTATTGGTGTTGTGGTTATCTATGGTATTTCCAGAGATCTTTAGTGCAACCATGAAAATAAACACTGCACTTTTTCCAAAAAATTCTTGCATATTGAGAATCGGATGGTGGGTCCCAGAGAAATCTGATACACCAACTTGTTTTTTCTCCTCTCAGTTTTGATTCCATAGGGCAGCATTGCTCTGGGGAAGCACCCTGAGTCTGGGTTATCAACACATATTTTCTGAGTCTAGAGAGCTGAGTGTGTGGGGAAATGAGGGCTTGTAAAGATGCCTGAGAGGATGGAAAGATGACATTGATTCATGTGTACTGGTCAGAATCAGTGTTTTGAGCCTAGTGGCTTTGGGGAGCTATTTACAGGGTGGTGGATGTTTTCTTCTGCTTTATAGCTACAGGAAGGCCAAGGAACTGGCTCAAGGTCACAGAAAAAGTGAATCAAGGTTCAGGCTAATCCTCGACCTATGAGGGCCAAACCATACTCCCCTCTATTGGTAAAACTCTTGACAGAATTATCTTTGTTCTGCAGACAAACTCCACTTCTGCATTAACTCTCACAGTCAGAGGCACAATCATTCATCCTGTTGGCCAAGCTAAAACCTCTCAGGCTCAGTCCCAGAAGCTCTCAGGTTCTGGCAGGTGTCAAAGATACATGAAGTTGTCAGGAATAAGGCAAATGGATATAAAGGACTTGTGAACCTGTGAACGACTGAAGGACTTCAAATGTAAGTTAAAAAAAGAAAAAAAACCACATCATGCTGGTCCAAACTACTACTCTGGTCTCAAGGTCATCTTCAACTTCTCTTTATTCCTAAGCCACACATCTTAAAGTTTAGTCTGTGCTATGGGGCCTACCTTCCACATGACTTGTTATATCTTGTTCCTTTTCTTCCCTGCTACAGTCAGTTCTTGGGTTCAGGGTTTTATCTTGTCTTTCCCCCTACCCTACACTTCCCTAACTCCAGTTTAGCTGCTCTACTTTCCCTGAGTTCATCCAATGAATAGTCAATGAAGTTATGCCTCTAAAGCCCAAATGTGACTATGTGATTCCATCGTGAACTTGGACAGTTCCTCACAGTCTGTAGGGTAAGATGGAACACAGCATGGTTAAGCCAACCTAATTTTGAGATGAGAACAGGCTCATTTACTGCCATTCCTCCTGTCTTGTCCTGTACTCCAAAAAATCAAACTATGTGCTAGTCTTTAAATGTTTCCCCTAGTGGCATTCCTCATTTAGTGTGGGGAATGAGCCCCTGGCGATGGAAATGCTACTTGAGCCAACTGTATGTAGGGTCATTTCAGCATGGTGTCCCCAGAGAGGTATGTATGGCACCGTGCACTGGCAAAGAGTCTCCAGATTTTCTCAAATCCTCAGAAGTCATGACATACATCTGGCCAGAGTTTCTTGAGGACAGGGGTCACACAGTTATTGGTCAATCTTCCCAAGCTGAGGTTACACTATGATTAGTTTTATAACATTTAAGGGATGATCTATATTGTTGGTACCCTTGATCAGTTCTTGAAGTGAGTCAAGAAATGGAGTTCACCATTTAAGCTCTAACATGGTACTCTTCCATTGTGTTCTTGGACAGCTTCAGGACTGATAATACTGGCAAGTCTTTCACCAAACCTAATGGGCCAAACCTGCTCCCTAGATTACAACATAAATAACCAGAGAAAAGGTCACAGAAACAAACAAACAAAAAAACAACACATTGAATTAGAAGACTATGGTAAAGTGCTCATTGGCTGAGAATTTGTGGTAATATTCACCATGAGTATGTAGTATAGTCGATTAAATATATAATACATAATATCAACTTGTATGTATCTTCTAAAAACTTAACCAAGTACCTTTCTGTCTCTCTCTCTCTATAAATAGATATGGTGTGGCAAAGGATTGCATAAATGGGGATGGGAATATGTATTTGTGTATGCTATTCCCTAGTCTTACATTCCCGCGCCCCCTCTCTCCACTTGGTGAATTCCTACTTACATTTTAGGCTCTGTTTAAATGTTAACCTACACCATTACTTTTTATGGTGTTGGCATCTCCTTAGAGTCTGCTGTAAATGCAGAATCCCCCCATCCACTGAATCCCGAATCTGCATTTTAATAAAACCCATTAACATTAAAGCCTGACAAGCACCGAGCTTCCCTACGTCCTTCCAGCAAAACAAAAAGCTCTAATTACACACCTGGCAGTTAGTCTTTATCACAAGGTATCATGATTAGTTGCTTATATGAAGCTATAATTGGAGAAGGCCCTTGATAATGTTCGCTGAAATATGTTAGAACATACTAATCCAGAGTTCTGTTATTTATTATAATGTCTGTAATACTACACTCTAGATTCATTGACCCAATTTCCATTCCTACGTCAGAGGTTGAAAATACTAAAAACCTGATTTTCTAGCCTCCCTTCCAGCCAGATATAGTCATGTAACAGTTCTGCCAATGAGACATAATCAGATGTTTGCTAATACTTTCTCTTCTTTTGCCTGAAACATGGACACAGTGTTGGAGGTACACCTCTGTTGCTAATACCAGGCCAAAAGGCAAAATCCAATGGTGGTGGACCACGAAGACAAAAAAATCTGAATTCTCAAAGGCAACCTGCTGACGGCAAACTGCATCTCTGTGAACAGAGATGAGAGACAAACACATCTTCCTGTATTTAAATGACTATCTGTTTGCTGTCAGTTGAGCTGAATGGATTTCCTACCAGTACAGGGTCTCACCATTCAGAAAAGCAGATTGAATTTGCATTTGCTCTCTTTACTAGTCTTTGCTGAGGTTCATCAAGGTGGAACAGAGTGAGGTGTTACCGATGGCTTTTTGGTTGTTCCTTTTTTTTTTTTTTTAAGATTTTATTTACTTATTTGAGACAATGAGAGGGTGCCAGCAAGAGCACAAGCAGGGGGGACGGATAAAGAGAGAGGGAGAAGCAGACTCCCCACTGAGCAGGGAGCCTGATGCATGCGAGGCTCGATCCCAGGACCTGAGCCAAAGGCAGATGCTTAACCAACTGAGCCACTCAGGCACCCCTTTGGTTGTTCCTTTTTTGCAAAAATTCTATTTCCCTAAGTAATTGCTTCAGATTAAAATTTATTAACAACATTCCCCAATGAGTAATAAGAGACATGGGATACATAAAAAGTACATTACTGGCAGTTTTGGTGAATGTGTAAATCTTGGACTATCAAAGCAATTAAAGCCTCTGGTCAATATGAGAAGAGAAATCTCTCCCTTTGTTCTTCTTGATATCTTGACTACCACAAGAATGGAGAGGGGCAGCCACATGGGGAGGTTTAAAAAATACAGCAATTATGATTGCTTTAATAGGAGCTTGGTGCAAACTTATCTGAGTTATGTTTAAATCCAGTCATACTTTCTGACTCCCATGGCATGGGGATGCTTTGGGTCATTACAGTCTTAATATTTCTCATATGTTAATAAGGCACAGGTTACAACTCACTAGAAAGCACTGTGATTGTGATGGCCAAACGGGAGACCTGCCGTGGAATTTTGTAGAATTAGCCTGTGTGACATCTTGGTCCCCGAACTACCCCAATAAACTCTCGGTGGGGTTTTTGCTCCCACTGCACTGCTCTAGTGATGTTGGGATCTTGCAGCTGTTTCATGGCCCATCACTGTCAAATTACCCTGAGAATCCAAATCATGCAAGTTGAGCTGCCTGGGAAACTTTATTCATCCATTTCTCGGCGCAAATGGCCTCTGACCCACAATCTAGCGTCTCCCAAAGTCCTTCGGTTTATTCTTTATTATTTTGTACTTGGGCCCTATCCTACCTAAGAGAGCCATGTTCTCAGACTGTTCCAGATGTGTGCTATATTTCAAAAACACTGAGAAAAGACAGGGGCGCAATGAGCTCAAAGTCACAGTGAACACATCTGACCTAATCGCCCCAAGCACATTCTTTTGAACATCCTCTATGTGAAACCTGTTTCCTCGGGGATTGAATTTGAGTTTGAAAACCTGACAAGTGATATTTAGGGGTGGCTTTGGTCCTCAAGCTGTGTGATCTGGCTTTTTTGTGAAGATCCATCCAAATGAGGGAGCAGATGAACAAACAAGATCCACTCTGGGTCTAGTCTTTAAAGATACTTTCAAAAGAGAAGTGTTTATTTCTTCAAGAAGGAATTATTACCGGGACAACTGCTCCCTGGAAACCCACAAGGCCACATTCTCTGGCAAATGAAGTTGTCTGTGTTCCTTAATCAGCTTTGGCGCTCGGTCAAGTGATTCTCAAACTTCAGCCTATATCAGAATCACTGGGGGTGGTGGGGGGTGTTATTAAAGCACACACAGTGAGCTCTGCCCCCAGAGTTTCTAATTCAGTGGAGTTGGGGCCAAGGGATTTGATAATTTGCATTTCTATCCATTCCCCAGGTGATGCTGATGGTACGGGTCCAGGACCACACTTTGAGGGCCACTTCTTGAGTCAAACGTTATACTCTCATCCCATCCAGCCAGCTAACTGCTTGGTTGTCAATCCTCAGATTGACCGATTGATTGATTTTTGTGTTAAAGCAGACTGACCCAGTCATACAGCTTTTACTGACTCTGATTCTCAATTATCCCACCCTCTCTTATTTTATGATTACATGGTTGATAATGCATACTGGATCTGAGCGCATCACCATGAGAGATTAGGCTAGCAAGGCACACTGCTGTGGGAGCTCTTAGGGGAAGATAGGGTGGGCAGGGTATGGTAGTGTAATTGCCATCAGCAATTATTACAATTACAGCATGTGACCGACAATCACACAACATGAACCTTGTCAGTGAGCTCATGAACAGATCACATTTGCTTTGAGCCTCTACTATTTTCATACTCATAACTTCTGGAAGGAGCCACAGCTCCCCTGGCTGCAGGTGGTCATGTTTTCCTGTTTGTGTGGCCAGGTATTCCAGCGAGACATTTTCCCCTAAGCTTTTCTTTTGTCTCCTCCCCACTGAGGTACACAACAGGTAAGCTCCTGGTGCACATTCGAGATTTCTACTCAAGACTCCAGGGTGGCTTTTCAATTCCTTCACTACTCCGCTTTGATCAGAAAAGAAATATCCTAGTAATTCCAGGGTACTATCTAGCTGTGTTATTAATTGCTGTAGTTTTAAGCCTCATATGAGGATATTTGTCCCTTCAAGAAATTCTCAACTATTCAGAATTCTTAGTATTCTGTATTTGCTTTCAAAAAAAAGGAAACATGCTGGTGGCTGAGAAGAAAGCCAGTGATGGAGGCCAGCTATCTTTTCCCACAGAGTACCATTGCCTGGCCCCTGTCTGAACCCCACCGGGTGCCCTTCACCACCCCATGTGTACTTGTCAGGCAGAGGGCCAAGCACCGTGCTGGAGAAGCACAGGACTGAAATGTATCCTCCACCTTTAGAGAAGGTATGCGGTGAAGAAAAACATCCAATAGAAATGTCTAATCCTTCCTCTTCTTGCTCCACTTCTAGTTCTTTCCCAAGATAAGCCATGGGGAGAGCAGAGCCACCAGAACACTGGTAATTCTCCATAGCCAAAGCCACTTGCCTCCATGAGGAAGACACTCAGGACCAGAAAATAATGTCTGTTTACAGACATTTATAATCACAAGATGGAGGAAATGAGCTTTGTTTGACAATTTCTTTCCTTTTACCTTTTCCAGTCAGGGAACGTAACAAGTAGGACTCATTCATCTTGGTTTGGTGACTCAGATGTGTGTTGAGCACTCTGAAGAGCATTAAACCACCACGAGATTTATCAATATTTGCATTCCATCATTGTCCTGGGGCAGGATCTGCTGGGGTGAGTCACCCAGGGCCACCTTCCTGCTCTCCTTGGTAAGGAGCCAACAACGTCAACAGGGCTCACTCCCTTCACTTGTCGACTAACGGGCACTCCTTGAGTCTGGTCACACATTTCCTTCAAAATGGCATTTCACCCACCTGCCTACCTGCCAGTGACCCCCGGGGCCACTCACTAAAGATACTGCGGGAAGGAAGAAGGCTAGTGACCCTAACCCAGTGCCTATGCTTGCGCTCTTTCTGCAGCTCAGCCCTTTTCCTTAATGCTTTCTTTCCTGGGCCAAAACAAACCCAAACCAAATCCTCCGGGTGGGGGAGTTTCCTGATGTGTCTGTTGACAGCCAGGGATTGGAGTATTAGGGGATTAGACAAAAAAAAAATATTGAGTGTGGCGTTTTAATGGGGTTGTAACTCGGTTTAATGAGACAACTTGGGAACTATAAAGGCATCTGGAAATGAGGATACTTGAGACTCAGCATCATGATCCACCCTGGGTTTTTAAATTTTCTTTTTCTTTTTTCACAAGCAAAGAAAACAAAGCTGGCCATTTTTCTCCTATGACATGGGAGGACGGGAGGGTGTTTCTTCAAAAAGTTTCCTCTCATTCTGATTCTGACATTGATGAGTGGATTTGGCTTAGAAAATTCCAGATGGGTGATGTTGGATCAATTTCCTGGGGGTAGTAGCAAAGTGATATTTTTTTCCCCCAAAAGGATCTACTTTGGCTATTGGCACTCCAACCCACACTGAGGGCTAATCCTGGGGCCTCAGATGAAGCTGTCTTACTCTAGAGAGGGGCTGTGTGTCTGCATTCCGGCTGTAGCCCTGCATTGAAATATGCATACATGGGGGAACCCATAGGAGGCTGTGGGTGCCGAGATATGGGGCTCATCCCAGAGCACACTTCGGGGTACAAGTCTTCATCCCTTACCTGTGCTTCATTTCCATTCAAGTCTGCCTCCTACCAGCCAGCACAGCAGGGAGGCTAATGCTGGCCATGGTTAGGGCACTCCTCGCCTTGGGTGATACAAGAGGCTAAATTCAAGCCCCTCCACCATGGTTGCTGCTGACATCCTCATCATTCAGGCCTGGAATTCTCTTCAAGTCCTGTAGTCTTTCCACAGCCCCACCATTGGCACAGGAATGCTGCTGAGCCTGGAGAACCTCTGCCAAGGGTCAGCCTCCTCAGAGGTACCAGAACGCCTACTACTTCCACATGCCATGGCCTCCTTGGTGGCGACGGGGGCCGGGGGGGGGGGGTGCTAACAGCGACAATGGATTCTCCTTCTTCAATGGCCATCTGACTTCTCCCTTTCCCAGGATCAAAGACATGTCCTCTTTTTCTTGTCTCATCCTCAAGGCATTCCTCAGTTTACCCCTCTGGCCTTTTCAGGATATTAAACATCATGTCCTCAGAGAGCTGTAACTTTTTACAAGACACAGGAGCCTCCCCTTTTTCCCCCCCAAAGCGTGTCTGTTTTTCCTCCCCTTGACTGCCTCTGTCAACTTCCTCAGAATAGAAGGACTGGGAGAGGGGCTTTGGAAACTGTGCAGAGGGCCAAAATGAAGTAAACTGAAGGGAAGGTAATGCTGAAAAGAGCTGGAATTTCAGCCAGGGAAGTGGGCCTTGTGCCTAAGCTTGGTTATACCTGCAAGATGGTGTTACAAAAGGACTAGTTCGTCTTGAGGCAGAGGTGGACAAAATGCTGGAGAATCCTCACAGTGGGCAATGTGTATTGTGAGCATGGAACGTCCAGCAGAAGACAAACTTCCTCTAGGTCCCGCATGCACACAGAGCGAAGAACAGGAATGAGAAGGAGAAGTGAAAGCAAATTGGATAGGGGTTTCAGTGGGTGGAGAGATAATTGGCTTGAACAGGAGGAAGTGCTGCTATTTCTGTTTGAGAGGGAAGGGAAGTTATAGAGGGCATTTAGGGTAACTGTTCAGTGGAAAAATTAGGAAGGATCTAATAAAACTGAGCAAGAGATTGTGCTTTCAGGTTCATAAGCAATGGCTCATGTTTCATAAAAGGTATAGTGCCTGCCAGGCACCATTCTAAGCCTAAAGAGTATCATCCCTAGGTTCCAGATGAGCTAACTGTGGCCCCCGCTGAATCAGAAAGCTGGGAGGGGGCGGGGCTAGAGGAGGGCGTGGGCAAGCTCAGTCTAATTGGCCCTTTCCTGGACTGCCTATGGGAGGAGATGAATCAGGGACTCTGGTTGGTTCAGCCTGAGTCTTGTACACACCCATTCCTGCGCGGGTAGAGGAGTCCACATGGTATCACCCAACACATAGGGACAGAGAGTGGTAGATTTCTGAAGAAACCCTGAAGGAAAGGTGGTGTTAAAACAACAGGTGCTCCCAACAGAACCCCACTTCATAAAACATAGGAAAGAGAAGGTGCTTGCTGCTATGGGTATAGCAAGGGCCTGCCTGGAGCCCCACGCCTGCACCCCCGACCCCAAAGATGCCCTGTAAGCGTCTTTCAGGAGCTCCTATGAACTGAGGAGTTCCCTTGACGCTCCTGGTCTTGAACAAATAAGAAACAAGAAATGAGCATAACAATTCTTTGAGCAACACAGCAAATGTTCCCAAGCCTCGGCACTGAACTTTGTCCTTAATAAGGGAGTTCCTTCTGTCTCACCCAGAAACCACTTCTGGCTTCATATCAAACAATTTTTAATAAACTCAGCTATCTGGCTACCACATCCCTAACCAACAAAGTAACAAAGGGCATTCTCTGGCCCCTGGGATATAATGTCACCTTTTGTTGCTCTGTTCTCTCGCCTCAGGTCAGCAGGGACAGAAAACTTGAAGCATAAATCTTGGTCACGTACCTCTGGGACCTTCAAGCCTCCTTCAGTGAGTCAAGCCCAAATGAATCCACAGTAACAGAGCCAGTGTTCCCAGGATAATTTTCATTCCACTTTAAACTGTAACGGTTTGTAAGAGCACTAAGTATGCTCAGCTAGGGTGGCTGCACACTTCGGATATTGTGTTTGGCACCACTTAGCTGGATCAGGGGAGTGCCTGCCAACTTGGATTGGGTCGGGCAGACAGCACACCGTAAAACTCCCTTTCCTGTTGGCTCTCAGTCTCACTTGTCTCTGTGCTTTAGACAGCGTCACCCTATTGCCCAGTGTGAATTCATCCCTCCTTGGTTAATGCAAACAAGTATAGGCTGCCTCTCTCTGGCGGCTGCCTATCCACAGAGGCTCTCTAGAATGTTAAGAAGTTTCCCTTTTTCTATAATGGCAAAGTATCTTGCTAGCAGGTTTTCTTTTTTGATGCGTAAATCCAAAAACCCAAAGACTGTCTTTTGAGTTGAACAATCCTGGGTCTAAATCTCCATTTCACTGCTTATTCACAGGGTAACTTAGAAAAAGCTGCTAAGTTTCAGTTTCCCTCATGTAGAATTCCTGTTAATTGACCTTTGATGTGGATAATAAAGCAGTTAGGTCAGAGAAGGCTGGTTTTGATGATAAGATACATTATAAACATTCAGTAATATTACTTTAACTGTTTTGAAATAAAATTGAACTTCCATTAGATTGTTTTCTTTGATTTACTTTTGAGGTGATCAGTATACTAGCCGAGGTCCATCATCTGCTTCTAGTTTACTTAGAGACCTGATCTCTTCCCATGCTTGCTCTTTGTGAGTGGTCTTCAGAGTCGAAAACTTTGAAAACGGGTCATTTTGCTAATTATTTTGATTGGGACACAGGATGTGTTTTTAGAAATACATGTATTATTTATGTCACTGGCTCTTAATCTCCTGAGGCAGCATAATGTACACACGCTTTACAATCTAGTAAATCTGTATTTAATCCACAGCTCGGTTACTTAACCATATCCGTACTTTGGTCTCAACAGCAGAATCTCACTAAATTTCAGCTTTCTCATCTAAAAAATGAGGACGGCATTAGTATTTTCCTCATATTGTTGTGAAGATTAAGAAGGATAATATATATTAAGTGCTTACCACAAAGGAAGCAAGTTAATTGCTCTTGTGGTAACTTAACTTTTATGAAACTTATAAAAGAAAATTGATGGCAAAAAAAAAATACTGCATCAAGTACATTTTAATGCATCTACATATTGAGGATGATGAGCAAGTGGGCTTTAATTCTCCATCAAGGACTCTGTGTTGAGTTGCCTGGTCCCAGATTCGGTGACAATAGAGTTATAAAATAAGGACATTTGGATTAGTTTACGGCACTTGTTTTATGATTGAACTTCAGACTCTGAGGGGTATAAACAGCACGGTCCTTCCCTTCAATCAGAAGCTTCATCAGGGTGGCCTGAAGGCACTAAATCTGGCTGGGGATCATCAGGAATAATGCAACAATAATCTTTTCAGTGACGGAGCTGCATTTGTGCAAGTGGTACTCATACTGAGTTCAGTAGGCGGAGGCGCTTTCCTTGGTTGCCAGGCAACAAGGAACTTACTAGTCCTAGTCCATCAATATCAAGATGAAGCATTAACCAAACCACACTCCTGGTTCCATTTATAGAATGGCAGCATGGAGATGCTGGGGGAAAAGAGAATTATGTAATGTGGAAAAAGTGAGAGTTGGTGCTATATAGCAAAGCCTTATCTTTGAAGCGGGAGCGATTCAGTAGGGATCATCTGCTGGTTGTAGTTCCTGCTTAAATGGAAGATGTTTAGGAGAGAATACTAAGTAGTCTCATGCCAAGTCTGTACCACAGAGGGAAGTAAAAATTTGGGAACCTTTTAGCTAACGTGATCCACATGACCAAAGTTGATAATTCTTGTCTTAAAGTATAATTTTAAAGGCAGAATAACTCTGATTGGCTCTGAATTTACCAGTTTATCATGATATTCCTTGCTAA
This sequence comes from Nasua narica, assembly GCA_028533885.1. Lineage (NCBI taxonomy): Eukaryota > Metazoa > Chordata > Mammalia > Carnivora > Procyonidae > Nasua > Nasua narica. The sequence continues at coordinate 31,338,798 of CM052809.1, forward strand.
GAGTTATTTGCAGATTTAATCATCCCAATAACCAATGCAATCATGCATTTCACTGTGACTTTATAGAGAAAGGCTTAGACTCTCAAGTCTGCAAACAGATATCAACACCGCTGCACTTCAGAATATTTTAAATTATGAAAGTACTTGTCCTGGAATTTGTGTGGTTCTCTACCTAGGAAGGAAAATTAGCATCGAACTAGGTTATCACATAAGCTACTCATTTAGTCAGCAGTACGAAGTGACCCTTTACTAGCTATAAGAGAGTTTATGATGTGAAAGCCAATAAGCTTTGTATGGATCAGATTTCCTTAAATATATCATTTATTAAATCAGAAATAATAAACAATAAATCATGTTGGAAATAGAATTTACAACTGGGCGGTCAGTGTAATTGAATATGGTTAGGTACAACTCCCATGAGTATTGCCTGAAATCAAATAGTTGTTACGAATGGCCATAAGGAACACCAAAAGGGGACAATTAGAAATACAGAATATGAGGAAAAGGGAAAAGGAGCTATATGGAAGTTTTAGAAGATTCTGAGTCAATTTTGTGCTCTAAGACAGAAGCCATAGGGAAAGTTTGGGAACAATACACCATGGTAGACAAGAAGACGAAGGAGTACCTGAATGAATGCAGGTGAGCAGACTGGTTATAATTAGTCACTGCTCATCTGCAGCAGCAGCAGCACAGCTGCTGGTGGACTTTTTCCTTACTTCTACCCTTGTGGTTTGTACATGTGTCTTTATTTAGAGAATTGGTCTGCACACCCAAGCCACCGAGGTTTGCAGAGATATTAATGGTGATGGTCACGGAGCCCAAAAGGACAGGAGACTTCATTTGCCACTGCTAAAAGCCAATGGGTAAGAGTGAAAGAAAGACGCCTACAGGAATTATCTTGGTGGGGCCGTGCCACTGCCTGGAGCCCTGGCCAGGTAATTTAGCTATGCCAATGAAGTTGGGGCCACTGAGCCAACACTGGCATCTGCCGGGTGCAGCTCGAGCTCTGTTCTCTGCTTCACATTTGTTTGGTCAGACACCCTAGCTGTGCCTCACATTAATGCAAAACAGCTTGTTCTGAAAACTGAGGCTTGTGTCAGAGATGTCTTTGCTGATGTCTGGAGGATTGCTCAAGATGAAAAACATGTCTAGTCAAAACAGGGGAGAATGGACCCAAAAAGGTTATGAGTAACCAAAAATATCATGTGAACACACAAAGAATTTTTCAAAGGACCTGAATGCATCCTCACATGATCAACTCATTGACCTTTATGCTGCTCTTAGTCATGGATTCTCTTTCTAGAACAGACCAGAAGAGTTAAGAGAGAATAAAATCCAGTGACTCATGGAACCACCCTGCTTTTCACAAATATTTTTTGAGGATTTTTTTTCTGCTTCAGGCACAGGGCTTGGTATTATGTACCAGGTATAAAGAAGAGAATAAAACATGTGGCAGCTCTGGCTTGTTCTGAAAACTTGAGATTGCTCTCATCTAAAACACTAACAAATAGAACCAAGTCAGGATTTACAGCATAATACATTCTACTCTATGCAAGCAATGCAAGGATGGTTCGATAGTAATTAATCTATTAGTATCATTCACCATAGTAATAGGTCAAAGGAGAAGAGTCATTTGACCATTTTTGTACAAATGCCAAAAATTCATTTGACAGACTGCAATAGCCAATAAAAATTATTGATAAATAGTAGATATAACTTTCCATAAGAAAAGCCATTTGTGGTCCTATAAGAATCAGGCATATCCCATTTATATAAAATAAAAATATAAAATATCTGAAATAAACTTGACAAAAATGCTTAGGATATATAAAGAAAACTGTAAAACTTTATTTCTATAAAGAAAACTTAAACAGAAACCATACCATCAGTTTAAGTGGGAATATTTAATATCACAGAGATATTAATTCACTCTAAATTGATCAATTAAAAGTGATCTTGACCACAATGATAAGGTTCCTTTTATTTGCTCTTTCTTTTGCTCACATGAGCTCCATTTTTCAGAACTTGACAAGCTGGTTTGAAAGTACATTAAAATTAAAAACTACAGCCATTTATCAGTGTTCCGGCAAAGAAAGCAAAACAATAAATGGCACAGAGTCTAGAAATAAGCTTAACTTTTCAAGAAAACTCATATAGATATTTACTATATAATAAAGGAAGATTTCAAACTGGAGAGGAAGATACAGATTTTTCAAATAAATATTTTTGAAATAATTAACAGAGATAATTTTGAGAAAAAATAAAGCTGTATCATTCCTTCCATGAGACAGATCAAAGATTTAAATATTTTATATTTAAAGAGTGAAACTGATGAAGTACTAAAAGAAAACAAGAAAACCCTCAAATGGTGAAGTCCTTTCTCAGCAAGATATTTAACACAAAAGCCCGATAGGAAATAAATGATAAATTTAGATTGATACGCATTGAACATTTTTTTTTGGTATGGCAGAAACAACAGCAAACTGGGAAAATACTTTCAGCACACATGATAAAAAAGTAGGTTTTTTTTAAATATTAAAAAGGGCTTTTAAAGATCAAGAAATGAAGATGAATCAAAGAAAAAGGGGAAAGGAAAAAGGTAAGAATTTTCAGTTTAGAAAAAAAGAAACTTAAGTGGCTTATCAATGTGAAAAGATACTCAACTTACTCAAAGGTAAGATGTCATTTTTCATCTACCAGGTTGACAGAGATTAAAATGTTTAATGACATGCTATGTGGTCAAGAATATGGAGAAACAGGCCATCTTATACTCTCCTACAGGGTTATCCATTGGTGCCAACTATTCATGGGGATGCTGGGGAATGCGTGTCAAAATGTAAATGCACATATTCCGTGACCCAGCAATTATATATCTAGAAATTTCCTCGATCAATATACTAACATTTTTAAAGTGAAATATGTATGTGGGAGCATTTTACTTTTCATTTTACATCTTATATATTATGTGACCTTTTTGTTTCTTATGCATATTTATTGCTTTTCTTATAAAAAGAGCCTTTCCTGCTTTGCTGCACTGTACTTTTAATTTTTTATTTATTTTTTTATTTTTTAAAGATTTTATTTATTTGACAGAGAGAGAGATCACAAGCAGGCAGAGAGGCAGGCAGAGGAGAGGGGGAAGCAGGCTCCCCGCTGAGCAGAGAGCCCGGTGAGGCGCTGGATCCCAGGACCCGGGGACCATGATTTGAGCCGAAGGCAGAGGCTTTAACTCACTGAGCCACCCAGGCACCCCTGCACTGTACTTTTAAACGAGGATTACACATGTAGCCGTATTGTTGTAAATAAGGCTCATTTGCTAAAAAAAATTGACTATGCCATCTAAATCCTCCCTTACCTGAATGAAACCAACCCCAATCTTTGTGAAATATACTTAAGTGGCGAGCTGAATTTTAAAGAATGAAGTAATCTCTTTTCAAAAGCATTCAATTCAAAAACCTTCAAATGGATCAATTTTGAAGTAATGTTTTATAGTTTCTCCCTAAGATAAACAATAGTTCTTCTAATATCACTGGAAAAACCCATATATATGTGAATGTTTTATCTAAATAAATAAAATTTTATAATTAAAAAACCAATAAAGATCTAAAAGCATTAAGACAAGGCTTTGGTGATAAATTGAAGCTGATAAAATTTCCATTACAGTATATTACCTGGAAACGCTTAAGATGTTGAGACTATATAAGGCTGAAATAAAAACAAGCACCTGAATTTGATGTATTACAGATGGAATATGATTTTTAAAGAAGAGTCCATATTTTTTATACACAATGGCCAATTTCATTACCATTCAAATAATAACACCACTTAATTAGCAAATGCTCTGTAATCTCGGTTTAAAAGTGTCTTAAAATTTGGTATTTTGAGGGGGCACCTTGGTGGCTCAGTAGTTAAGCATCTCACTCTTTATTTCAGCTCAGGTCATCCTGGGTGAGGGGGGTGTGTGGGATCGAACCCCACAATGGGCTCCGTGCTCAGTGCAGAGTCTACTTGTCCCTCTCCCTCTCTCTCTCCCTCCACCCCTCCCCTCTGCTTTTTGCATGCACATTCGCTCTTTCTCTCTCTAAAATTAAAAATCTTAAAAAATTTCTTATGTTTTTCTATACTTAAAGTACTAGCAAGGGAATTTAAAAGTTCAAATACAAAATAAGTTCAGTACCAAAGTGCTGTCACCACATTGCTCCAAATCTCATGACTTAAAAGGATTTTTGAGCTTTTTTCTGGGCAAGGAACTGCTATGGAGCCATTATGCCTATAAAGCCTCTAATAATGATCAGATGTTTCAACTTGGACTTAATAAAGGAGAATGGCCAGTCCTCAATTATGCTGTAGAGTCAAATGACAATTGGTAATCAAGAACAAAGATTAATAAGCAAACTTCCATTTTTATCTAAAGTATAAAATTAGGAAGTCAATCAAACATGAAGTGTGTAGATATTGGTCACATTTTTTTTAATTCACTGATTTTTTTTTCCTGACGTTAGACAAAGTAATAATTACATTTCTCACAATATTGGAGTTTGCATTCTAACACAAACTGAAATTAGAGAGGAACAAAACTATGTTTATGGTAACTTGCTTGGTCACTCCTGATGGCTTTAGTTAGAACAAGCCAATCACAAATCAGATTTAATTTGCCAATAATCTAGGCCTAATGAGAGAGAATGTATCCAAATCTTCTAAAAGGAATTAAACATGCTGTTTAACTTTCACCCTCCTTGCTTATCAGTACTAGGCCACACAGGACACTACTGATGGATGAGAAGGCAGGCCATGTGCCCCCAAGCAGAAAGGACCCCAGATCAGGGAAGGAGGGCTCTGGATTTTAGTTCTGACTCTGCTGGGAGGGAGCTGGGTGACTGTGGGTAAAGCACTGAATCTTTGGATGGCTCATTTTTCTTATTTGAGAAATGAAGGGATTGAATGAGGCTTCTAAGAGCCTCTTTAGCTCTTAGTTCATAAAGAACACTTGTTGTGACTTCTGCATGGAAAACAGTGGTAGCGAATCTGAAGAAATAGATGGCCACTGTGCTGTCACTTAAGACTACCTCAATACATCTGGAAAGAAACTTTCCCCTTAGTGACTTCCCCTAAGCCATGGAGGGTGCTTGACTGATTTGTGCATGCACGTGTACTACAAGTACAATGCTAGGTGCTGCACAGTATACTGGTGAAGAAAAGAATGGTCCTACCCTTGTTGTATTAGCTGGTACAGCTGAGTTATGTCGAGTACCCCAGCTGTTAGGACAAATTAGATTGGTCATCAAATTTTACCTTCAATTTCCTTGCTGAAGTCTTCAAAAAAAAAACGAGTACACCAAGTACTCAAACTGATGCACTTTAAACTAATACGACATGGCAAATTCAGAGTCAGGTACACATGAATAGATTTTTCAATAAATCCATTGATGTGGCTAATGTTACCTTTTCTCAACAACAAAGCAGTTTATGTACTCAAAGGTCTTATAAGCAGTGATATATTGTAATCTTATTTTAAGTTATTATGTATGTAAAATACTATATATTTATATTCATATATACATATATATTATACATAAAATATGTAGATATTATACATGCAAAATAAAACAATTATGTTAATGTTAAGAACCTAGATTTTTTGGCATAAAAGAAAATATGTACAAATATGAAGCCGAGGAAAAAACTTTTATCCTAAATATGAATTGGATATCATTAAGAATTCATGATTTTTTCCCCCTCTTATTTATTTTTTTGTTGTTGTTGCAGCTTTGTCTTTTGGAAAGGTTTAGAAATAATGATAATGCAGGAGTGATGAGTAACCTTAGCACTCAGATTGTGGTTTTTAAATGCTATGTCTCTCTGAAAGGAACCAGAGTTCTCAGAAAGGGCTGATTCTAGTCTGGAGCTGGAAATGAGTGAGACAAGCCTGAGAAATCTTGTTGGGCTAGTAAGCAAGAAAGTCTTGAAGGACTAAGAGGGATAGTGTCAAAAGATGCAGGAGCCAATCATAAGGCATTCCCACTGTAATAATATAGGAAAACTTGAATATCAAAAAGAATGATGATGAGAGTGGAGTGAAACCCAAGAAATACAGAAGAAAATTCAAGAGGAAAAATCCACTGTTACTAGGGAATCAATCAACTTACTGTTCTGAAAACTGATAGAGGAAAAGAATCAGAATTCCTTTAATTCTGCAGTGCCATTTATGAAGCAATCTTGCCTAAAAATATAAACTAGAATCCAATCAAGCCTCTGGATCTAGTCACCATTTGTAAGAAATATGGATGACAGAAGAACAAGTTAAATGACACTATGACAAATGAAATTCATAATGTGTAGTACTCTCAATTTCTCCAACAAATTAATATTACAAAAAGGTGTCTTGAGAGACTGGTCTAGAAGAGATTTAGGAGAAAAAATACATTTTGTGGATTATGTTTTAATCCTGACTTAGACCCATTTTTTACAGAGACATCCTTGAAACAATTTGGGAAATTAGGTATTAGATGGTATTAAGGAATCTGTCATTTTTAAGAATAATAACATAATAACTATGTAAAATATTCCTTATATGTAAAAATGTATACTGAAGTATTTCTGTCATTATGGTTGACACAAGGTCTAAGATTTGGACCTTAAATTCTCCAGCACCATTCCCAGTTGCTCTACCCTACCAACCCAACCAGAGGAGGCTAGATGAAACATCATAGGCAGTATGTTGACTGTTGTTGAAGTTAGGTGGTAGGCATAAGATTACTAACTTACTCTCCCCTCTTTGTGTATGTTTGAAAATTTCCGTAATAAAGTATTTTAAAAGTATACCATTACAGAGAAAGATTTGCTATTTTGTCTATACATTCAGCCAAGCTTCACTGACTGCTAGTAGTTTCTCTTTATTTCTCACTTTTTTCATCCTAGGCAAGATCTTAGTCTTGCTAAGTCCCCAGTTTTTGGATTCACTCTGTTTCCTTTAAGTCAGCAAATTTCTAATTCCATTTATCTCCTCCTGTTGTCTCCGTAGGGGTCTTGGGATGAAATCCTACAAATAAAACAATTTTTCTATACTCCTAGCTAATGTAAGACCCTGTGTCTATTTCCTCAGTCATCTCAAATTGTCTGTCTTCATTTATTTTTCTTTTTTTTTTTTAAGATTTTATTTATTTGACAGAGAGAGAGAGAGATCACAAGCAGGCAGAGAGGCAGGCAGAGAGAGAGGGGGAAGCAGGTTCTCCACCAAGCAAAGAGCCTGATGTGGGGCTCGATCCCAGGACCCTGAGATCACAACCTGAGCTGAAGGCAGAGGCTTTAACCCACTGTGCCACCCAGGTGCCCCCATTTATTTTTCTTCTTAAGAAGCTTTTTCAGTTTGCACTGAATTTGTGGGTGAATTTCCTGGTATATTGTTCTGTCTAGGAAAGGAATTTTGAAATTCTTCTAATAGACAGTTTTAACCTTTAAATTTACAATCGCACACAGACAGATGATTAATCTTTAACCCACTTCCTTATAGGAGAAATAGAAGGTGAATATGCTCCCCGTTACAGAAAGCTGCTTTGTGGACAAAGCTGCTTTGTAGACAAAACCTTTTGTTTATGTGATGCCCATTTCTTCCAGCCACTACTGAGACTGTAAGATCATTCACTGTGTATTTACTTAGAATTCTGTATGCCATGTCAATCACATTCAATGTAGTCTTTAAGCTCCCTTCTTAAAATGGGTCACAGAACATTCACATCCTCAGCTACAACTGAGTTATGAATCATATATGTGTGTACAGGTGTATTGTGAAAGAAGCCAAATTGGTGAGGAAATGTTCATCCCTATTTGCTGAGTATATACCCTAAACTAGGTTCTGTGCCCAGTGCTTCACATACACCTTTTCATTAATGACAGTTCACAGTAATAAAGACAGTTATTATCATTACAAAGATCATTTTCTTAGCCTCTGCTATGTTCCACTTGATATATTTTCCATTTGAATAGACAAAAGCTCTGAGGTTATTGTGGCTATTTTAAGTGAGGTTAAGTAACTTACTCAGGTTTACTCAGATATGAAATGGTGAACTCTGACTTCCAGACCTCTGCTGCCTTTTTTTTTCCCACTGGTCCTTTTCATATGATTTGCATAATTTTTGCCACCTCGCATACCGCTTGTACTATTACTTATGTATTTTTAACTTGACATATTTTCCTTAAATATATTTACCTCCAAATGAAACTAAATATGACTTTCATTAATGGGAAACTAGTAACACTTGCCGTAAAGAACGGGTATCCATATAAATGAATACTATGAAACTTTGCCCTCTGCAGCCAGCCGGCCCCACTCTGATGGAGTACGCTGATTTCCCCCTCATCTCTGGTTATCCCGTGGAGAGCTGCACTAAGTCATCTGTGTACTATTAGTGGTGTGAGTACTTCCCCTTAAGCAACACTTGGTTTAATGTCTTCCAATGTGGTTTCAAATAAATGAAGATGTTATGGATCACAGGTCTCTGGCATGAAAGATTAAACCTCAGGCACACTTTGGCAAGCACACTGTTGACATTAGGCATGAAAGTTAAAAAAAAAAAAGGTTTAGTTCAAATAACTAATCAGAAAACAGACACACAAAGGGGAACTTAATAAATGGGCTAATTGTATTTCCTGGCAGTATTTTGACAATATTGAGTTTTCCAGTGAGGTACAGTTCTATATATACAACTCTGCTTCAAATACACTGTGTATGCATATTTGTGGGCACACATATTTGTGGGCACACATATGTATATGTGTGCATATACATGTGTGTATGTCTGTGTATCATTAGTTTATATTCAGAGTGCTTATGCTGTTGTGTGCTTTGTGAAGATTATGTACACCTAAACTAGAATACTCCCGTGAATTACGCTTGTACATAGGTCCTGATTTATGTACAAGAAAGTAGTTCAAGAACCATTGTAAGAGGAATGTCAATCATAGTCATTATCTGGCTGAACACTGCAAATTTATTAATTAGCATGGAGAGTCCTCCTGACAGTTTTGGAGTGGCATGTGTGTGCACACAGTGGTTAAGGATGTCAAATCCATTTAACAGGAAATGGAAAGCCCATTCTTTACATTTTTTTATTCACAGGGTAAGATATCATTATAGGAATTTTAGTCCAAGATCACGAAGCTGTGTAGGCTGAAATCCAAAGTCCCTGGATATTAAAAAAAGTTCAAAAACCTCTTTTATGTAAAAATTTTCCTATTTGGAAGGCCATATGATTTGGTAGAAATAAAAGTGACTTTGGAGTCATACTTGAGTGCAAATCCTCACTTTCTACCTATAAGCTGTGGGACCTTATCTTTGCATTTGTCTCCTTGTTCATTAAATGAGGGCAATGGCTCCTTCACCAGAGGATTTTTAAAAGATTTAACAAGTAAATATTTCTAAATTATTAAGCCTATTGTTTGTCCCACTGATTTTTCCTTTGTTTATAATTATCATTTTATTTATCATATTTATTCATTAACCAAACATGGAGTGCTTATTATGTGCCAGACCCTGTGGCAGGGAGATGCAGGAGTAAATGAGTCCTCCAGCCAATAAGCCAGATTAAGAACATTATGCTAAGAGCTATAAAAACAATCGAGAAAAAAAACAAATGAAATAGACAGTAAGTGCTGGGCATGGCAGTCAGCAGAGGTCTCTCTGAGGAAGTGGCATTAATCTGAATCTGACAGTGAGATTGAGTTGCCCATGGGAAGAACCTGGATGGCATTGTAGGGGAGGGAGGGGTAGGGACAAGATAGGAGGCTATTGGCACGGTCTGTAGAGATATTGATGAATAGAGTTAGGACAGTAGCATTGCACGTTTATCTGAATCTTGTAATAAATACTTCTTCCCCTTTCCTAAATGTCCTCAAAAAGACAATTATGTTATTGGACAGTTTCCACTAAGCATCAATTCAAAGGAAGAAACCAAAAATGCTTCTTATAGAAAATCTTAAAGAAAATAAGATCTTGGAGTCTCACTGAATTTCTATGAATTGTTTTGCTTCCTCACTAGGCTCTGGGATCAGATATGTTCCTATGACAAATGGGTCTGCTTCAAATTTGATTATTTTCATTTGGTATTGCCTATTCAGATTCCTGGTAATAAAAATTCCCAGAGAAATATTTAAAAAAAAAAGAATGAATGTTCTCTCCTTCCCTTACAGATAGTCACTCAGCTGACTCACTGGCAAACTTGAACAGAGAAATTGTTTTGTTGTGGTGCCCCTGCCATGGGTAAAGGCATTTCTTGGGTGATGTGCGGGGACAGCCCAAAAACTGTATGTGAAAGGCATGGAAGAGGATGCGTTCCACCAAGTAAAACAACTTGCAGTTCACATCCTTTCCTCTTGGTTCTTCTAATCATGGCTTAATTCAGAGAAAAAACAATGAAGAGCCAACTGTTGGTTGGTTTCTTGAACAGCTAAGTCATGAAAAATCTCTCTGCAGGGGGTCCACGCATGAATTACAGATAATCTATATTGCCTATCACCAGCTGCCTTCCACCCTTCTGCTTTTGGGCTTCTAGCCTCTGGACCCCCTCCTTTTCTACTGTCTTTCTCTTGCCTTGGAGAGCTGACCTTCAACACCCTGCTATGCTCTACTTTCTTTGATGATTATTTAATCCAAGGAAATCAGTTTTCACTGATGAGTGAGCAATATCTTTACACTTGCAGCTAGGACAAGGTCAAGGTTTCTTGCTTTTTAATAATCCTAATTGCCCTGCAATGGATTCAAAAGCAATACTGGAGGGTAATGACCAAAATGGTACGAAATAACCCCCATCCCTAGCCCTTTACCCCACCTCCTCTTCCCCTTTGGTTTTGTTATGTGGTCTTATGAATAAGTACAGTGTATACACCTCAGGATTCCCTTATTCATTTCCTCAGATGACTGGGACACCTAGAGAACATATCAATAAAGTAGTTAGAGACTTGCTAATGCCTACCCATGGTTAAAATTAAGCCTCAAAATTTTGAGGCTGCTTTGCAGATTCCTGTATAGAAAATGATTCATCCTCTGATATATATACTAGAGAAAACACCAGTATAATGTGGTGGGAATAGCACAGGCTGTGAAAAAAGGCTGGGTTGGGTCAGGATTCCAATACACACTAATTGTGTGATCTCAGGCACTTTAAATTAGCTCATAGAAATTTTGTAAGGATTCAGTATCATAGTGTAGTGAAGCGGTTAGCAGAGTCTGACACATAGTAGGCATTCAATAATTTGATAATTCAATAATTGCTAGCTATTACTTTTTTTTTTATTCATTTGACAGAGAGAGAGATCACAAGTAGGCAGAGAGGCAGGCAGAGAGAGAGGGGGAAGCAGGCTCCCTACTGAGCAGAGAGCCCAATGCGGGGCTCAATCCCAGGACCCTGGAATCACGACCTGAGGCCGAAGGCAGAGGCTTTAACCCACTGAGCCACCCAGGCACCCCTCTAGCTATTACTTTTATTACCACTATAAATTGCCACTTTTAGTTTGGATGGGATGAAGACTACAAAAGAAGCAGCTCTGGCTGAAAATAAAAGCTCCCATAATGGTCTGTTTAGTAATGCCTTCGATAGAATATCTTCTCCTTTGCACAGCTTTTGGGTTGGACCCGCTTCAAAACTGTGCTGTGTTCCCTGATCTCATTGTGAGGGCAGAGAATGTGCCTCAATCTTCGTGCTTCCTCAGTGTCCTGCAAAGTGTCTGGTGCACAGTAGGTGCTTAGCACAAGTTTGTTTGAATCAAAGACACAACAAATCTAAGTAATTTCTTTTCTAGAGTCTCCCAAGACTCAGATGCTTAAAGGGTTGAAAAATCAGAGTTGTTTTACCTATTTTTAAAGATTTATTTTTATTTGAGGGGCGCCTGGGTGGCTCAGTGGGTTAAAGCCTCTGCCTTCGGCTCAGGTCATGATCTCAGGGTCCTGGGATCAAGCCCCACATTGGGGCTCCCTCTGCCTGCCTCTCTGCCTACTTGTGATCTCTCTCTCTCTTTCTCTCTGTCAAATAAATAAAATCTTAAAAAAAAAGATTTATTTTTATTTGAGAGAGTGAGAGGGGTTGGGGGAGAGGGAAGGAGAAGGAGAGAAGTCACAAGCAGACTCCCCAAGTGTGGAGCCCATCATGGCACTCCATCCTAGGACCCCGAGAGCTGCTTTAAAATAGAACTGACAAATGCCCACCTACTTTAAAATCTGTCTAGTGTAATATCACTGAACACATTCTAAATACTGAAAATATTATAGAACCTAAAATCTGCAGATTCCAAGTAGCTGGATTTAAAAAAATTTCAATTCATCTGAGTTTTCTTTTTTCTTTTTTTAAATTTAACTTTATTTTTTCAGTGTTCCAAGATTCATTGTTTAAGTATCACAGTTTCCTTTAAGCAAATCCTTCTCTATCTGGTTTAAAAAATTTCAGAGATATAATTTTGCAAATAAAAGACTTGGCCACTTTTTAAGCGAAATAAGTCAATTAGAGAAACACAATTATCATATGATCTCTCTGATATGAAGAGTTGGAGAGGCAGGGTGGGGGGGGCGGTCGTGGCGGGTGAATGAAACAAGATGGGATCAGGAAGGAGACAAACCATAAAAGACTCCTAAACTGGAGGTTAGTGGGGGAGGGATAGGGTGGCTGGGTTGTGAACACTGGGGAGGGTATGTGCTATGGTAAGTGCTATGAAATGTGTAAGCCTGATGATTCACAGACATGTATCCTGTGGCAAATAATACATTATATGTAAATAAACAAACAAACAAATAAATAAAATTAAAATAGAAAAAGAAATCTGAAATCTTCAGAAAGCCTGAGAGGCTCAGTCCATTAGGCATTAGACTTTGATTTTGGCTCAGGTCATGATCTCTAGGTCGTGAGATCAAGCCCCATGTTGGGCTCCACACTCAGTGCAGCATCTGCTTGAGATTCTCCCTCCCTCTCCCTCTGCCCCTGCGCCTCTCTCCTGCTAGGGCACACGCTCTCTATAAAATCTTAAAAAGAGTAGAGTGATCTTATTAAGATTTTCACTTCTTTTTTTTTTTTTTTAGATTTGAGTAACATAATTACCAAAAAGGAAAAGCTGTGTTCTTTGTCAACCAATGCTTATTCAGATAATTTTTGGACAAACAGTCTGGACATTGTTAGAATTGCTCAGAAAAGGGTCATGATGGCTGGCATTGCGGGTAAAAACATGGTAATGGAACACAAATGAAGGGCCTATTCTGGAGATCTTTGTAATATCATCCCACAACCAACAGTGGCTTCAGAAAATAATTAAATTAATGAGAAAAACAAATAGCCAAACCACAAGAATCTTTCCTCTTTACTTTCCATCTGATTTCACTTTTTGTACAGCAATGAACTTTGGTCAATTCCCTTTAAATACTGTTTTTCCCCTTTTGCTCATTCTTTTTCTAGTTGTTGTTCCTTCTCTTATCTGTCCCATCTGGTGAACTCCTACTTACTCTCTAAAGCCCAGCTCAGATGTTTCTTCCCCTCTGGAGCCATTCTTAATCCTCCTCTTCTCACTGCCTGGCAGAATAAAGCCTTCCCTTCTCAGCACTTTGAACAAACAAGCTGTACTGCAAACAGCATATAAATTTTCTCTCCAGACCAGGGATGAACAAACTGTGGCCCATGGGCCAAATCTGGCCTATTGCCTGTTTTTGTACAATCTGTGCATTAAGAACGGATTTTACATTTTTAAACTGCTGAGAAAAAAAAAAAAGGAAAATACTGTTTCATGACGTATTGAAATATGAGATTCAATGATGTGTCACGTGTGGTTCCTTTCATCCTATACTGGCAGAACTGAGTTGCAATGATAGAGACTATATGTAGCACACAAAGTAAGATTTTTACTATCTGGTCAATTACCAAAAAGAAAAAAAATTGCTAGCACCCGCTCTGTGGGCGGGGCTTATAATGTCTTGTTCCTATAGCTGATACGTAGAATTACCATAGGAGGAGCACTACACTCTTCATGTACATTAACTTACCTAATCTTCAACAATTCTGAGATGAGCACTACTATCATTCCCATTGTGCAGATAAGGAAACTGACACGCAAAGCCGCTGAGACCTTCTCCTCAAGTTACATGAGTCACTCAGCTGTAGGACTGTATGAAGCTCACAGCCACAGAGTGACCCTGGTTATTGTCACCCTGGCACTGAGGCAGGGTACTACCTGGTCACATTTGTGGAATAAATTATGACATCGCCCTCAGCTGTAGTCCTCTGCTTAGGGGAAGGCACTCAAGCACAACTTCTATTATATTGTGGAAGAGTGAAGACCATGTTTGGTAGATGGATTAATTAACCCCTTAGTGGTCTGTGCTCAATATACCGCACAAGCCAGGCTCTGTGTCAGGGCTGAGATAAGGAAATGAAGGAGCCTGGCTTCTGGGAATGAATACTTGGCGGTGCAAAAACAAGGAGAAAGCTGTCTCTAGAGTCTATCCAGGATGGTAGCTGAGTAGCAGATAGGAGATTGCAGGTAGTTCCCCTGAAGGCTTCATGGCGAACGTTCTTCCATCGTTTTCACAGTGAAGCCCTCATTCACTGTATTTAAGTTTTTGCCCCTCATGAGAAAGATTAGCTGATGAGTTCCCATGGCATAGTGGCTGCTGTCAAACACTGAGGGTGCTTTCTACTCACCTATAACTTCTTCCTCCCACGTTCCGGAAGAAAAGGCCTGCCAAATATTTAGAGTCCCCTTATCACTACCTGCGCATTTACTACAACCTGTTGAAAACCAGGATTTTTTTAATGACTACATACAATGTGACGGGCAAAGGGTGGGAAACAGTGAGACATTCACTAATTAGGTGTGTGACCCGGTCCCCTAAAGCACTCCCTGTGTTTTAGTGTCTTTACTTGGAAAAGGAAGATAATAATGGCCACTACTTTGCAGGGTGGTTGGATTAAATGAAATAGATTTCAGGACATCCGCAGCCTGAGTTCTCCAATATTAACTGCAGCTATGGCCATTACTTGGACCATCTATCTGCTGGGCTCCCAGGGGAGTCAGGGGACCCATGGGCTGAGCACCCTGATGCCAGAGTGCATAGTGCTTATGAGGAAAAAGATCTGGAGACTGACAGGCTTGAGATGAAGCAAAAAGAACAGAAAGCCAAGGTTCTGGCCCAGGAGGCTGTGGACCCAAAGAAAAAAGAATTCTTTTCCCCAATGCTCTCACCCCTTGCTCGTGCACAGTCCCCCTAGCTAAGCCCCCTCAAAAAGGCTGCAGTGATACCCCTACAAGTGATCCAAGAGCAGGCAACATTTCCAAAGGTTGAGACCCATATCCTGAAGAAGAAAGGCCAGAAGAGAAAGCTGGAGTTCACTGATGCCTCAGAAGCCCAGGAGAAGGCCGAGGACTGCTGGGAGCAGCTGATCAGCCTGGAGCTACTAGCCTGTGCGCGCCAACAAATACGAGATCTGCTGAATGATGGCTTAGCCCAGGGTCTGTGCGGCCTTCAGCCCATTGGCCAGAGGACGCCCCTTCAGCCCAGCAGAGGACCCGGGAGGCGTGGAGGGCATATCGGGGAAACAGATGGCGTCATTCCTGAGGGTGAAGGGTCCTGCTATGTGCCACCACTGAGGCCAGCCCCTCCTGAGTGTTGGCTCCCCTCCTCACTCTGCCGATTTTTCTTCTTTTTAGATCCTTGTATAATCTGGTGTCGTGCAGATACAGTTTCTATTCTGAAACAACCACCACCATTACTACTATCACAATATCACTAGACTCTACAAATCTGGCTTTGAAAAGAGCAGGCAGTTGGGCTAAGGAGACATGCTGAGTATGGGGAGTGTGGGAGGGCAGTACCAGAGTCCTTGCGGCTGTCTCTTACTCTGTTATTTGCTGGAATGTTTTTCCATGCACAGTATTACCCAGAGATCCCTACCTGAAACCCCTTTGGTCTTCAGTAGACAGGGACTAGTCCAAAATCCTATCTTTGTCCTTCAAGATCATGGGCTCGAATTGGAACCTCTACTGCCGGAGGCCTTACAATTCTTCACAACCCCTTGCCAATGCTGTCATCCCCAGCGGGCCACGGGCACCACCCATCCATGCCTCCCTGAGCAGGTTCTTTCTGCTCATGGCTCTTCCTTCGACACAAAGCCTTCCACCTGTGTGCTCTGTAAAATCCCAGTGGGGCTGTCATGATAAAGCCTTACTACACAACGTGTGTGCAGTCTGTGAATTATCAGCACTGGCACCACCTGAGAGCTTGTTAGGACTGCAGACTCTCCAGTCTGAAGCAGACCTCACGAATTAGAACCCACTTTCTAAGAAGCTTCCTGGGTGATTTCCATGCATATTAATGTTTGAGAAAGACAGCTGCAAAACGTAACTCACTTGAGAAGTCAAAATCTATCCTCAAGGAATACAGGATCCATGAGAGGATCCAGATGTACGGGTAAGGGAAAGAAGGTCGGGTGGCTGACTGGCTCAGTTGGTGGAGCATGCAACTCTTGATCTCGGGGCTATAAGTTCAAGCCCCATGTCAGGTATAGAGATGACTTAAAAATAAAATCTTAAGAAAAAGAGAGAAAGAAGGGGATTCCTCCCATGGCCTATTTGAGAGGCATGGTCACTACAGATCGGCTATCACACTTATACTGAGGAAACCACAAGCAGTGCTGGATTCAAGTTCTAATAATGTTCAGGGTGCCTCCGCTCTGAGCACTGCCTCCTAGAGATCTCAGGAAAAACAAGAGAACATTTAAGACTCAACATTAGTCTTTTAGAGATCACTTCTAGCTTGGTGTTAACATACACCTTTTCCTGTTACTATCAACACACTGAATGAAATGAATAGGACTTGGTTCCTACGACAGGCTAAGAATTCACATAAGGAGCAAAAGCAAGAGTCAACAGCAACACATCCTTTCTCGGGGTTTTACTATCTTCATTCTGATGACAGCCGTATCAGTAACAAAACTTCCTCATGTTCTTCAGAACTTTAATACTTTACAGCGTCCTTTTGGATAGTTCTTTGGGCTCATATTTACAGGTGGGCAGCAGAGACTTAGTACTACGCCAGTTGGACAGTGAAGAAGTGAGGTCAGGGGTACTTGCCAACGCAAATGATGGTAAGATGTGGAGCCAGAGTGCCTCTAAGCTCTGGCTCATAAGCAGTGATCACAATTGCACAGACATATAAAGCACCTAGAGCCAGATACTGAGCTGTGCACTTTACACACATTCTTCCACTTAATCTCTTGGCCCGGCCCTGCACTATGATGAGGTGGGTACTTTTTTGCATTTGAAGAAAAAGACCGAGAGCCAATAAATGCTGCAATCAAGGACACAGATGGGTCCAATTCCAAAGCTCAGGCTCTCACCGATTACAAAATAAATTTCTCTAAACAATATTCAGTCTAGAGGGATAGGTACTACCTCGTGTGCTTTTAGAATTATAAGGCAACATTATTAAAGAAAGCAGAACTTTTTAGACAAGCACACACTAGTCAACAATAAGAAATATCATATTCTCCTTTTCAATCCCTCCTTTCCACTCATAAAAAAAAAGCTCTACTCTTTTGTGCCTACGGGTATAAAGGTGAAGCAGAGGAGATACCCCAGCAAGAGGGAGGCAAGGGTGATGCCTCATAGATTTATCTAGGATGAGACTAAGAGCACTGGTGATGAGGAACACAGATAATAATTATTATTAATTTAGATACAATGCCTTTTCCTTCAGGGTTTACTGTGTAGCAGATACTAGTAACCACTTGACATGTATTAGCTCATTTAATTCCTCTAACCACACTATGAGGCGGGCATGAATACTCCCATTTGGCAGCTGAGAACACGGAGGGTCAGAAAGGTTGAGAATCCTGTTCCAAGTTGCATGGCTGCCTTAATTTGCACATAGATGTTTCTGACTCCACAGTAGAGTCACAGAAGCTGTAGGTGATGGACATGTAGAGGCCAATTACGAAGGTGCTGATGCTTTCTATTGCTTCATAGAGGAGTTAAAATAAAGCAAGCACACCTGGAACTTCTGGAGAAAGAGAACCATGGGGTTCTCTAGCTTAAATGACTCAGAAGAGTGGTTTTTATTTATTTATTTTTAATTTTTTTTCTCCCCAAATATGTTTATTTTAATTTTTCAGTGTTACAAGATTAATTGTTCATGCACCACCCCAGTGCTCCACGTAATAAGTGCCCCTCTCAATACCCACCACCAGGCTTGCCCACCCCCCCACCCCCTCCCTTCCAAAACCCTCAGTTTGTTGCTCAGAGTCCACAGTCTCTCCTGGCGAATCACCCCCTCTGATTTCCCCCCATTCACCGTTCCCTTCCTTCTCACAATGCCCTCCATGATTTTCTTTATACTCCACATGTAAGTGAGACCATAAGATAATTGACTCTCTCAACTTGACTTATTTCACTCCGCATAATCTCTTCTAGTCTCGTCCATGTTGATACAAAAGTTGGCTATTAATCCTTTCTGATGGAGGCATAATATTCCATTGTATAGATGG
>CM052809.1:31357806-31444681 GCA_028533885.1 Nasua narica
TTTGCGAATATCTTCTCCCATTCTGTGGGTTGCCTGTTTGTTTTGCGGACTGTTTCCTTCACTGTGCAGAAGCTTTTTGTCTTGATGAAGTCCCAAAAGTTCATTTTCGCTTTCGTTTCCTTTGCCTTTGGAGACATGTCCTGAAAGAAGTTGCTGTGGCTAATGTCATAGAGGTTACTGTCTATGTTCTCCTCTAGGGTTTTGATAGATGCCTGCCTCACGTTGAGGTCTTTTATCCATTTCGAGTTTATCTTTGTGTACTGTGTAAGAGAATGTTCAAGTTTCATTCCTCTACATATAGCTGTCCAGTTTTCCCAGCACCATTTATTGAAGAGACTGTCTTTTTTCCACTGGATATTTTTGCCTGTTTTGTCAAAGATGATTTGACTATAGAGTTGTGGGTCCATCTCTGGGCTCTCTATTCTGTTCCACTGGTCTATGTGTCTGTTTTTGTGCCAGTACCATGCTGTCTTGGTGATCACAGCTTTGTAGTAAAGTTTGAAATCAGGCAATGTGATGCCCCCTAGCTTTGTTTTTCTTTTTCAACATTTCCTTAGCAATTCGGGGTCTTTTCTGATTCCATACAAATTTTAGGATTGTTTGAAGAGTGGTTTTTAAATGTGACCTCAGTTCAGAATCAGAGAGTTCTGGTTCAAATGGAACTTGTGGCTTCTCCGCCATGTCCCCCAGTTTATTCAGTTATAGATAAAACACACATACTGGCTGTGAATCTCGCTGAACTCCTACACTGCGGGTCCACTGGAATTCTGTGCTCAAGGGACAGTGCGAACACAATCTGTGAATGGGGCCACACCAAGTGCCTGTTTCTCCCCTACCCACACCAATGCTTTCAAGTCCTATCATCTTTACTTACTTTATGTATTTTACACTACTTGTAGAAATGGATTTTATACCACTTGCAGACTTCACTTGCAGAAATGAATTAGGAATTTGAAGATATCAAGAGTGCTAAACCAAGTATGAGGCCCTCCTGTGTGAGGGCCCTGCGTCCAGGTGATAATATGATGCTGGTCTGGGAACCACACTCTAAAATCCTCTGATTCAGATACTTTCTATAACGTTCTAGTTCACTTTTGGTGTATTTACTCAAGAGCAGGCAGAATTTTGCTTCTTATCCCAACAACAAAGGCTTTCAAATATTTTTCAGAAAAATCAGACTGCTTCCTAAACAAATAACTCCTACAAACATTTGAATGGGCTAGAGGGCAAGAAAATAAGAAACATCTAACTGAAATTGTTAATAAATACATATGACTTTGGGATGCCTAGGAGGCTTAGTCAGTCGAGCCTCTGCCTTTGACTCAGGTCCTGATCCCAGAGTCCTGGGACTGAGTCCCGCATTGGGCTCCTTGCTCAGCAGGGAGCCTGCTTCTCCTTCTGCCTGCCTCTCTCTCTCTCTGACAAATAAATAAATAAAATCTTAAAAAAATAAATAAATACATACGACTTTCCAAAGTGAAGGCCTGAGGCAAAACTTGAATCGTATTTTACCGAATCCAAAAATTTGGGACAATACTGCAAGATACTCAGGTGGACTCAGGATCCCCAAAGCATTCTGCATTTCTAGAATTTCGTTTTGGCAGGTTAGCTCCTGACCCAAGTTTATTCCACCAAAGGGTATAGGATTTCAACACACATCAGAGAGGCTATTTCCCGAGTTAGAATTCTTATTTCTCATTAATTTTCACTTACTTTTTTAGGTTAATATAATTAGCTCAAGCTATTTTGGTCTTAGCAAGGAAGAATTTCCCTCTTCCTCGGGCCACACTTAGTTTTCCTTTGTTGGTAGGAGGCAAAGATGAAATTTCCAACTTACAAAGTGAATCCCCTCAGTCCTGAAGCTTATCTCTTCACCGTAACAGAATACTACTTTTACTCCCAGCAAATGGGCCCATTTATGTCAGAGGTGTGTCAGCATGTTTTCTTTGAAAATGAGCTCATAGGAGAAGCTGGCACTGTGGAGGTGCAAAGCACTAGCCCCAATCCTCACAACTACTGTGTGGATGCCTGGGCACATCACACTTCCTTCCCACGCTGTCATTTGGCCCAGCTAAAGTCGGGAGAGATCTATTCAGGGCTTTTCGCTTGTCTTAAGTGTCTAGGTGCGAAACGTTAGCAAACTTACTCTTGATCAAGTTGTTTTCTCTTCCCTAACAAAAATTATTTCCCCGCCTCTGCTTCCACATTTTGGTTTCCGGTGGATTTTGCTAACACACTGCTTCAATCTGCTTTTCTACGCTGTTTTCTTTCAACAACTAGTGGCTCAGGAAAAGAAGACAAAATATGGTTTCTCACTCTGTAATTGTGATTAGAAATCATGGCTTGCATTATTATGGGACTTTTATTATTCTTGAGTGGTTAGGAGTTGACCTAAACTTTGCCTCTAAATTTGTGTGACCCTGGGTATACCGCATCATCTCTAAGCTTCAGTTTTGTTAAAAACAACCTAAGAATACCATTGCTGATCTTAGAACATATGTTTTCACATACTGGATACCTGTTAAAATCCAGATTCCACGCCCTACTCTCAGAGTCTGATTAAGTCGGTAGGTCAGAGACATTTACTATTCACCAAAGAGGCAAATGTCGTTTGGCATAGTCAAAGGCTTGGGGAAGAAGTGACATGCATCACTACTTAGCCAAAGTATTTTGGAGCGGTCCATGGGTATCTCAGCTCCCTCCTCCCTTTGCCAGGTGACCATCAAGTCGCATGGGCCTGCTGCGTACCTATTTGATGGCAACGGCCTACACCTTTGGATCCCTGCTTGGAACGGAGAGGTCCTACAGAGTCCCTAGAACCATGATAGACTTGGAGTAAAAAATAACACTCTTTTTTTTATATTAAACAACATCTTGGAGGTGGGCCTTCTTCTGCAGCATTAACTAACTTATGACAAGTCCAGAATTTGACACCAAATGTAGGTTGCTGCTATAACAAAACTCTAAAGTGTACAGCACTGGCTCAGCAGCCAGGTGGCAGGCAAGGGGGAAACTGAAAGTGGAGTTAAAAATGTGAGATTATCTTGATGAAGTCCCAAAAGTCAACAAAACAAACAGGCAACCCACGGAATGGGAGAAGATATTCGCAAATGGCACTACAGACAAAGGTCTGATATCTAAATCTAAAAAGAACTCCTCAAACTCAACACTCACAAAATAGATAATCATATCAAAAAATGGGCAGAAGACATGAACAGACACTTCTCCAAAGAAGACATACAAATGGCTAACAGACACATGAAAAAATGTTCATCATCATTAGCTGTCAGGGAGATTCAAATCAAAACCACATTAAGATACCACCTTACACCAGTTAGAATGCCCAAAATTAACAAGATGGTAAACAACAAGTGTTAGAGAGGTTATGGAGAAAGGGGAACCCTCTTACACTGTTGGTGGGAATGCAAGTTGGTGCAGCCACTTTGGAAAACAGTGTGGAGATTCCTGAAGAAATTAAAAATAGAGCTACCCTATGACCCTGCCACTGCACTACTGGGCATTTCTCCCAGCGATATAGATCCAGTGAAAAAAAAAGGGCCATATGTACCCCAATGTTCATAGGAGCAATGGCCACAATCGCCAAACTGTGGAAAGAGCCAAGATGCCCTTCAATAGACAAATGGATAAAGAAGATATGGTCCATATATACAATGGAATATTATGCCTCCATCAGAAAGGATGAATACCCAACTTTTATATCAACATAGATTGACTGGAAGGGATTATGGTGAGTGAAATAAGTCAAGCAGAGACAGTCAATTATCATATGGTTTCACTTACGTGTGGTGCATAAGGAAAAACATAGAGGACATTGGGAGAAGGAAAGGAAGGGTGAATTGGGGGAAATCAGAGAGAGAGATGAACCAGGAGTGACTGTGGACTCTGAGCAACAAAACTGAAGGTTTTGGAGGGGAGGGAGTGGGGGGTTGGCTGAACCTGGTGGTGGGTGTTGAGGAGTGCATGTATTGCATGGAGCACTGAGTGTGGCGCATGAACAATTAATCTTGGAACACTGAAAAAATTAAATTAAAAAATAAAATAAAAAAAAAAACTAAAAAAAAGAAATGTGAGATTAGGTTAGTTTGTGGAAAAAACACTTGTTCAAGTGTCACCATGATTACTTGGTGGGAAGACCACATGGGTACTGAGCTGACAGCTCTAGGGGGAGTGGTTTAGAAAACAGAACATCAGTAGTATGTATCGATGATTATTGGCTACAACAGCAAAGTGCTATAAAAGAGAAATAAAGAAAAAAGAAAAAAATGCTCTAGAATGAATTGGCAGAAATGAAAGTCAACAGAGCCCAGCAATACGATGCCTTGAGACATTGGAAAACCCACTCCAACTGGACCACAGACTGTGAGAAAGAGGATATAAAACGGCTGTGACTGATGGAGTTCCAGAAATACAGATGATCCAAATGACTCAGGGCACAGACCAGATTTAGTGTGTGGCCATTCAGTTGGAAGGGACCAACAAAGAAATAAGGCCTTTTTGAGAACCATGTCTCAGACAAGATGTGTGGATGGGGTTCTTGGCACACAGGACTGACTGCAAAAAAATACCCTGGAATTCTATTCAATCTTTGAAGGAGTTGTTTTTGTCACAAAGTCAAGAGACCTAAAATGACCGTTAGCCCTCAAGCTCCCTTGACTGGAAAGACCTTCAGGAGGGTATATACCACAATATTCATTTGAGATGATGCAAAGGAAAATCGAGCAAGAATAAGAACTTCCTGGAGGGTAGAGCCAAGTGCTTCAGAGAAGAGTGGACAAGAGACTTCCTGTCTCCTCCATGAAAACAACATTAGGGTCTAGTCAAGAAACCTCCTTCACATGAATGTAGGAAACCACCATACCTAATGCCCAGGAAGACTTCAGAGTTGCAACCAACCAGTAACTGTGGTGAGTGTCCTTCATTTCCTTTTGCCAACTACAGTTAACATGTCCCTATTGCATCATTCTTTACTGGGAGTGCCTGTGGAGAAGAGGCATGTAACTTGCCTTCTTAATTCATAGTTCTCCAGTGCAAGAGGAGCCATATCTGGACCAGGAAGTGACTATTGGCCATCACCCAGAAATCCTAGACTTAGAGCTCAACACATCTACTGGAGGAAGCTTTGGGTTGTCTTTCTTAGGGAGGGACTGAGTATGTTCTCTGTGTAGGAAAAAGGGGAAAAGGATGGAAAGTGTCAAATATGTTTACTGTCCATTCTTTGTTTTTGTGTAACCTTGTATTTCTCAGTACCTTGCAGGAAAGTGGGTCCCTGTAAAAGTTACGGCAATGGGCTATTATGCCAAGAGTAGTAGAGTTATGTGAATTCTCTATGCTCATTCATAAAATAATGGAGCCAGAAAATATCAGCTGACTGGCTAATGGGTTGAAAATAACAACTATGGAGAACCACCAAACCTCCAGCCAACTTTATGTGAGGGGGTAATAAGCCTTCGTTTTGCCAATTCACTTAGATTTTGAGGTTAACTGAGAATATACTAATCAATATGCCGTATTTGGGATAGGGTTCAGGAACCTGCAGTTTTAACAAGCATCCTTGATAATTTTAACATAGATGGCATAGGGACCTGACTTTAAGAAACATGGCTTTTGATGATTGCCATTAGCTAAATTGTCTAAAAGGACCTTAGAAGAGGAGATAAATTAAAATTGACTTTAATCCTGGCTTGCAGTGAGTACATACATTCTTAGAATATTCATAATATGTGTTGCTTTCATGCATGTTAATTGTAGTTTAAGTGGAAATATGACCTACTGTTTAGGCTACTGGTGTAAATAACAGCTTTATCAGGAGGGCCATACAATGACAATACAAGTGGCTGGGGACATCCCCTCAAATGTTTGCCCACTGGCATGTTTCCCAGGCTCTGCTGCCTCAGTTCTCTTCTAGACTAAAAGGGCACAAAGAGCTTAGACCTCTCCACTGCCTCCCAGCCAAGTTTACCCCCTGAGGAAGGCCAGTCCTATATCTGAGTAGAAACAATCAGTCTCATGTTTTATCCCCTAACACTCGCTCTTGCCAATTTGGAATGCCTGTATACCCTAAAATGGGGGAGAATAGAGTGTCTCCATGATCCCTTCCAGAGTTTGTTCTGCTGGCTCTAATGGATCCCCTTACTTCTGGGTCTATTCCATCTGTAGTAAAGATCATCCTTTAATGGCTCTTTAAGCATTGCAATTGAAAATGTAGGCTTGATTACCTGCACTACTATATACCCCCTGGGAAACGTTTGATGAGCCCCTTCATACCTCCTCTTTATTCACCTGTAAGGGGAGAACAACATCACCTTCACTAGAAGGTCATTGTTACAATTTTAACAGACAGAGCATGTTAGCATAGTGAGTGGTACATAGTCAGCGGTCAATTAACTTTAGTTATTAGCATCAGATTATATTGTTCTCAACGTTATCTAAGTATTGAAGATGTCACCCTAAGTATTGAAGGTACTTATTTTGAAGTCATGGCCGGAACTTCTGCCTCTCTCAGATACAAGAGAAAGCTTTCCCAAACACTTCATACCACTCCATAACTGAGTTCATTTACATTGAACTGTGCAAATCTTTATTTTTAAAAAATTAAACATCAATGCTGAGTTTGGTGGTAGTTGTAGGTTAACCAGTCAGATGAGCCTTTTTGTAATGTGGGGGGAGGGTACCCGGAACCTTATAGTCAAAATTACTGAAAATCTAGCTTGAAAAACAGCCAGCTTACTCTGGGTTCCAGAGATGTGGGACAGGGGAAAGGGTTCTACCTTGAGTTTACAGGGGCTGTGCATTTCTCTGTTCAGCATGCATTTAGGGGGTGTCTAATTAGAGATATTTTACTGAAGGAGAAGACCTTCGGTGTTATTTAGCCTAACCACCTGCAAGATGAAATCTATTTTGTCAACTGATTTAACACTTTGATAGGGCAACCATTCTTCCATGAGCTCTTTCTACCTGTTAGAAAGCATTTCAAAGTATCAAGCCTAAACATGCCTCACTGGAACTCCTACCCATCACTTGAGTCCTGTACCTCCCTCAGTTCTAGCATCTACACTCATGGAATTGGAATCTGACCTTATCAAATATAAAGGCAACCACAAGGAACCACTGCCTTGACGACTGGAGCAGTCCCTACCTGAGCCCTTTTCAAAGTTTTGTCCCAATGATTCAAACAGTCCAGCAGCCAAGATAGAATTTTAGAGTAACTCATCTCCTTTACTTGTTTTCCCTGGGTACTTTAGAAAGAATTCATGCCAAAAGAAATTCCTTCTTTTGCCTGTCCTCTTCCCTTGCCCACCTCATCTGCTTTAGTACCTTGTTCTGCCAAAAAAGAAGAGAGAAAAATAGACAGACAAAAAGAACTCTTCTTGGGGGCACTCAAGTAAGTAAATCAACAAATAAGCAAAGTAAAGGTTTTTTAAAATTGTGTCCACAGTAAAAAATAGAATTTATGATGTGTTCCCATCTATGCCAAAGTATTAGAATTACTGAAAAAATGGCTCAATAAATAAGAAAAAAATAAAACTAAAAAAAAAAAAACAACACTCATTCTTCAACTATATCCTGAACATCTTTTCACCTTCTTGGCTCACCTTTCTCCTAGTTCTGAATACTAGAACCCTGAAAATTAGAAAAGGAAACTCTTTGGAGTTTATCAAAGATGGGGAGAAAAACTGGGAGGGCAGAATGAGAATCCTTTTGAGTAGGCAGAGATAGAGTGGGAACACACCCTACTTTGTGGCCATTCCATCAGTGAAAGCACGTAAGAATAGCACTATAGCCACACTGACGTAACCAGAGCCACAGGGAGTTCCTGGCAGACATGTGATTCCTTTTCTCAATGGAACACATTGAAGCAGTGTTCACTAGTACACTTATTCATGCACCCAAATGCGTGAATGCTTTTTATGTGCAAGGCACTGCCTCTGCAAGTTAACAGTAATGCCTACTACTAAGTGGTAGTTCCTCAGATTGTTAATGACCCCTTTATCTCTGCTATGAAGATGACCAGTAGAGTCCTTCCAGGTGTTCAATACTGTCTGATAGACATTTTAAGCTTCAAACATCTATCTATCTACCTACCTACCTACCTACCTAATATCAATTATCCAATCCATCATGAATGGAGAGCCTCAAAGAAGAAGCAATCCAAGAAAAGAAACTTAAGAAACTTGAAGATTTTAAGAAATAGATATTGGGCTATGGCATATTGTTCTTTCACTTTAAAAAGAAATAACTAAAAGTGTTTTATGAATTCTGTTAAGGCTTTATAAAACAATATACATAACCAGAGCTAAACTCCCTGAATGTGCATAAAGTACCTGATCTGTCGGACGGTCACTCTGTGGGGGATCCATATCTTACACATCTTTTATTTTATTCCTAATCAGTACCTAGCACAATGTGAAACACATAGGAGATGCTTACTTCTCAATAACTTCATGGCTGGAGGTGGCTGCGGGGACCAACACAGACCAACCCATTAATTTCTGTAGATTCAGACTTGGGAACCGACTTGGACTATTAGAATAGCTTCATAACTGACTGTTAAGCCTCAAGCTTCCCCAAACTCTACAGAGCTACAATACCCCTCTTTACCTGGCCAGTGGCTGCCAATCTGTTAGGTTTCATCCGGTTGGCATGACTTGACTCAATCCCCACCCAACTTCCAAACAAAATTAGGTCTCCTTTCTGATGCGTAATCAAAGTACCTTTTCCACTACTTATAATTGAACTTTGATTTTTGTGAAGAATTTTATAACATCTATCTCCTAACCGAGCTAAGTGCTGTAAGAGTCAGAACTGGTCCTTAATTTATCACTATATCCCCAGAGCCTAGCACAGTCCTGGCATACTGAAGCTCAGTGAGTATTTGTCCAAGAAATAAATGGTCAGAAGCCATGCGCAAGAGCTTTTTTTTCAAGACAAAAATCGGATCAGGTCTTTATTCTTTCTAAATTCCCTTTTTTTAATTCCTTTCCCCTTTTTTTAAGCAGTAAAGAAAAAAATTTAAAAAACCTGTCAGAATGCCTAAACAGAGCCGAGCCATCACAGGTAGCTTCTCCCAGCTGCTTGGGTCTTTCTAGACATGCTTCTGTCTGTTCTGCATCCTCTGTGGAATGCTCTGCCTGCCACTCCTGACCAAGAAGGTAAGCACCTCCTCATCCTTTACCCTCTTGGTCAAGTCCAAGCTTGGTCAAGCTCCCCAGGTGAGAGTTGGCTGGTTGGTTGCTGACACTCTCACGGCACTTTCAATTTGCAGGATAGCAAGAAGGTGGATATGCAAAGGGCATACTCTCTTTGCCCAAACCTGTCCCCGAATTCCCTCTACCACCCCTAAACTGCTTGAATGATGGAGGGGCAGAGGGCAAGCAGTAACCTGTGGTTCTCCCACCACCTGCCATTGGCAGCTCTTCTCTGCATCTCCCTTCTTCCAGATCTCTGTCTCCTGCTATCTTCCTTTAACCATCTTCTGGTCTCTGTCTTTCTCAGGGTCCTCCTTCCCAAATTTTACTTCTGTTATGTCAGGTAAGATGACTTAGCTCCTGTTTTTGCTGCTTCTTTGGAAATAGGAGCCCTAAGAAAGTGGGCAGGGGTTCACCCATCACACTTAAAGAGTTCTAACAAGGTATTTTCTAGACTAAAAAGCTACCTTTCATGAAGTAGATTCTGCTACTCCCTTAGCACGCAAAAAGAATATAGTCAAGTTTCCAGCTTCAAATTTTAACTTTTCCTTCCTCTTACAGATGTTTTAGAACCTAAACAAAATGACTTTTTTTTTTTTTTTTGTACAACCACTTCACCTGGACATCTCAAATCCTCAGCAGACTAGGTAAGACTGGCCATCCATTTACAGAGGGGGGCCACTTTTGATGTTGACCCTATGAAGCTCCAGAAAAGCATCATTTGGGAAGGA
Source organism: Nasua narica (assembly GCA_028533885.1). Lineage (NCBI taxonomy): Eukaryota > Metazoa > Chordata > Mammalia > Carnivora > Procyonidae > Nasua > Nasua narica. The sequence goes on from CM052809.1 coordinate 31,367,744, forward strand.
AGTGTTCTTAGAAATGGCTCTACAGGGTTTAAACTCCAATTCCTCAGTCTGTGTTCAGACTAATGGTCTTAAGAGTATTCACTAAAGATGATTATTTTAAAATGCCTAGTCTCAATAACAAGGAAAAAAACCAAACCCCTGATTAAAACCAAATTGCTACACCAGATGACTCTCCACTTTCACCTCCCTTTTGTGGCCTCCTATTGTCAGGGCCAGGAGCTCAGATAATCAACTTCTATCTTAGAGTATAGGGCTGCACATTTCCCCAGCTGTTTTTAGGCAAAATTGAAACATATGACTAGATATTTTGGAGATTTGTTTTCTTCTGACCACTGCCCACCCTCCACCCCCAAAAGCAGAAAATTTGACTATGCCCTCTCTATCCTTTCCTTCCTCAGGTTCAAAGGATACAAAGAATCAAAAGAGAGAACAGGCACAGGGAATAAACACAGAGAGATATAGTATGGATACATTATACTAAATGAACTCCCCCCACCTCCTGAGTTTTAATTATTTCAGTTGTATTTAGATCTGGTGTTTTCTTCCTGAAATAACACCATTAAGAAAATATGACATGATTTTTAGAGTAAAACTTCTGAACACATGGAAGGTAAAAACAAACAAACGAACAAAAACTTGGACAGCAATGGATACTACCTCACACTGATAACACTCTGCATATTTTAAAGATGTTTTTATGACAGATGAAGGACTGAATCTCACATTGCTTGTGAAAAGAAAGCAGGAAGGGCTGTTTTAGTCCATTTTATAAATAAGCAAAGAGCCTCAGGGTCAGGTTATGTGATAAATAAGAAAAACCTCTCTGTGGCAATTAGAGTTATGAAAAAAAAAGGTCAACAGATTCTAGAGGGTTTTTAAAAACTAGTCTATTTTAAATTCAATCCAGAAAAATCAATGATAAAGTCAGAGGGAGAAGAGCAAAAGGACCTTTCTTTCTCCCTTGAAATGAGTTAAATTTAACTGTCGTCATCAAAATCTGAATATGCAAAATCTGAAATCAGCCAATACTAGAAATTCTTAGTACCAACTTGGAATTTTAAGACTTAAACAGTGAAACATGTATTATGAACTTTTAGATTCATGTATCAGTTTTAATCTTTTAATTCATGTACCAGTTTTTAATCTTTAACCAATTTTAAAGTCATTGGCATTTATGTTGCATTTTAACACTTTCACAAATATTACTGTATTTAATCTTGCTTTTTTTTTTTGTCACTGACAAATTGCATTTCATGAGGAGAGATTTCTGGAGAGCCCCCACCCCCAATGCCAGAAAAAAAGCATAGTATTAAGAGCGACTCAGATCACAACAGACTTTTATCCATTTAAGGGTAGGGGAACAAAGTGTAGGAGACAGATTGAGCTATGAAGACAATGCATCTCAAATGGATGGTATTATAGTCATCTATGAATTAACTAGCTGATAAAAATCTTGTTACAAGGAGGTAAGTGATATATACCTTTCAACAGTCTATATATGACCAAGTGATTTATGAGAAATCAGTTCCTGAAAAAAAGTGAATAATACAGTTTTGCCTGTATTACACACACATTCTACCCTTCCTCCAACTAAAATAAGTTTTTCCGTTTGTCCTTTCAACTTGGACTCTACCTAAATTCCAACCTCTTCTCAACCTCAGGTACTGAGTCCCCATCCTGACTCAAGTTAAGCTCTCTCTGTATACACAAGTCATGGCAGCTGAAATCCACTGTAGGTCTCTGCTCATCGATCCCCAATTTAGACGGAGGGCAACTGGAGGGAGGGCATGTTTGGCGGGGGCCCCCAGCTCTGGAATCTCCTGCCTATCTTGGTTGATCAAAGCTCATTTGCCAACCTTCCAGGCTCAGAGCCAACCTTGTATTTTTAGAGTAATTAAGAGGCAATCTGAGGCTGGAATTTTAACAATGTGATTTTTTTTCCTTCAATGAATCATTTTATTGAGAGCTGGTACTAGGTGTTTTCAATCATTTAAATTAATCTATTTTATCAACTTCAACTAATTATTTGTTTAATGAATTTCTTCAATTTTGAAAAAATATGCCCACTGCAACATGCTCCTGGGAATGAATATAGAAAATGAATACATTAATTATAGTAAAACATTCAGAGAGTGAAACAAAAGACAGTAACGTATGTGAATGAACATCTAATACATACATCTATACACACAGGGCCTTTTCCCTGTCTAAAGTACACGTCTGTACACTCTTCTAATACCTGCCTGTGGGGTGGTGGTTCCACTTAGGACATTTTGGTGAGAACAGAAAAGAAAATGGTGGTACTGTGGGAATGTACTCCTGTTGTCTTCACAGTCCTGTGCTACTGCATCTGCCATGCTCAGAAGTGTCTGTCGCTTACCTCTGAGACCATTTTTAGTTTCATGCCACGAAGAAGACACACATTAATTATAGGTTGGAAAGGGACTAGAATGCTGTGGTGGCACATTCCATTTTAGTAGAAATGATCTGAGTGCAGGCACACTGAGCATTTACCCTTATGCATATTGCTACTGTTGAGTACTCTTTTTCTCCATGTTGTGCTTTTCTTTGTTTTCCCTTCGCTGTTCCATTTCATTCACACCACTATGAGACCTTAAAACCACAATGAGTGAACATGATGAGAGCACACTGTATGAAAAGGAAGATATTTAATGAAGGTATTTTAAAATATGTAGATTATATGATAGTCTTAATTGCGAGCCAGTTTGATGAAGCGAGGATCACGCTTCTTCATCCATGACTAGACCAGTCAGGTGACTTATCTGGGAAGATAATTTGCTTTGGATACAAGAGATAACTCTTTCTCTCTTTGACATCTTTTATTTTCCAGTGTTCTATTTAATTTTGGGCATAGTTATCTGTGATTTCACATTCTGTATCAAATATCTCTAAAACCAAAAAGGTTCACCTTAAATATTATGGAATTTCAAATTTGATCTCAACATTTGCTGTCAGCACAGCAGCAATACTGCAACTTTTAATGTTATTTAATATTATTTTGACAACTTCTATTAGTGATGTGCTAATGAGACCTTAAAGGCTCTAATCCATTATAGAGTATGTGGTAAAGGCGTATATAAGCAGAGCTTCCTTGGCAACCAACATATTTTTTTATCTAATATAAGAAGACTGGTCAATTTTCTACCCCACTGATGTTTGCCATTACAATAATGAAGCAGGTTTACGTTTACTTTGTCACAAGACGACTAATTTGGTTATCAGATTTCTGTTTCAATTCCATCTACTATTTAAATTAGTTGAAAATACAGGTTCTCTATTTGTCTTCTACATGTGCAGGGTCAGATATAAAAGTCATTTATGCCATTTGGCTCCAACCTTAATATCTAAGAGGAATTTTTGTCTGGTCATGTTTTCCTTCTACTTCTACAGGCTCATTATTCAAACAAGATGATCAACTGTGATTACTGCATATAATGCTGCTCCATTCAAAGTGAAATTGTGGATGTATCTCAAAACTAATTTGAATGCGGGATCATATAGAAAGAAAAAAAGCTGAGAAAGCTTGAGAGAAAAATGTCATCTTTTGGGTGGGAGTCTTTTTCTTGAGACCGGACTCTTCACTTTAGACCCAGAATTTTTTCATGCCAGTTCACTTTGTGGTAGGTGGGACAGAGGAGGACTTCAAAATGCCTATGCAGATGACATTTTGATGATATAGACTTGCATAGAGTTTTCTCAACTTTGGTCTTGTTATTTTCATTAGTTGATGGCTCTTTGAAGACAGAAGCCTTATCTTATACATCATTGTGTATTTAGCAAAAAGCCCTTTACCAAATAGGCGAACAACAAATGTCTCTGTAAATTAATCATTAAGAGATGTTTGGACAAGTGAAAGGTAGGAAATGAGCTAAGAGTTTCCAAGGACATTTCTATAAGTTGGTGGTTACATGTGTGCTTTATTTTCATTGGAAGCTCCTCTCTGAACCCAAATGGCCAGGAACTCGAGTCTCTTTTATGCAGCCACTGCTCTATTACTTGGCTTAACATTACTGAATTTGAAGTCACTATAGGCGTAAGACATGGCTGGCCAAGACAATTTACCCCACATTCAATGAATTATCTTGAACTGGTGGTGATTCCTTGTTGGTAGAGAGAAGGGAACTCATACTATTCCTTGGCTCAGTGAAAAAGAGGGACATGATGGACATCTCTGGGTCTGACAGTCAAGATGGTTTTTTCTAACTGGTAGTATAATCTTTCTACCAGATTCACCCCTCATTCTTCTTTCCAAGACAGATTATCTACCTCTGCAGATCCTCAGTCTTAAACTGGAATTAGTCACTCTTCCATCCCTGCTCACATAGCACGGTATTATGGCCTTCGTTTCATATTTGTCACTGTCTTGCTTCTCTACCTACTTATCTACCTACCTGCCTACTCACCTAGTATACTAATTTTCCTAGAGCAGCTGCTCTTGGGGAACAGGGACGATCTTTTTCTGATCCTACATGCCCAATATGGATGGACTTTGCTCACAGTATATGCTTCATAAATGATGATAAAGGAAACAGAGCAGTAGGTTAATGGATGAAAAGTCACCCAAGATAATTATAGTCATTAAGGGACTGATGGTATTTAAGAGGAGTAGAATCTTGTATTAGTATAGAGTGACTGAGATCTCCAGCAATGGAAATCAAGTGTATGGGATTCCATAGACTAAGTGTCAATGGCAGAAGCTCATTCTTGAATTTTTGCCAGTTCAAGAGGAGATTAACGGCAACCAGAGTCATCCAGGGCTCTAAATGTCATTCTACCTCGTGCTCTGTCACCACAGAGGTGATGACCCAGGGTGGTCAGTGACACTCAACCAAACTTGAGGAAACAAAATAAGAAAAAGAAGACATTAGAAAAGGTAGGTGTTCTGCAATTCACAGCTGTGAGACTTGGCCAAGTTACTCAACCTCTGTGAACCTTACTTTCTTCTTCCCATGTAAAATGGAGATAATGGATCTACTCTACGGGCTGGAATTAAGTGAGATTATTTAGGCAAAAATACTTAATATAATTAAAGATTTGATATAATTATTTAAATGACCAAATATATATTTCACAGATATATTTGCTTTCAACCAGTTTCTGAAAATGCTTTAGACCCATAAAAATAAAATGGCTGCCTCCTTATTAATCTCCTATGGATTAACCTCCTATGGATCTCTTCATCTGACTGACTTATACTGTTTATTATATACTTTAATGAACTGGTGAATCTAAGTGTTTCCCTGAATTCTGTCAGCCATTGTTGCAAATGAATTGAACCTAAGGAGTGGGTTGTTGGAACTTCTACTCTGTAGCAGGCCAATCAGAAGCACAGGTCATAGCCTAGGGATTGTGACTGGCATGTCATGTAGAGGGTGAGAGGCAGTCTTATATGACTGTCCCCTTCACTTCTGGAATCTGATGCTGTCTCTGGGTTGTGTCAGAATGGACCTGAATTCTGAGACACCCAGATGATATCTGAGAATGGCTGGTGTTATGTGTGGGGGGGGTGGTGGGGAATCCCTTCCATTATGTTGGAATTGGGTCCAGTAACCCTAAATGACATGTATACTCTAAAAACACGAGCATAATTATAAAGATGATTGATTGCATGCACTGTTTTCCCTTCTTTGTGATTTCTTTTCCATTCCTTACTGCATATGAATGGAAGAACCATATGTTGGTGGAAAATGCACCTTAAGTTAGTAGTAACTGTCTAATTCCTAAAAAGAAAAATGATTTGGACACCACACAGAATGGCTGAAATGAAAATGGAGGTCATGTGACTTTTTAGCTTTCCAAAGAGGACATGTTTACTGATCTGCACTAGCTAGAGTGGTTGGCTTAAATGTTCTAAATCATGAATCCTTCAATTCATCAATGCATGAGTCAATAAAGGTGAGATAAATGCCTTTGGATCTTCCTTTCAAAGTGTCTCCTGACTTTTAGATCCCTCCCCACTCCCTCACCTAACCCTTAAATGTTAGGCATCTGACAATGGCATAAACCAAAAATGAAGTTATTCTTTAGGACCCTTTCCAAATCATTTTCACCTGTGATTATCTTTGAGTGTAGACAGAACAGACGCCTCTGTTTACAATGAAGAAACTGAAGCCCAAAAGGTTAAGTCACATAACCATAGCAACCAAGCTAATCGATGGTCAAATTGGTACAAAAATAATTCCAATTGCTCCAGAGATGAATGAGATAGCAATTTTCCTCAGAGAGGCACAAGCCTAACTGTGCCCACTTAGCTGGGTTGATTCCCACATGTTGGTGAGCATATGGAAAAGAATAAGAGAAGAGCAGCTAACATGTATTGAATGCTCAAGTCCCAAACACAGTGCCAAGCACTCCATATGAATCCTCTCTAGTCCTTACAGCAAAGGTGTGGAATAGGTATTATTTTTAATCCCACCTGCCAGATGAGGAAACAGACAAGATTTAACAGTTTGTCCAAGGTCACCTAACTAACAAGTGGTAGAGGGTAAGATTAAAATTCAGGTTTCCCTAATTCCCATGTCCATATTCTTAACCAATATTGACACTGCTTCTCTTAGTCATTTAACATTGACTAATTCTGTTCCATGATTACATTTTATACTGACTGACACGGCTTTTCAGAGAAAGGGGAGTGGGGTGGAGCTAGATGGGGGTGGTAAGGAGAGGAGGTGGGATGAGGAAGGAATGGCGTTTCCAGTCAGTCATTTTACCTCTTCCATATTGACTCATCCCTACTATGCCCCAGGAACCACACTAGGTGCTGGCCACAACTGTGAAGATCATTAACTTTCTGGCTCTCACGAGGCTAAAGGCTTCAAGAATCCTGCACCCAGTGCTCACAGCACACTGAATGTGTGTGACCACTTGAGAAGATGTGGGTAGCAGGCTGGAACATCACCCACGGCTTTCTCTAGATAAGCTGATTGGAGAGAAGAACTCCCTCACAGCTGTCAAGCACGACGAGAAGGGTCATCAAAGTATGTAACTGCTTCTCTTGAAGCCAATTCTGAGGCTCATGTTTGGACTTACGGTATGCATTCTGTCCTGTCTATGCCCCTCACTGTGAAGTGGATCATATTGCAGCCCCCAAGTTTTGTGTAACCACAGTGAAGCAGCAGGCAGAACCCTGCTGTTGGCGGGGAACTGTTTCTCATAACAGTCTGGCTGCAGCCCTGCAGGGGCCTGAATGCAGAGCAGGGCAGAGTTAGCCTGCAGCCCTCCTCGTTTCCTGTCACCGAGGGTGGGGGTGGCCCTGAGACAAGGCCTGGGTAGCCTCTCTTTCTGATCGTTCTCATACCTGTCCTTGGAATCGGTCCTGCCTCTTCCTCTCCACGCCACTGTTGGCTTCTCTCAGAGCCAGTACTGTCTGTCATGAAGCGTTTCAGGACAGAGGAGAAAGGGAACAACCGCAGATTCCCCAGATGTGTTCAGTGACTGTGACTCATCATGTCATCTGGACCCACGGAACAAAATCCCAAGTATTTCTCCTCAACATCTCTTTCCATCAAATTAAAAGGACAGATTTCAAAAAAAAAAAAAAAAAAGTTCTAAGTAAAGGATAAAAAGTTTCATAATGGGATTTGAAAGCCTGGGCAATCATGTCATTAAAAAAAAAAAAAAAATTGGCTGCCATACAGCTAAGCTCAAATGACACCAGGCCCATTGCCTAGTGAACTCTGGATGAATTGGTATTTGAGTCTGCCTGGGCCTGATTTCTGGAGCCCTTATCAGGCGGGGAATCTGAGGTGGGTGTGCAAACTCCAGCGAGGTTGAGGCGTGCGTGATCAGCCTGGGGAACTTGGAAGGTGGTCTTTCTTGGCCTGCCAGAATTTCTGCGTGGATTCCTGCCCACCACTCCCTCTCCCAAAGGGACAGGGAAACAGACACTAGGATGGCACAGGCAATATGGTGAACAGATGTCTGCCTCACACAGCTGAAGACACTCGGCTTTCCAGAGGCACAAGTGTAGTGGAAGTTGTCGGGGGCACCGTGGGGGAAGGAAGCTCGTCAACTATGCATTGCTATTCCTCCGGGAGGACGAGTAAAACACAGTTCTGTGCCATCCACCAGCCGCTCCCTCCAATGCAAGATCTCAATGCAAGAGAATTTAATTCAGGAAGCCCTATCCAGCAGGTAGCTCTCCGAGCCTTAGGACACTTCACCTTACCTGTAACATGACTACTTAACCCTTGTTTACATTTACACATTCACACTCTACCCTGACTCACATCCTTTGTTTCCTTCACAAACTTTGAGCCTCCTAGCAACTACTGACATCTACTTTTCCCCGGGTTCACCTTTTCCCTGAATTGACCCTATCAACCGGTGAGACAGCCAAGGGTTTGTGCCTTGTCCTTGAGTCAGCTGAATATACAAATGCCTGTACTGACGCCCAGGCATCTTTATCATACTTGTGGTCCTTCTGCTTTTTGTTTACCCGCTTGTGTACACGTGAAAGGGAACTTGCTTTCTTTCTTGCCTTACATTTGTGAACTGTATCCTATTTCACCACGTAGGGTGAGCCAGGAAATTTACTTATAGGGAATCAGGAATGCCTTTGTTCACACCACAAAAAAACAGTGTGTCTTTTTTAAAAAATGCACTGTGATTTACAAAACTTAGTATGTGAAAACTCAGATCCAATAGGAAAATTAAATATACACAACTCTTTTCAAGAACTTGTTAAGGTGAAGAAAGCAGCTGTTCTCAAAGTTGAGAGCACCTCCTCAGAGATGTTTTGGAAATGGGTGGGGGCGGTTTTGCTAGTTGCAAGGATGGAGGTAATGTGACTGATATTTACGGAGTGGAGCCCAGGGAAGCTAAATCAGATAGTGTTATACAACAAAGAACAGTCCTGGCAGACATCCTGCAGCCTTAAACCAACTCTTTCTAACATAATCATGAAATGTTTTTATATAGTTTTAATGTAGTCTCAATTTTCTAGGAATGCAACTACTGCAAAAAAAAAAAAAAATCAAAGGAGATGGTGTTTTGATTTGTTTGGAACTTTGCCAAGAGATTTTCTTCATTTGGAGGTACAAAAAAAAAAAATCACATCACAGGCAGCAATGAGCAAGTGGTTTTTGCATCACCCATATACCCACCTGCATGGGGCTACACAGAGGCTATGGCACTCATAGTAATACTAACACTATTAGTGATAGCATTACCCGTGATAATACTTCGTGTCTTTTTTGAATTGTCTTCTAGTGTTGCCATGCCTGAGATATATTCTGATGAAATGTTATTATAAATGATTTTTATTTCATTTACATTATATGTAGAATATTATGTTTATCTTACCAATTTTATATGTTATATACCCTATGAATTTCTATACAAGATGGTAAAGAAGTGGTTATTTTTTATAAAAGTGGACTTTGCATTTGATGGAGACAAGAACCACTGGCATAAAGCCACATGTGTCTGATATTTGGACGGAGGCATTTTTCATTGGCATGAACAGAAGACATTTCCTGCTGTACTAATGAGAACAATGAGGCAAAGATTTTCAACATAAGTTATGTGATAAAAAGTCTGGGAAAGGACTTCTACTTAATTGTATTTTAACTTAGCCAACCACCTATCAAACAATTCCTCCTGTGCGTAGATAACTTTCATTCTAATATTTGAGAAGCTTCCTGATCACGTCACTTTACAAGATTACTTGGGTATTAAAAATTCAGGGACTTGACCATCTAGAAGCATAGACTGCCCTCTCTTGGAGGGTGATCTGCTTTAAGATGAGAGTTTTAACACAGCATTTATAACCTTCAATTCCATCCATCTAATGAGGTTTCTTTTAACCGACATTCTGAAATGCCCCTGAACCTTTCTTACAGAATCTCCAAGGTGGTTATATTGCAATGCTGGGTTTCTCAAAATCATTTTAGGTGGCAGATGGCCAATAAGGACTGTGCACTGTCAAAGAGGAGATGAGCAAATGGAAAGAAGACTGTGGGGAGGATGGCCTTTAGCGCCAGGTAGACCTGGTCCACTTTATGGCTCTCTCAGTTCCTGTCGGACTTCGAAACAGTCAATGTCCTCCTCTGTATAATGGGTATAATACCATCTGCCTCACTGAGTTGATCTGAGGATTAAATGAGATCATGGATATAAAGCCTCCAGTAGAAGGCCCAGTTTACAAAAGAGACTAAAGAAAAGGCATGAACCACTATCCTCCCCTTTTCTTTGGGAACTTTTCAATGAATCCTAGGACCTGAGCATTGAAAGTGACCTCGTCAGCTAGACAAATATTCCGGTAGACTCTATAAGCCTCTCCCATAGATGGTGAATAAAAAGTTTCAAGCCCATATTATCCCTTTGGTTTTCCTCTCTTGATCAGTGCTGACTCATTCTATTTCAGTCACCTAGATATTTTAAGAGTCACAATAAAATATGAAAACACTTAAAGTTTTATCTATTGACAATTATAATCAACTTATCCCCTCCAGAACTATCTCCTTCCCCCTACCCAATAAATTCACAGTCATAAAAGTAGAATTGGTGGCCAGCTCGGATATCTATTGTCATAGATTACTTTTTTATTATGTTCAACTAGCCGACATATAATACCTCAGTAGTTTTTGATGTAGTGTTCAACGATTCCTTAGTTTATTTTTAAGAATTGTAGTTATAGTTAGCTTATTAAGTTTTAAATTTCTATACAGAATATCCCCCAAATCTCTATTTACTTGACCTTCAAATCACAAAAAAGAAGTTTATTCTCTGCCATGAATAAAAGATCATTATTGGCAAAATTCTTATAAGATTCTTCAAAAGTCAACCCAAAGAGATGGGCATTGAATGGTATTGAATATGTGGGCAAAAAAGGCTTTTTGGTTTAGGGGTCCTGATGGAGATGGTTATACCTCATTTCAGAAAGGGAGTCTATGCTCAGATTACTTCCACTTCCCCTAAAATTGTGATGTTTTTCCTTGAGAAAATAACACTTAAGTATCATCAACTTGTGTCAGAAGTCAGTAATATTCTTCTACATAAATGTCACTCATACATATGTGCTCTATTTCTGATTTTATTATTTTTTCTTTTTTTAAGATTTTATTTATTTGACAGAGAGAGAGAAAGAAAGAAAGAGAGAGAGAGAGAGAGAGAGAGAGAGCATGACATGGGAGAGGTGGGAGAGGTCAGAGGGAGAAGCAAACTCCCCGATGACCAAGGAGCCCAATGTGGGACTTGATCTTGGGACTCCAGGATCATGACCTGAGCTGAAGGCAGTTGCTTAACCAACTGAGCCACCCAGGTGCCCTGATTTTATTCTTCCTATAATCTAGCTATTCTTTCCCTGAAAGAAGGCCTTCCTCAGCATCGTCACCAAGAGAGGAGACTCCTCTATGCCATTTAAGATGAGCAGCTGAAGTACAGACTGTGTTTTGGGTGAGATTCTTTGAACTACTCTTTTTTTGGGGGGAGGGGACAATCAATTGTACTCTGCATATTTTTCTTCTTTCTAAAATGAGGATCCTGCTTTATCTTTACCGTAAGCTAGTGAAATCTTGTCTTTTTCTGACTTATTTCACTTAGCATAATGCACTAAATGTCCATGCATATTGCCACAGATGGCAGAATTTCCTCCTTTTTATGACTAAATAATATTCCACTATATATCTCTATCTATGTATCTGTATCTCACATTTTCTTTATTCATTCATCCATTGACCTTTCATTGTTTCTGTGTCTTGGCTATTATACATATTGCTTCAGTGAACATAGGGATACAGAGACCTTTTTGAGATAGTGATTTCATTTCCTTTAGAGAAATACCCAGATGTGGAATTACTGGGTTATATGTGATTTCTATTTTTAACTTTTTTGAGGAAAAACCATACTGTTTTTCACAGTGGTTGCACTGATTTATATCCCCACCAACAGTGCACAAGCATTCCCTTTTGTTCACAACCTCACCAACACTTGTGATTTCTTATCTTTTTGAAACTGACCAATCTAACAGGCAGAAGGGGACAGTTCACTATGGTCTTGATTCCCATTTCCCTGATGATTAGTGATGTTGAGCATCTTTTTATATACCTGGTCATCTACTCATCTTCTTTGGAATAATGTCTACTCAGATCCTCTGCTGATTTTTTTTTTCCATTACGCATTTCATTTTTTAAAAGTTTTTTATTTTTAAGTAATCTCTATACCAAATGTGGGGCCCAAACTCAAAACCTTGAGATCAAGAACTGCATGCTCCACTGACTGAGCCAGCCAGTTGCCTTCCTCTGCCCGATTTTCTTAACCAGAGATTTTTTTCTGTGGAGCTATAGGAGTTCTTTATATATCTTATATATCTTACATATTAACCCCTTATCAGATACATGATTTGCAAATACTTTCTTTCATTACGTAGGTCATTTCTTCATTTTGTTGATGGTTTCCTTTGCTCTGTAAACCCTTTTTAGTCTAATATAGTTCCACTTGTTTATTTTTGTTTCTGTTGCCTTTGCTTTTGGTGTCTATAATGTAAAATATTAAAGATGAAGGAAGAAAGCTGATTTCCTCTAGTCATGCCTTGAGTTACACTTTACTTGCTAATAAAGACTACTACTAATAATAATTATAATAGTTTAACTCAAGAAATGGCTAGAGGACATTGATTGAGAATGGTATTAAGTTCTCATGTTATAGTCATGTAAATAGATCTACTGCGGTTTTAGCTAGATCTCTTAGTATTACTATTTTTTGTGGCTGCCCTGGGGATTACATTATACCTCCTTAATTATTTGATGCCTATGTACAGTTAGTATTTTACCATTTCAGGTAAAGTGTGGAAATGTATCCATACAGGGCCACATCCACTCTCCCTTCCTTTATGCTAAACTAATTAGTTGTATTATATCTCCATGCTTTACAAACCTCACCAATCAGTGTTACATTTTTTGCTTTAAATTGTTCTGTGGCTTGTAAATTAAGAGGAAGAAAATAAAAAATTATAAAAGTATTTTGAATTCACTCAGATATTTACCTTTTTTCAATGCTTTTCATTCTTAGGATTTGAATTTCCACCTTGTATCATTTCCATTCATCCTGGAACACTTCTTTTAGATGATCTTCAAGATCAGCTTGCATACGTAGTTTAAGAGTCAGCCAGAGATACAGGTAAACAGTTATCTCTGCTGGTGACTATTTTAGTTTTGTTTTATGTGACAATGTCATCAGCCTTCAGTTTGTAGGATATATTTGCTGGGTGATGAATTATGATTTGACCATTTCTATTCTCTCTTAGCACTTAAGATGTGTTGGCCTACCCTCTTTTGATTTCAATAATTCTGCTGAGAGACAAATTAGTAATCAGATCATTGTTTCCCTGGATGTTTTGGGCTGTTTGGGGCTGTTTTTTTCTTAATGCTTTTAAGGTTTGCTATTTATCCTGGTGTTTCAACAGTTTGACTATGATGAGCTTAGTGAGGGCTTCTTGAGGTTTATTCTGCTTGGTTTTCATTGATCATTGTGTATCTTTATATCTCTGTTTAATTAAATTTAGTAATGTGTTGGTCATTAATTATTCAGATATTTTCACTTCTCCATTCTTTCTCCATTCACCTTATGCAATTCCATTTACATATAACACATATATTGAACTATATGATATTATCTAACAGGTCTCTGAGAATTCATTCTTTTATTTCTTTTTCTGCCTGTTATTCACATTGGATAATTTTGTTGTTCTTTCTTCAGGTTCACTCGTTTATTTTTTTCTACATCTCCATTCAATTCTTAAGTGAGTAGTTAATTTTTTTTTTATTTCAGATACTACCTTTCTGTTTCGAGAATTTCCATTTCATTCTTTTTTCATTGTTCCTATTTTTCTGAGGAGACCTCATGCCTTTTCACTTCATCATGAAGTGCACCATTTAGGATAAGCTGTAAGAACCACATTAAAATTCTAGTTTTTAAAAGTTCCACCATCTGGTTCATTCTGGGGTCAGACTCCATTGACTTTCTTTTCTCTTGAGAACATACTCCACTTTCTTGATTCTTTGCATGTGCGGTAATTTTGGATTGTATCCTTAATATTGTGAATATTTAGTTGTATAGATTCTGGATGCTTGTTATTTCCCTCTGGTATTTCTTTCATTTTAGCTAGTAATTGTCTTATGAACTTAAACTTCACGCTGTTTCTCAGGTGGCCACTGCAGTCTCAATTGGTCTCTTGTCTTCACCTGACTTGCTTTGAGTCTCTACCCTGCATGCATAATTTTTTGTTTGTTTTTTAAAGATTTCATTTAACTATTTGAGAGAGAGAGAGAGAGTGCATATGAAGGGGGGAGGAGCAGAGGGAGAGGGAGGAGGAGGACTCCCAATGAGCAGGAAGTCAGATGTGGGGTGGGGGAGGCTCAATCCTGGGACCCCGGGATCACGACCTGAGCTGAAGTCACATGCTTAAATGACTGAGCCACCCAGGCACCCCTAATCTTGCATACGTAGTTTAAGAGTCAGCCAGAGATACAGGTAAACAGAATTTGGAAATTCTCTAGATCTCTCCTTGTGATGAATCCCCAATTCTTTCTGGTGTGTTCTGGTTTCCATGGCCAGAAAGACTGCCATTTTTCATAAGCACCTCTGCTGCCTTGCACCACTACCCTTAGCTTTCCTAAGCTGTGAACATGGGAACCTCATTTACACAGCTCCCCTTTTATCCACCCTGCAGTGTTACTAGAGGGCATTTTTTGTTCACTCCCCAGTATCTCCAGCTTTTCAGATTATGTCAAGGTTCAAAGCTATTTTCTGCAGGGAAGTCATCCAATAAGGTCTTATTACATCATTCCCAGTAGGAGAAGAGTGATCAACATTCATTACCAGTGTGGAAAGTTAAGACACTCTGGGAAGCCCCACTGTTGAAAGGATACTGAGAATGAACATGAGAATTGCTTAAAACCTCAGCCATTTTCCTAAAGAATATCAACCAAGTTTTTCTTTTCACTAAGAAATACCACAACCATTTAAAGATCACTTATACCACCCTTAAACACTAGACTCAAAGTTATAAAAATAAGTTATTTGGATAGAATTTGGTTTTCAGAAATTCATCTGGGTATAGCTCCATTTCCCAAAATTAACCTCAGTGTACCTCAAAGACTGGGGGATAGTTTAAGCCTCCCATTTTTGTCATCCTGAAGGTTGCCGGTCTATAGTTTCGGAGATTACACAAAAAAGGGTTTAAGCCAGTTTGCATTTATGGGGTTAGTTCACACAGTTTTACCCTGCCCTCTTTCTTTTCTTCCAAATGAGATTTGCCTCAACACTGGAACTCTGTGGCTTAAGTTTTACCCCTGCTGGTTATTTTTTCTCTGAAGCCACCATCTTCAATGACATTATAATCATTTCCCCAGACACTAACATGTGTGTTACAAGCTGAGACGGAATACGTCCAGATGAAAGATGTAGAACAGGAGAGGGGTACTAGGAAATAACCTGGTTTTAATCATATGTCACTTGTCTTAGGACACAAAGGATAAGAGAGATTAAAAATAGAAATTAATAGGAATTTTACCCACTTTCCATTTGACCTCTAGATTCCTTTTACATCAGTGACTTGAATTTTTTATTAAGTACACTCTGGTGGACCAAAAAGGCAAAAAGAATTAAGCCTACCTTACTAGTCTGCCAATGGCATCAGTATCTATTTAGATTAGAGCAACCTTCCTTGTGGTACCAAAAAAAAGTATAGAAACAAGGCTTAAAATTTACTAAAATAACAACAGTTATCTCTGGTAAGATGAGGTTAAATAAATTGATACCTTCATTGCAGGAAAATATAGTTAAGATCATGATCCTTAAACCAAAGGCAAAATCAGTACTATCCAAATAAAAGGCTACTAAATCAGACTTTGGGTGTAGGCTCTGGGGACATGGGTTTGCCAGGACCCTGTAGGGTTGATACAGGAACACAATAGTGCTACATTTACTTTTTCTAGAACCAATCCTCAGCTCCAGTACATTCTTTTTCTCTCCCCTCATTCCAGTCTTTACAGATTCATTGCTTTTAAAAAAAAATAATCCTTGTATCATCCTTTTAGCAGTTCTAGAGATCAGAGGCACTGTTCCAGGCTTTGAAACCACAGCAGTGAACAAGACAGAAGTCCCATGCTCTCCTGAGTTTATGTGCTAGTGGGTTGTTAGTATACAGCCATGTACAGACACAAGACAATTTCAGAGAGTTTTAAGAAATAAAGAGAATAGGAGGAGTAAGACAGAGCACAAGAGAAGCAGGACAGAGGAATGGATAATAGCTTTAGGAAAGGTCAGCAAGGAGGTTCATCTGAGCTGATGACATCGGAGTTAAGAGAAGCTGTGGCAGGAAGGAACTAGTTTCATGAAGTTCTATTAGCACAAATTAAATCCACGGTATGTTTTATAAGAGATGGTGTCACAGAAACAAGAGAAAGTGTTATCTATGTTTAACATCTTAAGGAAATAAACCAACATATCTATAGTGGTTACCTCTGGATGTAGATTAAAATCTGGCAATCCATTTGCCACTGCCTGGATTTCCCTATTTTTAATAATGAGAAAAAGACTTTGGGGGAGCTCAAAATATATTTAGAGGGAGATACATAGCCCAAAGCAAAAGCAACATGAGATCACTCCAAGTAGTACTTAACCAGCTCAAAAAAATTGAGCACTGTGGATTGGAAGGAGTCCCAAAACACAGAGTGAGACAGACAGAACTCTTCAGTGGCTGGACAAATTGCAGTGGGGTCTAGCAGGCACAGGGGGAATTCCTTGCTCTGTCTGTGTGGCCAACGGGGGCCACAGGGATAGCTGCCTCTGCAGAGAGCCCTCCGGGGGCAAATGGTGCTTTCTGGAGGGAGTTCCATTCTCAACACCAAGAGAAAGGCACACAAGGCACTGCTAGAGAAAACTGAGGTGCAGGAACAGGCATACTGACAAAGAAGAGCCTGTTGGCACTTCGAGGCTCACGACATGTGCGGAAGTATTTTAAATATAAATCCTTGGTTTAACAAAAGCTATTTGTCTTTATCTTCAATCATAGCTCTTCAAAGGCAATGTAAGTAAAGAAAACATGAGCTTCTAACTAAATGAAAGCAGATGCTATGTGAAGATACCCTTGTGTCTTCATTTTTATTTTACTTTCTGCCTCTGGTTCTAGGAACCGAGGATCAGATTGGAAAAACAAAATATACATCAACTTGAAGCTCATGTTTGGCTAGAGCTCAAGGGGAAAAAAAATTGCAAGTGTTTGAGTGGAAGTCTAAATTTAGAACGAGAAGCCGACCATTTCAATACAGAACCAAAAAAATTCCTCATTGATCAGAACAGGGTTTCATCCCTCCCACCCCTGGGTGCCATTCATGATGGCAAAGAGGCTGACGATCTCAAACAGTCAACCCCATATATGTATTCCGTTCTCATATGCCACAAAGCTTGGGGAAGGAGCCAAGCAGAGGAGAGAACTTCCTTGGTCATGGTCAAGAAGGGTGGAGGAACTCTGGCGCCTGCAGCTTAGGACTTGCTCCTGAACATGCTATGAGCCTGGCTCCCAGCACAGAAGTTATTGATGACGCTCTATGGGAACACCCCAGCTCACTGGAACCACCACAGAGATTTATGTAACTGCTACAGAGTAGCCTCAGAGAAGCAACCCACAAGCCCAATCTGGCCTTGTTGGATATGCTCAGCTTGGGAGAGTCTTCTTTTTTAAAAAATTGCTCCAATATTTAGAAATTGGAAGAATAACCCAAGTTTCTGTATTTTGTTTGGAAAAATCACAAGATCTGGCATCTCTGGGCCAACATTCTTATGTGTGTCATCCTTGGCAGGAACTGGTAGTGGCTGCTCCCCATGCATACATTTCCCACCTGACCCGTCGTACTCATTTACATTATCTTATATGCACTTCCGTTTGCTCTTTCTACGGGAGCTAGGGCTGGACCAAAATAGTCAGCCTTTTTCTCTGTGGCTCACGATGCTCATCATAAACAGAGGTGAGTTGGCTGGAGAGAGCTGACATAGCCAATGTTCGTGTACACGTTAACTCAATCTCTACCCCCCTGAACAAGACAGACGTTTCCTGCTTCCACTAGCAACTGAGAGCATGGACTTTCCGAACACTTGGGAATGACCTTCAGGTGGGTAGGTAAGTTTTAGATCAATAAAAAGGGAAGCATTAATGAGAAATCTGTCATTCTCATTTCCTTCTGTGGGACTCTTCTCTTTCTTAAGGACATTTTTGTTCTCCACCACATCCCTCGGGGGATTTTAAAAGAAGTACTTGGGAGGGAGTTTGGAAGGAGAGTCACAGATTTTAATGAAAAGACTTAAAAAAAATATTTAGTCAAGCGCCAGAGATCATATTTTAACCAGATTTCCTGGTCTGAGGATGGCTGGCAAGTGGCTCACAGCCAGGCAGGCAATCATCAAGGGTGGGGTTGACTCACACACTGAGGGGTGTGGAGAAGATGACCCAAAACTTTGGAAAATCTAGTATTAACTCATATTAGAAAACAGCGCCAAACAAGGATACTTTCCACCCTACTCCCCTCTCCCCACTCTCACTGCATTGAATTTTATCTCTAAGTGTGTTTATAAGGGCTTTCTGAAGTTATTTATGGGCAAGCAGAATAAAGTGGCCTTTTCATATGATCATACTCCTGGTGGAAAATCACCATGTGTACAATTTTATAAAGCAAAAGGATCTTTCACACAAGCTTGGAATCTCCTCTCCTATATTTGTACTATTCAATAAAGTAGATATTCTCTAACTCGCCAAAATGTAGTTCAAGCATAATACAGAATATTGGCTCCAGCCTTGACGTGGATCTGGGCCAGAGTTACCTGTTTTGATTCTTCATGGAAGGGAAACCCCTCATAAGCACACACTATGACAAATGGGCCATTTTAGTGTCTCCAGGATTATTTGGTAGGTAGGAAAAATAAGAAAGTAACCCCCTCCTGATTTTTGTAAAAGCTTCTTGCCTCAGAGCATCGAATACCAATAAGTATTAATATTTCTATGAGCCATTTAGTTATGTGTCTAGCTCTAACATACTTAGCTACTGAGAGATAAAATTTAACCTTAAAGGGAGTCATGCATTAGCCATCTTGTAGAGATCAGAAGACTGTTAGATTAGGAAAAAAACCCTTCTGTATTAAAGAAAATCCTTGAGGGGCACATGGGTGGCCCAGTCGGTTAGGTGTCTGCCTTCAGCTCTATTCATGGCCTTGGGATGCTGGGATTGGCCCTGCATTGGGCTTCCTGCTCGGAGGGCCATCTCCCCCTCCCCTTTCTCTCTGCTCCTAGACCCTGTTTGTGTGCTCTCTCCCTTTCTCAAATAAATAAATAAATAAATTCTCCAAAAAGAAAAGAAAATACTTGAAACTCTTTAAAACATTTCCTTAAGCTAACAAGAGCCCACAAGAGTTTCATTCATTCAATAATCAACAAATATTTACTATCTACTTCATTTCTGGACTTGGGGAATGGAGTGGTGACCTAAGGTCCTTGCCCTTAGAAACTTCTAAGGGTAGGGAAATGGGGAGGTGGATACTACTAAATACAGAGAATAAAATAAAGCAGATAATGGACAGGGAAGTGACCGGGGAAAGCAGGATGTTTTGATTAAGTGCTAAGGAAAAGCCCCTTTGAGAAGGTGATATTTGTGTTTATTCCTGATTGAAGAGAAGAGAGCCACCATGGCAAGAGCCAGGAAAAAGCATTCTGGGAAAAGAAGCATCAAATGCAAAGTCTGTAAAGTGGGGGAGGGGAAAGATTTTGTGGATTAACAAAAAAGAAGGCCGGAGTGGCTGGTGTGAAGGTGAACTGTGGTACCAGACAAAGTCCGCAGGTTAGTCAGGGCCTCCATCATGTAAGGAAGCCATCAGAAGGTTTTTCACAGAAAAGGGATGCATCTCTTGGGAAATGTACAACACAGCTAGCAAACCACACCCTGCAAGCTAAATCTGGCCCTCTGCCTGTTTTGCTAAATAAAGTGTTATTGGAACACAGTCACCTTGAGTCATTTATGTATTATCTATAGTGGCTTCTGTACTATGATGGTAGAATTGGGAAGCTTCTGCATAGACTATATGGCTCATAAAGATGGAAGTTTTAATGGGATATCTGACCCTTTAAAGAACAGGTGTACCAACTCTTGCTTTAGATTATGCATTCTTAAGTCATTTTTGGATGGTGCATGTGGTCCATGCAAAACTGTCTACAAGAGTAGCCTTACTTCCTCAAAAACCACTAGTTATAATTGCTAAGATAAGAATATTTAAGAAAATAAAAAGTTGTCTTGGAACAGGGATCAGATTCACCTGCATCAGGTGAGCAAGAAAATTACCGAGCTAAAGGCTTCTTCGTGGCAGCAAGAAGTTAATTCCTACAGCAAGATGTCTATCATCAAGTTTGATTTTTGTTAGTGGTACAATATTGTCATCAAGGATCGAGATGCTTGCCATCTTTGTGATGCACTCAGGATATGGGAAAGCTTATTACTTATGGTAGCAAGATGGTTACAATGCTTCCAGGAGTTAATGCAGACAAGACAGAAGCTACCTGGCAACAAAATAGGTTGGGTATTTCCTCCCACATACCTTTTTATTAAGGGAGGAAAAACCCTTCATGGCCCACTGCTTATGCCATCTGATTAGATCTAGATTAGCTAGGTTAGCCTGTGTTTAAACCAATCTCTGGTAAGGAGAATGGATTTACCATAGTTGACTTAGGCTAATGAACATTCATCACCTGGAACTCTGCACACATACATAGAGAATGAACACCTGAACAAAGCCAGGCTCCTTCCAGCAAGGAAGGGGGAGGACAGGTTGAGAGCTGGGCAACCAAAGGTACTGCCAAAGGATGAGGTCTCTTGATAATGATCCTCTGTCTGACAGGACTCAGAGAATCATTGTCAAAGGTGGAGGTCAGCGGAGAAACAGAAAGCAAATCTTCCCACTGGGATGTGAGTTCATGGTAGTGGAATATGGCTGACTGCATAGTTCTTTCATTTCCTACAAATGTCACCTCTTGCTTCCACAACAGGTTGAGTAAGTCATTCTCACATGTGGATGACTTGCTCTCAAAGCAACATCTACAATATATTTAGCCTCTGGTGAGTCACTTTTCTGGACAGCTGTCTCCCGATCTCGAAGAAACCACAATTGTTTGAACATGGCTTTGTTTCAATAGAGTTTTGCAAGTAGGGGCTTGATACCATATTGGGCTTACGCTGGATTTCCAAACAGGTTCTTTGCAAACACACTTCTGGTTATTTGTATTCTTCGCCTGTCTAGCTGACTAGAAACCACCATCTCCTTTCATTGTCTGCTTCAGGGTAGTTGGTTTATTTTATTTTATATATATATACTTACTTATTTTTGGCAACAACTCCCCTCCTAGGAAAAGGTAACTTGGCTTCTTTGGCTTCATGTTAAATTCCCACATATTTAGGGTGCCTCGCACCTGGCCCTGGGGGAGCTTAAAGTCTGGTTCCCAGGATGCTGAATTAGTTGCTATGTCAATGGCATCTTCTGTAACATCTTTAAAATTACTACAGAGAACTGTTAAAGGCCAAGAGAGTTAAAACCTGGCCAAGACTAGACCAGAGAGAATGGTCTTAAAGACTAAGTCTTGCTATATTCCACGAATGTATGTAATACCTAAACTTCATTTTGTCTGGTTTTTGTTCGTTTGTTTGTTTTGAATAGGGGCTATTACAGCAACAGGGAAGTGACTGAAGAACTGTGATATATGGGGAGGACTGGCCAAGGCCAAATCATTTCCAACCTGAGACCAAGTCACCTGCACTGAACTGACTTTTGCAAAGCACAGGCTATAGGCTCAACCTTCTAGGAGAGAGACTGCCTGATTTCCAATCTATACAGAAAGATTACTCTTTCAGACCTCAGGAGCTATTACTCACACCTTCTTCTGTTTATTCATTTATTCTGTATTGAGACCACCTTTTGTGTATTAAGCACTGTATTTAGCACTGAAAAGACAAACGACTCAGACATTTATTGAGCACAGTTATAAGCCAGGTGATTAAGGCAGCGTCCATGCCCTCAAGGATCTCACAGTCTAGTAAGGGAAGCAGGCACCTAAACTGTGACATGAAGTTCCAAGGGCATAGGTGGCACCAGCTCGCAGTGAAGAGCATGAACTTGAGTGCCAGATTCTGGACTTTGAGCAAGTTCCTGAGCATCTGAGAGCCTCAGTTTCCTTGTCTGTAATGTGGGGATGCGCTGGAATGTACAGTATCTAGTCACCGTGCATATTAAAGGGGATGAGGCCGCTGAAGCTGTCAGCCTCAGAGTTGGCACACAGCAAGTGTTGTGGTGTCTGCTACCGTTGGATGCTGGAGGATGGGCAACATTGCCAGAGAGTTTGGTGGTCATGCACATAGGCAGTTAAGAAACCAAATGCTATCCCTTTATGTTCTGTGACCATGGGCAAGTTTCTTACCCTGCCTGTGCCTTAGGTTTCTCCACTGTAAAGCGGGGAGTATACCCAATTCAAAGAAATGTTGTAACCCCTAAATGATGTAATACACTCGAAGCTTCTGAGGTGATGACTGGTCCATCTAAACCCCACACAGAACTGTAACTGCTGTGGCTACTCCAACAACAAAGACAACAATCAGTAGGGCCAGAACACATTTTGCAGAAAAAGTGACACTCAGAAACGTGTGTCATTGGCTTCAGGGGCAGGGGTCAAAGCCATCAGCCTTCATGGCTATAAAAACAAATCCACACCTGTTTTCTGGATCATGGATCGTTGGCATCTTGTTTGTGCAGTTTGGACAGCATATTCAATTATGGAAAGTGTGAGAGTCACTGCCTCTTTATTTTCGTGGGATAGTACAGAGTGTGACAAATCCAGACTCCTGTTTCTCTCGCTCCCAAATGGCCAAACTTCCCCGGAAGTCTTCTTTGCCAAGTTGCTGAAAACAACTTCAAATGCACTGAGGTGCACACACTACTGTACACAGACCACTACCGTCCTCCCTCCCACCCCCCCAAACCCTGCTCATTCACAAACCTCTAACTTTTGTCAGTGGACAGCTCTGGGCCCTGGCAGGAATGATAGGAAATAGGTGGGAAGAAAGCGAGTGATTGATGAGCAGGATGACATGAGAAACGAATGGAAGCTTCTGTGCGCTCCACACCCTCACGGCCTGGCATGCAACTTGTTTTCCTTTTCCCAAGCGCCAAGATGGCGACATAGTTTACTCACCATCACTAGTTTTCTTTACTGTATTTTTTGGCTACTAACTTTTACAAATAGTACCACTTTTTTTTTTCTTTTAGGGGCTCTTTCTCTCTTCTCATTTCAAGTACTTGAGTAGAGTTAACCCCACTGCAGTGGTTCACCAGGGTGCATATCTGGCCCAGGCCTAAGCATACCAAGGAATTCCCTTCTGCTAACCTTACTCAACTCAGGCCAATAGCAGTCAAGCTGAGGATTCTGGTCCTCCCTTTCAGGTCATACTTTCTCTTGGAAGAATATAAATCTGCAGCTTCCAGGGAGCACCACAGTACACCTGAGAAAGCAACAGATTTCATAGAATGCATAGGAGAGGCAAGGCCTAGGGATGTTATTTAACTTCCTAAAACCACCTAAACCATGGACTTTGAATTTATACAGGCCACTAAGTTTACCTTTTAGCTTAAGCTGGTGTCATGTTCAGTTTTCTGTCTCTTGCAGCAAGCGGAATCCTAATGCACTCAGAAACCATTTAAGAGCTGTAGACAATGGCAAGATACACCTAGCTAAGCCACCAATTGGTTCAACTTCTTGCCCAACTCAAGTTCACAGACTATAGCAGAAAAATGTCCAAAACTGCTTTGGCAGCCCAAGGGGAGAGTGCAGAAGGAACACTAACAAATACTTTACCACCAATTAGAAGCCTGGACCCAATGCCTGTCAGTGACTTACTTTCACATGCATATTTCTAACCCCATCAATCAGAGTATACACACAGCAGCCCACCTTGAGATGATCCACAGAGAAAGGCAACCTGGGGATCTACACTGGTGGTGGCTCAAGCTAGAGACTGTCCCTGGAAAGGAGTCTGTAAGACTTTGTATCCAGAAAGTGAACTGTTTTCAGGAACCATATTCTGAGTTCCTCTGAAACATGAGTAAGTAACTTTTTTCCTCAAGACCACACTAGACTATTCCTAAAATGAGAAAACACTGTCTGGCTTTAGCTCATTTTTAGGGTTAGTATCAGGGTTTATGGTATTGTTTATACTGAGTTATACTGATGTCAGACCATTACTCAATTTTTAAGGGTCTTCTCTTAGGGATCGGGGGAGGAGAGGAGCAGCAGAAATGTGAATGGCAGCAGCCCTGTACTGGGCAGATACTCTGTGCTTGGCTTAGGCCAACCATGTCATATATTCATATGCATGGTTCTTACAACAGAGATTGGTGTGACATTCTCCCCATAATACAGAGGAGAAAATCGAGCCTGAGGTAACAGCTAGTATCTTAGAGTATCGGATACTGTCTCAAGTATGAGAGCTGACTTCCCAGCTGACTCAAAGCCCTTAAATACTATTCTACCTTCTTGATATGTCACCTTGTATGACATTTGTAAGACAAATGAAAATGACCATCGTTTACTTAGCAAACCACTAGCCAACTTAAGAGTTATAGATATCTAGACTTTCTACCTTGAGAAAATGCACATTCTAAGGGAATAACAGGATTCATCGACTCAAGATTCAATTAGAAGAATTACCAAAGAGCCCGTTTTCAACTCAAATTGTTAGGAGCTATAGACATTAGGGCATAGAATGTTGACGATGGAGGACATGAGGAGTTTTGGTTGTTTAGGTCATTTTGGAGTTTTAAGAATTTCTCTAATTTCCCTGAAAGCTACTAAAGATAGACCAATCATCTATTTACTTCGCTTTCTGCAATCCTTGTTAGGAACTTATTCAGACTAAAACACGCAACAAATAAACACACAAATGAAATGAGACTTGGCCCACTGTGATAATTACACGCAACTATAAACTCATGGATCTTGAAGTCTGTTGATTATCAGAGAAAAAAAAAAGCAGAAAACCATGCAGATATTGGATGTAAGATTCTGTGTTCTAGTTTTTTCTACCTTTAAGCATGAAGATCTCTGAGATATACCTCCGTCAGTCAGCTTAGAAGTAAAAAAAAGTGGTTCATGTACTTTAAATACTGTTGTTAGGACACAAAATATTGAAACAAAACACCTTGGTTTATGGACTATGAATTCCTTGCAAAAGGGACACAACTTGCTAAATTTGACTTGCAGCACCAACCCTGCCTAACCATCATCTTCCCTTTGACTTTACCAATGGTAGAAAAATTATTCTTTCACAGATTTCAATCTCCAAATGACATTCTTAACACACATGCAAGGCCAATAGGCACCAAAAAATTGAAGGCAGTGGAGTAAAACCGCAAAGGCAAACGCAATGGGCTGGGCAGTTATGTAGTTTGTGGCTTGATCTCTATCTCTATCTCTCTCTCTGTCGGGAGATCACAGAATTATTGGGAACTATATGGCTAACCCCTGTGCTGTGACGACCTCCAGCTTCCTCTGTGACTCTGTGTGCACATCTTTTAAATGGGTCCCAGGAAGTGAGATTTCACTGCCTCCCATGTTCCAGTCCTTCTACCTGTGTAGAAGCAGATTTCCAACTAAGATGGAGAGTCTGGGAGAAGTTTACATTGTGGCCCAAGTTGTGGATCATGGTTTCAGTAGCAGGAGCTCTTGGGAAACACCCGTGGTTAAGTGGGTGTCTGCTCTGTATATGTGGGAGCTCATTTATGTGTGTCGGTGTGATGACTTGGTTATGTATGCAGAATGCTGCATAACTCTCTTTCCATGGATTTTAAAGTAAGTATTTGGAAGGACATTTTCCTGGTTAAAGTTTTCTCCCTCCATACTGACCTCTCAGAATCTGACCTGGAGCTCATATATTTTCATGATGTGGCCTTAAATCAATCACCAGAAGATCACCAAGAGCTTCTCTTTGGTGCAGATCTCCTTAATAGTGATTCTGAGATTTTGGTGACTAGGTAGGTGATACTGGACAAATAATTTTACTGGGAGGCTCAGCTTCATTCAAATGTCAAGGGAGATTGGAGGGAGAATTTGAACAAACGTTCATATACCATGTGACACCTGGATGAGCGTCAAGCTCCATGAAGGTATGGACTAGAGTTGTGTACACTGGGGGTTGGCAAACTATGGCCCATGGGCTAAGCCATCTGTTTTTGCATGGCTTACAAATTGAGACTGGTTTTATATTTTAAATGGTCACATTTTATGGGAATATGAATCCTTACACAGTACCCTTGATTTTACCTCTTTGCCAGCAAAGCCTAAAAATTTACTATTTGGTCGTTGGAGAAAAAGTTGGTCAAAACTCTGGTTTTAATCATTTCAGCATCATAGCCTAGCTCAATGCTTGAGATAGGCATTAGGTCGAACTGGTATTTATTCAATTCACTTATCCAAACTTCAGTTTTGATTATGGTTCAATGCCACAGTCCATGTGCCTCACATGGACCATGTGCCCCAAGCTGACCCATGACCACCTTAGGTCAATGATACACAGGGACATTTTCTAGATATTTCTGAGCAAGTCCTTTCCAATGGAATAACTTTCCAATGGAATAAATACCAACAATGAGGCCCAGAACTACTATCAGTCAAGCAAATAAGAGGGCAATGGGGCCAAGAAGATCACAGGGAAAGGGTACTCCTTCGTCTGTGCTACCCTACCTCTGGTTCTTCTGTCAAGTGAACTAATTAACAGGTCTCCATAAATCAACTGTTTATTACTTGCTTATTATATGGCAGATGTTGGGTAATTCTTTCATGGACTTTATCTCATTTTATCTTTGAGACAACCTGTGTTGGGGAACCTGAGTGGCTCAGTCAAACATATGACTCTTGGTTTCAGCTCAGGTTATGATCTCAGGGTTGTGAGATGGAGTCCACGTCAGGCTCTGTGCTCAGCAGGGAGTCTGCTTATGATTCCCTCTCTCTTCCTGTGCCCCTCCCCACCACATGTGTACTCTGTCTCTCTCTGATAAATTCATCTTAAAACAACAACAACCATTTGTATACTTTCACTTATGTATAAGGAAACTGAGACTCAAGATGTTTTAATAAATTACCATATAGCTAGTTAGAGGCAGAGCTACGATCCATACTCTGGTTCTATCTCAGTCAATTCTCTACACTTAATATTCTATACTGCAGCTTTCAACTATCTCAACTGCTTTACATGGAACACTATAGAATATGCTCAGAAGGAGAAACCTTGACAATTCATTTGCATCCAGAAAATTTAGAGCAAAAATATTTTTCTCAGTGTTCTACAGTATCAAAACTGTTTTCTCAGTACACAATCTACACAGGATCTTTATTTTTTTAAAAACAAAGATAAAATATTTTTTTCCCAATAGATGCAGGAAGTTACACAGCTCTTAAGGTGTTAGGCATCTTTATGATTTTTGGTACACTGTAAAAAGTTTTATTACCGTATTAAATCACTTGGACACACATGCTTTCTACAGATGAAAAACAGCACTAGTTAAGCTATCTTATTAAAAACAATGGCCTCTGTTAAAAATCCATTTCTGTATATTTATTATATTGAATATTAAAGTTAGTGTGTTTTCTTGGGCAAACACAAATAAAAAATTTCGCATTGTCAAAGTAATTTCTGGGAAACTCTTCAGCACTCTCACTGTGAATAAGCTCTTTCAAACCCTGAGGGTGGCATTTGGTAATTTACCGCGGAAGCAAGCACCAAGTGGCATTCTAGGGATGAAAAGGAGGGTTTTTTCTCTCCGGGACAATCTGGCCAAGCCAACATATCTTGCAAACCACTGGAAGGAGGTGAAAAAAATGGCTGCCCCATCAGGGTGGCTGCTCAATGACACCCAACGCCACATGCTTTCATTCTCCACCGACCCAACTCAGGCAGGACACCTAGTTCAGAAGTCTGCTAAGCGGAGACAGAATTTGTCTTTTGTTTCTGCATCTGAATGAAACTCTCATAGCCAAATGGTACTGAAATGTCATCTGGCATCTCTCTGGCTGGCTCTAGGGAGAGTTGGTGGTTTTCACTCAGCTCCCAGAGCACAGTACTGCCCACACCAGAACTGTTCTGTGTTCAACTAAATTTTGCCCAACATAAAATAAGCGCTGTTAGGAATACATTAACCTTAAGAGCTGAATAAATCAGTCAATAGCATTTATTTGTTGCCTGCTGTGTTTAGTCTTGGGGGGGGGGGTGTGGAAAGTCACAATTAAAAGAGAACACATGGGTTGTAGGTATGGAACATTTCACAAGGAAAAATGTCAACTATAAAATTTTAGAGCCTGAAGAGAATTTGGAAGATCATTTTTCAGACTATTTCTAAGGAGCAGGAGCTCTGTCTTCCAAGGTCAAATGAGTTTAAAAAGTGATACGGTAACTGGTTTCCTCTTGAGGAATCTCATGGCACCGTGAACATGCTAAAACACATGACAAATCTCTAGGTGTGGGACTGCTGTAACTTAGGCATTCCCTGACTATTTGGACCAGGTATAGGAATACTGCCTAGATATTATTTGTTGATGTTCATTGCTTTATAAATGAAGATAATGAGGTAAATGACTTATCCAAGATAAAACAAGCAATTATTGGCAGACAAGAACATGACGTAACTCTTCTTATTTTGTATTTAGTATTTTTCCAGCTGATGCTGCTGGAAATGCTGCTGTTATGATCCCGGTTTCATAAAATTTGCATTTTTGAGTCACTGCTCCTCTCACTGAATTGATTGGTTTTATCATCAGGTATTCACAGATTAGGGGAGTGAAGAAGATCAAAGATTTAGGGGATAATAGCTCTGCCTTTGAATCTCCCTTTGCTTTCTGGAAATAGTTTGCCAACTTACTCATTCTCTTTGAGCCTCAGTTTCCATACCTGACATACGGTAATAATAGCACCTATCTGATTGAATCGTTCAAGCATGTCATGAGAGGTGGGTAGAAGTCAGATTATCCAGATCTTATGAGTTCTGGCTATAAGGGGATTCCCACTCCAAAGGCAATGGGACCCACTGGAAGATTTAAGGTCAAGGTCGTGAGTGAGTTTACCCAGAATGGAAGCTCTTTGAGGAAAAGGGTTCCCTCTCTTCCTCACAGCACCTGCTCCGGCACTTTATACTAAATCATGGCGACACAACACAAAACACGCATAAAAACAATTAACAACAGCTTTACATGCTGCACAAACAAAACTATACTGTGAGTTTGGGAGAAAACACCATCCATGTTTTTTATTATGAAAAATACGCATTTTGTATAGTAAGAGTTCTCTATTTCATGTTTTACTTTGTACTGGAAATGAAAACGTAAGTATGTTGAAAAGGAATCTGAATACTTAACTGGCTGGACCCAGGAAGGTAATTTATAGTATTTAATAATAGAGTTAAAGCTAATTCCATTTCCCTAAGATGGATAGCTTTTCCAGGGCTCTGGCAGCTTACCCATTTTATAGACTTTTAGGTCAGAAGCATCAACTTCCCCAAGACTGGATATAGACTTGCTTTGTTACCTCATTTGAAGGATGGGAAAAATAAATTTATGTGTCAGGAATTTTGTAGGGTCATTAACTTCACTCTGCCCTTCAAAATAAATATGCCAGCTTTAATTTTTCATGCAAGTGGTTCACCTACATCCCAAAGTCCACGTAGCCTTCCTTGGGAGACAGAGCTCATAAATCAGAACTAGCGTGGTCCTGTGTCATTCCACAGAGCTGCATTCCCCAGCTCATAGTGGTTGGAAATGCAGACAAAGAGGAAAGGTACAGAAGAGGGACTTTTATTTACTTTTGTTTGCCTTCAACACAATTTCTACAGGGAGTCCTAACCATTTACAGCTAGAAACGCTAATGACTCTACAACCATTCCGAAGCTCCCAAAATACCCTCACAAATAAAAACAAATGATGCAATAAGTACAATAAGCCTTTGGGGAAACTAACCATAAAGGACACTGAAGTGCATACAAACATACACAGCTCTACCCTGCCAAGAGCACATTCCTTTTGAAGACTAACCGAGGATCTTATACTTCAACAATCCAACTGTTATCAACAGACCTCAGCGCTGCGAGAGGCTTTGTTGTTAAACCACAACCTCTCATTGTCCCTTCAAGACATCCTGAAATATTCTCAACATCTGTAAGATGTACCACATGAAGCACAACAAGGGAGAAACAAACATGTTCCTGCAAACAACAGGATGAAAAATAAGTATACTCCACAGCGGCTCTCCTAGTTGTAATTAAAGGGAAAGCCACAGAAGGAAATTGATTTAGGGGGATTTTTTTTTTTTTTTAAGTTTCAATGATTTGACCTAACTGGTAGATTTTGTTAATGGTGTAATTAAAGTTATGCTAAATAGCCAAAGACTCAAGTGTCAAGGAAAATGCCATGGAACGATTTTATATAGACAAAAGAAACTTAATTAAAAAGGACTTAATTTTCATCCTTTGGGAACCTAAAGGCTACAAGTAATGGCACTGGGGAGGTATCTATCTTTCAGATTAAAAAAAAAAACAAAACCCTTTTGTTAAGGAGAGGACTTGGGTTCTATAAATTAACAGTACATGAGTTTTTTAAGAAACTGGACTTTCTCGGGGTTGTAGACATTTGCATGAGGCTGAGTTTGTGTCAGCTTAGGTTAGCCGCTAGTATATTCATAAAGCAACTAAGTTTGTGTTGGCCCCATTGACCTCATAACTTTGTGTCCCGTTAGCCACTGTGACAGACAGGCTCTAGAAGGGCTCCCATGACTCTCATCTTGCACCTTTCACACCATGATGGATCTCCTCCCTAGTGAGTGTGATCAGAACCCATGGCTTACTACTAACCAATAAAATATGGCAGAATATAGATTACAGAATAGAAGTCATTAAAATACCCATGATCAGGTCTACCTTAAGAGGAGCTCTCTCCCTTGCTGGCTTTGAAGAGGCAAGTTGCTCAAAATTGTGAGCTGCCTGTCACAGTCAGAAGAGGGTCACGTAGAAATGAGCACAGGGAAAATGCCAGTGACTTCAGCTGCAGACTGAGGCCTGCATTCTGACAGCCTGTAAGGAAGTGAATTCTGCCAATCATCATGGGACCTTCAAGTGGATCCTTGCGTAGTTGAACCTCTGATGAGACTCCAGCCCTGGTCAACGTTTCTACTCCAGCCTCACAGAAGACCCAATAAAGCCTTAGACCTTTTTAATGCAGGACAGGGGTGTCAATGGGAAGCCATTCTGCACTCACAAGATACAACCCCAAATTGTAGGGTGGTCGATGCCTGCCGAGCTACCACAGAACAGCTGGCAGTGGAGGACACAGTTTCAGGTTTCTCCCCTTTCTCCTTCAGAAAGGCAACAAAGTATTGGTAGCAGACAGAATAGCATATGCTAAGACCAGGCCAGAGGCACAAAGAGAAGTAGGACAAGGAGAGCAGCCACGACTTGGAAGCTGAAGAAAATATGTCGGAAGCAGTGTAATTTGTGAGCAGTTTCCCCACCTTCTCTTTTATACTTCCCACTGTCATCCCTTCAGTGGAACCCTTACATTTTGCCCATGCCAAGTGACCCTGTGCCCTGGGCCTTGGCACTCTCAAGAGACCCAGACTGTCTAGGCATTTTCTGAACCTCTGCTATCTCATTAAAGCTTGTCAGCGGGCATAGAGCATAGTAACAAGGACACTGGCTCCGGGGTCAGACAGTCCTGGATGAACACTGCAATTTTACCACTTCAAATCCACTGACTTTGGGTAAATTGTCCAACTTTTTTAAGAGGGACTCAGGGTGTTGTTGAGAATATTTAATGAGACACTGGCCATAGCATAAGGAGCTCCTGGCCTGGAACATAGTGTATGCTAAATAAATGACAGTCACTCTTTTCTTCTTCTAGGAAGCTTTAAGTTCCTCCTCTCCTGATGATCGTAAATTCAGGCATGATCATGGGTCAAACGATTATTTTACAAATACTCTTGGGAAGAACATTTTAAAATAAGGGGCAGTGCCCAAATCCATGGAAAGGATTCTCTAGCACAGGGAATGTCAAATGGAAGGGCAGGCCAGGAGAGAAATAATTCCTGTCTTTTGTTGTATTCTGTGGACCAGGGAACACTTAGTGCTGTGCATGTCCTTTCTAAGTTAATCCCCAGAACAAACCCATGTGGTAGTGCTCCCACTACTCTACAGGTCCCACAACAGAGCTGTGGTAGATTCCATCACTGGCCAAGTCACAGGCCTGTCACCGTCAGTAGGGAATTATCTATCCTCTTCCCAAATGAAGCTTCTAGGGTTAGCGATCCCCTGTGAATAATATTGTTTCTGCCCATGTGTGTACCATGGGGCAATCAGGCAGGCCATATGGATGCAGACGGAAGTTTCTTTTTTTGTTTCTGGGGAGTAAGTAGCACAGATCCAGGCTTTCCTGGAGATACTACACAGAAAGCAGTGTTTGGTGTCCACCCACTACCTGCTCCCCAGCCTCCCAGGCCCCTGAACTTCCACCACCTGACCTGACTGTCGCCCCAGCCCCTAAAGCTGTTGTGCGGGCCCAAGAAACGTTTGCCTGGCCGGTGCATAAGAACTTAAGTAGATCTTAAGTTATCAAACAGAATTTGAAAAATGTTACCCAGGACCCCAAAACAAAAACAAAGCTCGAAAGCAAGAAAGCATGAAAGCAAGAAAGAAAGAAAGAAAAAAAAGAGAAAGAAAGAAAGAAAGAAAGAAAGGCTTGGTTTTCCCCTAGCTCACTCTGCCTGGGAAAGGTTATAGGAAGGTGAACAAAGCAAGCTACTTCATCTTGACTTCAGGCACACACAAGCACAATGAACAGAAAAGAACACGATTGAGATGTCCTCAGGGATAATGGAACTTGACATGGTGCTGGTACAAAGGGCGGACGTATTTTAGAACCCAGATGAATTGCGAGGCACTAAATAGCCATCCCACATCAACTGACAAAACTGTAAGTAACTCAAGACTTCAGAGACAACAAAAAGATGATTTCCTTGTGCGCTTTTCCACATCGGCTGTCGATTTGGAGGAAAAAGGAAGACAGACAGCAGAGTCTCGTGGAGGAAACACCGTAACACAGAGAGAGGAAGCAGGAGAAGGGGCAGAAAATATGAATTACAAAGATACTCATTCAGTCAACAAGTATCTGCAAAATAGAGATAATATGGGGGGGGTAATAGAATTTCCTCCTTGGGGAGTTGGATAAAGCCCTTGGTGTGTATCTGACACATAGTGAGAGCCCCATAGCTATTAGTTATTTATGGTATTTACTTGGGCACCATTTGCAAGGCCCTGGTGTAGGGATGTTACGGTGGCAGAGAGGAGAACTCAGCTTTGACCTCAGAATCTAGTGGCAGACTGCAGAAGCGTGCAGATATTCTGCATTTGATTGCAGTTTTAAAGTATCACAAACATTATAAAGAAGGATATGATTCATTCACGTTGCTCAAATAACAGAACACCAAAGAGATCCTCACATGCACTGTTGTTTTAAAACCAGTCACCAGATAGCACTACCCGACATGCACCCCTCAGCTGACAAACTGCCCCCCTGGGCCGGGAGATCAGAGGAAGGGCAGAGGTGGCAGAATGGAGATGGTCACAGGTACCACTGTTCACCTTCTTGTCATCTTCTGACATTACCCAGATTTGTGCACACTCGCTTGTTTTTGTTTCTGTAGCTAATTCAAAGGGTGGGGAGAATAAAGTCCACGGATTCAGAATGACAAAAGTTGTCTGTTTCGTGTCTCTAATGTTCCATTCCTAAGCAACAACAAATGGCTCTGGTCAGATATGTCTTCACAGTGTATGGATTCCTCTGCATTCGTGCTCAGACACCATTAACAAATGTGAATCAATTGGCCTAAGAGACTGAAGGAGACATATTCCTTTCCTCTGCTAAAATTCTAGGCTTTTTATGACAGTAGCAGCAACCTGACTTTTTGCAAGGAGTCAGAAAGTTGACGTCCAGGCTGTTAAAGCTGAGTTTGGAGCTGCAACTCTTGGTGAAAGCATCTGGTGTTAGCTCAAGGAGTCAATACATATTGTGAGAAGAAAATAAGTAAAGAAAATACATATATATACACAGTAACTGTGAGAAGCTTTGTCCTCACCGCTCCCAAGGGCACCTGGAGCGCAGCCCTAAGGGAAAGCCTAGCAGTCTCTCTGCCGTTCACCGGGCGATGTCTATCTGTTGTTGACACATGTGAGCCTCAGCTCTCCCATCGCCTCTAACACTGTTGGTGTGATCACGGTGTCTTAAAAACTGAAAGAAGGACAGTTCTTTCAGGCAGAAGGCAGGTATGCCTGATCCAAATAAACCCCCAAATCCCATTGGCATTGTTGGCTATCTTAAAAAACCCCTGGATAGTACCAGACACGGATGAGGAACTTTGCCCTCCTCTGTCCGCTGTCAGCTGCCGGGTTAAGTGAAGGGTTAAGATGGTATTAAAAAAAACCAACTCTATTTCTTCATTACATGACCAGGCTGCACTGCTTTGTTTAAAAAAAAAAATCTCTGAAGGTAAAATTGTATCCTTCTCCTAAATTATCCAGGATACTTCAAGTCAATATTGAAGAATTATTTTTTTTTTTAGATTTTATTTTTTTGGCAGAGAGATACACAGTGAGAGAGGGAACACAAGCAGGGGGAGAGGGAGAGGGAGAAACAGGCTTCTAGCTGAGCAGGGAGCCCTGCTCCCTGTGGGGCTCGATCCCAGGACCCTGGGATCATGACCTGAGCTGAAGGCAGACATTTAACGACTGAGCCACCCAGGCGCCCAGAATTACTTTTCCATAGACAAATGGAAATTGCCTTTTAGGGGCTCGTAAAGCATACCGATTAAGAATCTGAAGCTAGGAACCCTGCAAACAGGGGTTTGATCCCTGACTCACCACCTACTTATGAGCTGCATGACCTCAGGTAAGCAGAGACACCTCTGCAAGCCAGGCATCTTCTCTATAAGGCAGGGAGGAGGCCAACCCTGCTGGCCCAGGGCATTCTTTTGAGAATCTGGAGAGCTTGCGACATGAAGTCTCTCTCTCAGGGCCTGGCATATCCTTACTCAATTAAGTGGCAGCAACTCTTTTATTGTTACGCCAAGAGATGCCACCGATCAGAACGCACAAGCTGATCTGTAAAGTAACTGGAAAATAGGTTTCAGGCAATGAGCATTTCTGTACCTCAGAATGCGATCATCATACAAGCACATGTTCCATGCTCGTGGAGGGCTCCGTAGAGGTGACGTCATCTGTGATTTGAAACGCCACTTACAAATACACAAAAGCCCACGAGGATCAGAGTATCACCTGAATTTGAAGGAATTCCTTTCTCGGAGTGGCAATTTGAAAAGACATGTTCACTATGACTAGCAGACTCTTCACAGATCAGACAGCTCTAGGAAGCCCTGATTTCTGGCTGCCTGTGCCATTTCAATAATTCATTCAAGTTGTCTTGGACCTCTGCTTTCCTCTTCCTCTCTGTCCAGAAGAGTGAAAAGCATATTGCATGCAAAGAGGTTATTTTTTCCTCCAATTGGACTCAGGAGTCAGATAGAACTAGTTTCAAATTGTAGCTCTACAGAATACAAGCCATATGACTCATGGTTTTGAGCACGAGTCTGTGCCTCTGGGGTTGGGGATCAATGGGGTACATTCCTGACAGGGTTGTTGGGAGGATTCAAACAGAATGCGTAAGAAATGGCCTGGGCATGGGAGGAACTCAGCAAGGGGAAGCTGGTAAGATGGTGAAAATCATTCTCACACTTTTTGCTCTGAGGATTCAATCTTAAATTATTGAGGACTCCAAAGAGTTTTGGCTTATATGTGTTTTAATACGTATTTTGCCCATGAGAAATGAAGCCAGAAAGCTTAAAAATGTTTGTATTATTTAAAAATTACAACAAAACCTGTGCATGCCGACAAAAAATAATACTTAATAAAAAATAACTATTTTCTGGAAATAAGAAAAACAGAAAAATGCCTTTGTTTTGCATTTTTTTAATCTCTTTAAGGTCTGTCTTAATAGATGAGAGTGGAATTCTTAGAAGAGAGTAGAATTCTTTTATCTGCTTTTGCTAAAATCTGTTGCGATATCACACATCATGTTGCTTCTGGAAAATTCCATCTTACACTCAAGAGAGAATGAAAGTAGAAAAAAGCAAATAATATCTTAAGTGTTATAAAAATTGTTTTGACTTCATAGACTCTGTGATAGTGTCTCAGGGACGTCCACACTTTGAAAACAACTGACTTACAGCAACTATCTTTCAGACTCTCAACTGTAGAAGATGATCCAAATGCTCATACTGGAAAAAAATGAGGCCAGTGCATAAGAGAACAGAAGGAACATCAAAACCAAGAATATAATAAATCTAAGGCCCATTGAAGAATTCCCTTTGGGGGATAAGTTTGTATTGAATGGGGTGGGAGGAGAAAGGAGGCCAAATGTATTTACAGAATCAGAGTGGTATGAATTATATTGTGATGTTGATTATCTAGACCTCACAGATCAGGCTTCTCTATCATCTCCTTCTTCCTTCTGCAGCCCCATCTCCTCTACTCTACCCCAGAAGAGCAGGAAAATGTCCACTTGCTCCCTGTATTGTTAGATGATATAGTTCTACCCTAGCGGGGCCTGGTGGCCCAAACTCATGAAAAACTTAGAGGTTTTCAGGCATATAAACCCGGGTTCAAATCCCCAACTGGCCACTTTGTAGCTATGTGATCTTGGTAAAATTATGTACTTTTACTCCATCTCAGAATCCTCACAGAAGATTTTTAAAAAGCCACATTATCTGCAACTTTTCCCAGCATAAGATGAAGCCAATTTCCCCAATCCTTGAATTGGGCTGGCTCTGGGTCTTCATCACTAAAAGCAGCAGAAGCAGCAATATGGGACTTCTGAGCGCAGTTTCAAGATGCCCTGCAGTTTCCACAGACATCCTCCTGGAACCCTAAGGCCCCGGCATCTTAACCTATCCAGCATCAGCCTAGCATCCCTATAGAGAAACCCAGTGAGAACAGCAGAACTCCCACCCATTCAGCCACAGAACTGTGAGCAATCATCATTTTGTGACAGTCTACCAAGCAGGTGGTGTTTCCTAGGGTGACCCATCTGTCTCTGTTTGCCCAGGACTTGCCCACTTCCACCTCTCGTCTCCCATCCCATAAAGTCCTCAGTCCCATTGGGTCACCCTATTTGCAGCACAGCCACAGAGACCTCACAGGGGGATCAGAACCAGCAAGTAAGTGTTGGAGGGAAGGACGTGAAACAAGGCTAAAGGCGAAAGACGGAGCCTATACCATGGAAGATTTTTTTTTTCTTGTTTTCAATTTACAAAATAGCTCTCTAAGAACTTATTTTATATCTAACAAAATGAAGATTTCTATAGCTAATAAGAACCTGATCATCTGTTATCTTTGTCTCTGTAACTCAGTTTCTCGTTCGGAGCTCGTAATTGCTTCAAATCTAACCACTAGTGTTCTCTTCTGGAAGAATACTACACTTCAAGCTTAGCACAAAGGTAGCAGGCCCCTGGGAAATTACAAACCAAAAAGAGAAAGAAAATACTGGACTTAACTAAACTCAAACCAGCTGTGAGTACTCAAAACAGTATCATTGTTGAATAGGGAAAACACTTAATATTATATCATTCTGGGTGGGTCTAGAACACGATTTTTTTTATTTTGACAATATTATTCCCCAAGGGCATATCTAGTGCAAACATAATCCAAGAATTTGATCTGCAGGTAAGATCAATACAATGCACCCACAAAAGGGCAGACCCTCCCAAAATGACAGGATATGAGACCTGAACTCTTTACGACTCTCTTTTAGAGATGTTCCTTAGGAAGAAATATGGCGGGGCCAGAACCCTCATAAAAATCTGAAATTTGTTAAATGATGGTGCAATATTTTCCTCATGTCATAATCTTTTGACCTATAATTTGTTTTAAATGACCAAGAGGTAACAGGTATCCCTTCCCAACTGAATTTCTGTTATTCACACAATTAAAATAACTTCCCTACTCTAGTAGCCAAAAGAACTTCATGCATCCAAGAAAACTGTCCTGTACATCACTGAAGAATTCTGACTCGGCAAAAAACAAAACAAACCAAAACAAAACAAAAAACTGTATGTGCAATCTTTCAGCAGGGTGAACAACAAAAAATGTCAGCCTTGGAGAATTTAATCAAGAAGGTATTTCCTCCTGCAGACTTCTGACAGCCAGCATGCGGCAAGTGGGTCCAGACATATCTGTATTGCCTGTATCTTCCTGGCACACAGGCACATTTCAAGATAGTTAAGAAAGGTATTTCTGTTGCTCTGCCAATAAGCAAATGGCTGATTCCTGAACTGGATCAAACTAGGATTCAGTCAGTCAAGGACTAACTACCATTGTTTCTTGGAGAGAATAAGCAAACATACAAATAATATAGGTCTTAACTTTTTAAAGAATGAAAGGTAAGCAGAACTCTGCATTAACACCCTCTAAAAGCAGTAGACCACCATCACCATGGCATGGATTTGTATATTTGAGAATATACATGGCTATTTGCATCTATATCCCCACTTTCTGCAGCAATATCCCTATCTATATCCATCATCCGGCATGATTATACCTCCCTTCACCAGAAACTGAAGAGTATTAATTTCTCCACTTCAAAGCACTTGATTAATCACTCCTAAAGTTTAACAATTTTTTTATTCTGTTGGCAACCAAAAAACCGGTACAATAATAACTTGGGGTAGAGTTCAACGTCAAAGAGCAGTAGGTTTAAAAACTCAAGGTTTTCCTAATTAAAGTAAGCATCAGGAACTGAGTTTTAGACTCATACGTATAGATTTCCTAGCTACCTTCTAGACATTTACAGGCATCTCTAGAAATTTCAAAATTTGTTCTCTAAAATTAAATACTTCCTATTTGGAGAGTATAAAAATGTATACAAAGCTCTATGATCAAAAAACACAAATCAAAGATCACTTTTTCAAAGGATAAAGGTTTAACAAACACTAAATTAAATAAAAGTATGGCAATAATCATGCATTCAAGAGGAAAAGGAGAAAGTGATGCATCTAAAAGATTTAAATTTAACTGCAAAACTTATTTAAGTAGCTGTAAATGCCACCGATAGGTTAACACATCAAAAAGCTTTATTCCTTTCCCATAGCCTCCATCATCTTCCATCAGAATGAGGACTTTAGTCTTCTAACTGGTATTCCTTTTACCTACTATCCGTTCTTCACATAGCAACAAGAGTCAAAGTGAATAAAAAGATTAATGGTTCCATCAGTTCCTCTGCTGAACACTTCTACATTGCTTTGGAGTTTTATGCTAGGAGCATGAGAAACCCCTTACCTTGGGGAACAAGGCAGTAAGTGACTGGTCCTCACCTACCCTCTGGCCTCACTGCAAGCCACTCTCCCCTTTGATGGCTGTGCCAGACTCGCAGGCCTCCTGTTCTGCTTCTTGAAAACATCTGAATGCCTCCTACTTTTGCGTGTTGAGTGTTCCTCTTCCAATTGCCTTGGGAGGCTCTTTTCCTGGCTTTCACACTTCCAATCTAATCTAACATCACCTTCCCAGAGAGGCTTCCCTGATCACTTTAAGAAGCCTCCTCCTTGCTATCCTGACTCCCCATTACCTCACTGTGTTCCTCACTTTCATGGCTCTTATCAAAGTCTGAAAGTATTATTTATTAGTTTGTCATACGTTTAGGCTGCTAGAAATTAACTACCTTGGAAGTTTGACCTTGTCTTGTTCATTCGCTTCTGGATGCCAAGTGCCCAGAACAGAACCAGGTTTTGGCTGAAGGACAACTGCTGTGACAGCTACAGAACTGATTGGAAGAGAGCAAGGTTGGACTGGGTTGAACATGGCGAGGCTTGCAGACTAGTCTGGGGGAAGGATGATGGTGGCTGTGACGGAGGTGAGGGGAACAGGGCTAGAGAAATGGGGATGGGTAAGAGAGCTTCAGGAGATAGAATCAGCAAGACTGGTACTTGGTTGGATACAGGAGATCTTAGGCTAACATCAAGTCTTCCTTCTTCATAGTGAATTTTCCAAATAGGTACCTTCCTCTCTAAGTTTTTGTGACTAGTAAGTCTGCAGTGAAACCAGCCTGATACTGACCACAGGTGATTGGTCAAGGAGTGATGTAGGACACCTGGTACCCATATATAGGTCATAAGTAGGGGACAAGATATTTCAGTTTTCCCAGGGCAGTGCTGGACTACCGTCCCTGCCT
Source organism: Nasua narica (assembly GCA_028533885.1). Classification (NCBI taxonomy): domain Eukaryota; kingdom Metazoa; phylum Chordata; class Mammalia; order Carnivora; family Procyonidae; genus Nasua; species Nasua narica. Next base: position 31,408,092 of record CM052809.1, read on the forward strand.
AATTACAAATAATAATATCTTTCCCTCTCCAAAGTGTCCTGATTTAAATAGTACAATATATGGCCACACTAGATAATTTAGAGAAGTTAGTTGCCCCTAAAATCATCTAGTATGAACTCGGCCCATCAAGAGTGCCCAGTATTGAACAGTGGCCAAGCCAATAAAATCTAGTTTCTAGGAACACATAAATACTAGGTGAACAAACAGAAAATGGGCAATGTTGCACAGCAGGCGGAGCCTCTGTCTGGGAGGCTGGCTACATATTCCAGAGCTAGACTTCTCTGGGAGCAACAGCAAGACTGACAGACACCCTCCTTCCTTGATCCCAGATAATCCTGCTGGCTACCTCCATTACAGAGGGTCATTGAGCTAATCTCTTCCTCACCACCAATGAGTTTAAATTACAAAGCTACCGGGATGCCTGAGTGGCTCAGTCTGTTAAGCCACTGCCTTCAGCTCGGGTCATGATCCCAGAGTCCTGGGATCGAGTCCCACGTCGAGCTCCTTACTCAGCGGGGAGCCTGCTTCTCTCTCTCTGCCTCTGCCTGCCACTCTGCCTGCTTGTGCTCTCTCTGACAAATGAATAAATAAAATCTTTAAGAAAAAATAATTAATAAATTAATTACAAAGCTACCACTCTAAGTAACCCTAAGTTAGCAGAAGCTTCAGATGGTTGCTGCCCATGTCTTGCAAGGACTTGCCTGTCATCTATAGGAAGGTACACTAGGGAATCGGGGATCATCATGGCAGTTTCTCAACCTGCGATGGTCAGAGAAGTCAAGAGGACTGAAGACTTGACCTGATGCTATATCTGGGAGCTTAGAGCTACCACCATGAAATGTTGACGGTGAACTGAGAATAAGCTCTCCTGATGACTATGAGCAGCAAAGTAGAACAGCCAAACATCTCTCAAACAAATCCACAGATCCTGGGCTTTGACGATACTTCAAACTTAGAAACAAAGAGTGATTTCTTAAGTCATAATTGTAAAGCCTCATGGCTCAGTGTCTTCAAAATCAACATCAATTTCCATGTTTCTTAATAGTTGTTCTGAGTTTTCAGGGGGCCACTGGTCTATAAATTATACCAGCTTCTGTACCTTCCCTCCACCCATAGTTTTTTGATGAAAAAAAAAAATATTAGGTATGACTCCACCAGGCAACTCCTTAATACAAAAAGCTAGGTGATAACGTGATTCGATGTTCCAGAAGGCAGTCTAAAGTTTCCTATCATTGACACACTGTCATGAGCAATTGAGAAAATGCTTTCTATGCCTCCAAACTTGAGCTTATGCAGCTTCATATAGGTAATCTCCTATAAAATGTTATGGGGGCTCTCTTTTCCCTTTCTGTTGGCCAATGGCCACCACTCAGAAAAAGAAAGCCACAGTTGGAATGAAAAGTAGGTCTTAGTTCAACTGAGAGAAAATATAGAAGCTTTCTCAAAGTATTCCCTTTATAAGGGGATTCCTTAAGCATAACTTGATTCACTGGGAGATTAAAATATTGCCAGGTCTATAATCCAATGATTTAGCTTTAGAAATTGAGAAAAGCACTAATATAAGTCCCAAGCACAGGAAATTGAAACAATTTTCTCAAACAATATAAATATAATAAAGCATACAGTAATCCAGAGGAAAGCAAAAGGAAAATGGGTCTACAATATTGAAATTCTGATATTTAAATGTAATAAAAATACCTAATTATTGGCAAGGTTTATCAAAGTGTCACTGGAAAAAGCAGTACTGACATTTTTGGTTCTTTTATTCTTCCCTCATTTTCGTTTTCCTTAAATTAAAACTCACAGCAAAACAAAACCTCTGGCAGGGCTGTGAAAAACACTATTCGTTTTTCCCCCTGACCTGATTAGTCAGAATGTCTTTCGAACTATTCATTTTCAATTTGCACCACTGCCAGAGAGAAAGGCCCTCAAATTAATGGTTGCATTGATTGTTTATGCCTCCAAGAGGAACATTAAAAGATTTCAGCAATGCTCAAAGAAATGCTGATCTTCTAAAAGGATTTTATTTAATGGATTTTTTAAAAATTAAAAGTTCTGGAAACTTGCCAAATGTGTTTAAAATTCCACTTATAAGTTGGGGCTACCTAATGAGTTTGATTTGTGAAGGCTTTGTCACTTCTTAGAATAAAAGGCTTTAACCTTAGATTCTTGGATCCTTGGTCCCACCAGTAGGGATCTTGATAGAACTGCAATTCTGGCTCAAATGTAGGGTCCATTTACCATCCTGGCTTCCCCTTCATAACAAATGCTGCCCCACATCACTTCCCTAAGTACCCTTCCTGGGTGGTTTCTCCTCTCTGCCTCTGCTTTTGGAAACTACACTTCAGAAAAAAACATAAGAGAAAAGGTTTCAACAAACATTGGTCTGTTTGGTTGGCAGAGAAGGGATGGGAATTTCTGCAGAACTTTTCTTGGGCAAGTTTCTCTTCATTTCCTGCCAAAGAAGTTTTCATGCTGTGCCTCCAGTGGAGGAAGATAACAGAATACATGACCATTCCTTCCTTCCTATATTTACCTTAAAGAAATGTAGCAGGTATTTGCAGAAGGGGAAGAATTCCATTAGAAGTAAACTCCCTTTCATTATTGGTCTCTTATTTTTATATGAGCTAATACAGTGATGTGGGGGCCTGCTGACGATAGCAGCAGGCACAAAATCAAGGCTCATTAAGGACTAACAAACAATATTCATAGATGAGAAACAGAAATCTTTCTCTATTTTTATTGAGGTTGGAGGACTGTGGCTTATGCCATGACAAATGAAGTTTCATTAGATATTGAAGTGATTCTTATTATTTTAAACAATACTAAATGTTCAAAAAAAAAAAAAAAACCAACACTAAATGTTCATTTTTCTCAATCCTGTTTCATCTCCAAAACTTTCTGATGGGTGTTTGATCCAAGAAGTCATATTCCCTTCTCAAATGCCCGCATGCCTCTTTGTAAATGCTTCGACCTGAGTTGGCACACAAGACAGGGGTCTGTCTTAAATGACATCTCATTTAAGTGAGTTACAGTGATATAAAGAGACCTGATTCAAACCACGAGCTTGTGCTAAACTACAAAAGGAATGCTAAACTACAAAAGGCAAAGGTCAAACTGTTTGAGATTTATTATCTACTACATGAAGCACTACAGCCACCCCCCAAATCATCTGTAGGCTCAGACCAGGGCTCCCCACATACAATATCATGTCAAGTAGTTCACCTTCTCATTGCCAAAAATTCTTTCACACACAGTCAAAATTGTCTCACAAAACTGCCAGGAGGAGAACCAATCACTGTGCAGAGCAATGGAGTCCTGCAGTCATCGCCTCAAAACCCATAACTCTGACAGTGATTGTGTGCTCCCTATGAATAATTATGGTGGGGTTTAGCCAATTTCTTCCCTACTCAAACCCATGGCATTATTCATCAATGATTGGTATTGTTTCTACAACCATTGCTTTGAGCATGTGGTAGTAATACTCATAGCGACCTGGTAACTTCTAACACAACTGGAAATTCTGACATTTGTTGTCTGAGTCTGATTGCCAGCTTCACCATCATGGCTGACTTCTTGTTTACCAGACTACCTGAGGTCCTCTATCACTCCTGGTTTACCTCTCCAGCTTTGGAGTCTATCGCCCTCTTTATGCAATACATGGAATGTTTTCCTTCTTCTCAGTTACATCATATTGCTCACATCCTTTTAGAATCTTAAAAAGTTTTCCTAGAATCGCTGATCCCTTTTTTTAGTCACAAATAAAAGCCTCTGGTTCATTTTCCTAGGCATTGCACTCCTAAAAACTGATTTTATGACCTGGTATGGCACATCTTCTGTTATCCCGAAACCCCTGAAAACTGTCCTTAATAAATACTTGAGATGCCTAGTAGGTCATCCAACTGGGTTGGGGTAGATTGCGTAAAAGGTAGTAGATTGTGTGAGACGTTTCCCCTAGTAAAAAGGTTATTTTAATACTGGTATGATTTACAGTCATGGAACACAGTAATAATAAAAAACATGCCAGTTTTTGGTTGGTTTTATTATCGTTTAAATTGTTTTATTATTGTTTAAATTGTTTAATTCTCTACATTGAATCTTTTTATATGCCACCCTTGGCAGATTGTTTCCACCCCATCCTTGTGTGCCATTGTTCAAAGCAACTCCAAAATGACCAACCTCTATTTAAAACCAAAGAAATTCTGCAAGATCCTCCTTAATAGAGCACTTATTTTACCCAACACTCAAAGATTTGAAAGACCATAGGAAAAATAGCCACACACTGCGTACACAAGCAATTACAGTCATTCTTCCATGGACTTCAGAATGCAAAGGACACTTGCACTGACTTTAATGCCCTACCTTTTTCCTTCTGTGTTAATACAAATGAAATAATGAAACTAACCATTTTTCCATAAAATCTCAGACTTACCCTTAATAGTTTGGTCACCACTACACCCAGCTGAATGTCTTTTGGAGGTCCCTTCAATTAGGTACAACTAGTAACTCCTAACAAATGACTAAGCTGAGTGAAAACACTATTTTGCCTTTCTCTGGCAACATTCCTAAGTTCCAGGGCTCCCCACATACAATATCATGTCAAGTAGTTCACCTTCTCATTGCCAAAAATTCTTTCAATGTTGTTCTTCCCTGGTGTACTAGTTAGGAACACGTAAAGAACATGAAAGTGTGTGCAGAGATGGAATATGGCAGGATTTTACAGCCAGGCCAGGCATAATACACGCTATTCAAGTTCATCCTTGACACCACTCACGGGTCAAACTCAGCCACACTCCACACCCAGCAGCAACAGAGAATGCAGAAGAACAGGCCAGGAAGCATAAGAAAGGGATGTCGGCGACCAGTTATTGTCTCTACTAGAGCACCAGACGGTAGGAGCCATGAAGTCAAGGCATGCTCAGTTCTGTTACTACCAAAACTCTTGTGCTCAATACAGTGCCTCATGCATTGCAGAATCTTAGTAAATATTTGCCACCTGGATGCATGGTAAACATTGTGTAAACAACAAGGAAAGGACTAGACCTAGGAAAAAATTCAAAGACTTTAAGTCTTACCTCTATTAGATGCGTTAATCTGCTAAAATCCAAGAGGAAGCTCAGCTGAGCCCATGAATGCTGATAAAATTTATCATCTGGCTGAGAATTTTATAAGTCAAGGATAATTATGGCAATAAAATAAAAATTGTTCAGCTTTACCTTTTGAAATAATTTACACACACATACACATTTGATTACATAAGCTGTTTGCTGAATAAATGTCAAGAAAAAAAATTGGTTTCACGTGGTTTCCAGAGACCAAAGAGAGGGCAGGTAAACACTGACAATGAGCATACACAGCCTCAATTCAGTGTCTTGGTACAAGGGGCTTTGGAATAAATGGGGGGGAAAAGTTCTTTGTGTTTTGAGTTTCTCTTGAAGGACCTTACTATTGCATGTCATCCAGAAAGCCTAGCAACCAATTTATAAGCTCTCATAAATCAATCTCTTCTAGGCAGTGGCCCACATTGTGTTCAAATTGTAAGCATTTCTACTTCTTCCAGGAAGGAATACCAATGTAGAAGCTGTGGAGATGTGACTAATTCTTTTAGGTATAATAGGAGAACAATGATGACTAATGGGCTCCACTCTTAAGATCACAAGAGAACTGTAGATTAACAAGCCAACAAGTTATGCCAAAATAATAGGCATTAGAAAACCAGCATACTGCACAGATGGATTGCTCCTGCATGCCAAAGAAACTAGTGAAATCATTCCCCCTTCCATGCTTGCAGGTAAAGAAATGAAACGCATGCACATTATAAGAAAAATGAAGCAGTGGGTCCCTTTTACTTAAGACTATGCTGTTTTTTCCCTAATGGACTGATGATAGGATGTGAAGGGTCATGTAGGTGAGTCATGGCACATCCAACCACCACTTTAATAAGACATTTCTAACCCATTTAACTGAATATTACAGAAGAGAGCATATATAATCGACAGGCACTAAAAATGAAGTAGAAATAAATAAATAAACCACGATGATCCTCAACTTACCTGAAGAATGTGCCTGGATTCTCTTCAGTGATCCTTGCAGTCGATTCCATGTCCACCTTGATGTTGGCACCCAGATTATCCAATTCTTAGTTGTGGGTTGTGGGACAGCTTATCTGGGAGTTCACAGTTTAATACCTATAGACACGGAGAATATGACATAACAATGTCAGGACAGAAACATTCCCCAGTGCCTCACGCTTTAGGGGACACTGGAATCACTGGGAGAGTTCATTATTATGTAGGTTGCTGACCTTCGGTCTGAGGTTTAGATTCAGTAAATCTGGAGTGGATTCTGGGAAATTCCATTTATTTATTTTGGATTAACATATAATGTATTATTTGTTTCAGGGGTACAGGTATGTGATTCATCAGTCTTACACAATTCACAGCACTCACCATGGCACATACCCACCCCAACGTCCATCATCCAGCCACCCCATCCCTCCTCCCCCACCTCCCTCAGTTTGTCTCCTGGGATTAAGAATCTCTAATGGTTTGTCTCCCTCTGAGTTTTGTCTTATTTTTCCGTCCCTTCCCCTATGATCCTGTCTTGTTTCTCAAATTCCTCATTTCAGTGAGATCATATGACACTTGTCTTTCTCTGATTGACTTATTTTGCTTAGCATAATACCCTTTAGTTCCATCTATGTCATTGCAAATGGCAAGATTTCAGGGGTTTTTTTGACGGCTGCATAAACAATGCTGCTATAAACATTGGGGTCCACGTGCCCCTTCGGATCACTGTATTTGAATCTTTGGGGTAAACACCCAGTAGCGCAACTGCTAGGTCATAAGGTAGCTCTGTTTCCAACTTCTTGAGGAGCCTTCATACTGTTTTCCAGAGTGACTGCATCAGCTTGCATTCCCGCCAACAGTGTAGGAGGGTTCCCCTCCACAGGGTTCACCAATACGTGTGGTTTCCTGACTCATAAATTTTAGCCCATTCTAACTGGTATGAGGTAGTATCCCACTGTGGTTTTAATCTGCATTTCCCTGATGCCAAGTGATGTCGAGCACATTTTCATGTGTCTGTTGGCCATTTGGATGGCTTCTTTGCAGAAATGTCTGTACATGTCTTCGGCCCTTTTCTTGATTGTATTATTAGTATTGCTATATGCTTTCCTCTCAGGACCACCTTTGCTGCATCCTAAAGATTGTGAACAGTTGTGTTTTCATTTTCATTTGTTTCCATGAATTTTTTGTTTCCATGAATTTTTTTAAATTCTTCTTTAATTTCCTGGTTGCTCCATTCATTCTTTAGTAGGAAGATCTTTAGTTTCCATTTGAGCTTCCATTTCATTTGAGATCTTCCCAACTTTCCCCTTGTGGCTGAGTTCTAGTTTCAAAGCATTGTGGTCTGAAAATATGCAGGGAATGATCCCAATCTTTTGGTACTGGTTGAGACCTGATTTGTGACCCAGGATGTGATCTATTCTGGAGAATGTTCCACGTGCACTAGAGAAGAATATGTATTCTGTTGCTTTGGGATGGAATGTTCTGAATGTATCTGTGATGTCCATCTGGTCTAGTGTGTCATATAGAGCCTTTATTCCCTTGTTGAGCTTTTGCTTAAATGATCTATCCATTTCAGTGAGGGGGGTGTTGAAGTCCCCTACTATTATTGTATTATTGTTGATGTGTTTCTTTGACTTTGTTATGAATTGGCTTATATAATTGGTGCTCCCATGTTAGGGTCATAGATATTTAAAATTGTTAGCTCTTCTTGTTGGACAAACCCTTTAAGTATGATACAGTGTCCTTCCTCATCTCTTATTATAGTCTTTGGCTTAAAATCTAATTTGTCTGATTTAAGGATTGCCACTCCAGCTTTCTTTTGATGTCCATTAGCATGATAAATGGTTTCCACCCCTCACTTTAAATCTGGAGGTGTCTTGGGGTCTAAAATGAGTCTCTTGCAGACAGCATATGTATGGGTCTTGTTTTTTTATCCAGTCTGATACCCTGTGTCTTTAATTGGGACATTTAGCCCATTTACATTCAGAGGAACTACTGAATGATATGAATTTAGTGCCATTGTATTGCCTGTAAGGTGACTGTAACTGTATATTAATTCTGTTCCTTTCTGGTCTGTTACTTTCAGGCTCTCTCTTTGCTTAGAAGACTGCTTTCATTATTTCCTATAAGGCTGGTTTGGTGTTTGCAAACTCTTTTAGTTTTTGTGCTGGAAGCTTTTTATCTTTCCTTCTATTTTCAATGACAGCCTAGCTGGATATAGTATTCCTGGCTGCATATTTTCCTTGTTTAGTGCTCTGAATATATCATGCCAGGCCTTTCTGGCCTGCCAGGTCTCGGTGGATAGGTCTGCTGCCAATCTAATATTTCTGTTGTATGTTACAGACCTCTTGCCCAAGCTGATTTCAGGATTTTCTCTTTGTCACTGAAACATATAAGTTTTACTATGAGATGATGGATTGTTGACATATTTTTATTGATTTTGAGGGGACTTTTCTGTGCCTCCTGGATTTTGATGACTGTTTCCTTCCTCAAATGAGGTAAGTTCTCCACTATAATTTGATCCAATATACCTTCTACCCCACTCTCTCTCTCTTCGTCTTCTGGGATCCCAATTATTCTAATACTATTTTGTCTTATGGTATCACTTATGTCTCACATTCTCCCCTCACGATCCAGTAGCTGTTTATCTCTCCTTTTCTCAGCTTCTTTATTCTCCATCATTTGGTCCTTATATCACTAATTCTCTTTTCTGCCTCATTTATCCTAGCAGTAAGAGCCTCCATTTTTTTATTGCACCTCATTAACAGCTTTTTTTAAAATTTCAACTTGGCTAGATTTTAGTTCTTTTATTTTTTGAGACAGGGATTCTCTAGCATCTTCTAAGCTTTTTTCCAGTTCAGCTAGTATTTTTATAATTGTCATTCTAAACTCTAGTTCCAACATCTTACTAATGTCCATATTGATTAGGTCCCTCGCAGTCAGTGGCCTCTTGTTCTTTTTTTTCCCCCGAGTTTTTCTGCCTTGTCTTTTTGTCCAGAGAAGAACAGATGAATCAGAGAACAAAATACTAAAAGGGTAACAACAACCCCCCAAAAATATACACTAAACAAATCAGAAGAGACCTAAAGCCCGGGGGAAAAAAAAGGGAAAAAAAAATGATCAGGTTGGTGAACAGAACAGAGCCACACACGTGATTTTTGGTGTATCTCTATCTGTTAGAAGAAATTGCCTCCCAAAATTTTAAAGAAGGAAAAACTTATAAATATACAAAAATAAGGGTAAATACGTTGAAGGGATGGAATATGACTGTAAAGATGAAAACTAAAAGAGATTTTAAAAAATGAATTGATAAGAAGTTGGTTGAAAAAAGAAATGAAAAAAAAAGTAGAGAACGCGATCAGGCTGGAGGCTATAACAAAGCCATACACTAGATTTAGGTTATATTTTGGTCCATTAGAAGAAACTGTATCCCAAAATTTTAAAGAAAGAAAAACTTATATGTATACAAGAAATGAGGATAAATACAATGAAGGGATAGAATAAGACTATACAAATGAAAATTTAAAAAGATTTTTAAAAAGGGACTGATAAGATGGTTAAAATAGGAAAGAGGAAAAATTGAAAAAATAGAAAAAAATAAAGAACATTTAACAAATTTAACTGTGAAAAACTAAAGAATCATAGGGAAAAAGCCAGGAATTCTACATGCTGTATTCTCCTCGAAGTTCCTAGCAGAACTCCTAGGAGTTCTGCAGTTCTCTTTGAATGGTAAACTTGGTCTTGGCTGCATGTTCTTGCTGATCTTCAGGGGGGCAGGGCCTGTTATAATGATTCTTGAATGTCTTTGCCCAGGGCAGGATTGCACTGGCTTGCCAGGGGCCAAGCTACATAGTAACCTGCTCTAGTTCACTCAGTAGCTTTTTTTTTTTTTCCAAATATGTTTATTTTATTTTTTCATTGTTACAAGATTGATTGTTCATGCACCACAACCAGTGCTCCATGCCATATGTGCCCTTCTCAACACTCAGTAGCTTTTGTTCCCTGAACGCTTTCCGTACAGCTTTGGAGGACAGGAATGAAGATGGCGGCCTCCTAATCTCCAGCCTCATAGCAGACGAACACTTTCCGTACAGCTTTGGAGGACAGGAATGAAGATGGCGGCCTCCTAATCTCCAGCCTCATAGGAGACGAACACTTTCCGTACAGCTTTGGAGGACGGGAATGAAGATGGTGGCCTCCCAATCTCCGACCTTGCAGGAGCCAAGAGCTCAGGGCCCCACTCCTCAGTGCGCCCTCAGAGAAAAGCAGTCAACCCCTTCCATCCCCCTGGTTTCCAGCCGCACTCTATGCTCACCCAGCCTGTTACTGAGCATTTCTATCTCTGGCACACTGCCCCGTTTGGAGTCTCCAAACCCAGCAGATTCCTGGAGTGTGCTCCCGACGCTGCTCCGCTGGAGAAGGAAGGGGGCGTCTCCCCGGATCTGCTGGTTGTGGGGTTCCTGCTAGAAGAACAGTGGCCCAACTTTGCCTCGGATCATGGTTTAAGATAATCCTAAACTGAGAGCCCACTGCTCGGCTCCGTCTCTGTAGCTGGCTTCCCTGTCCCAATACCGGGGAGCTCTGCTGCACTCAGACACCCCCAGTCTTTCATGTGACCCTGCAGGTATCGAGACCACATTGTTCCTGCGAGGGCTCCACCCCCTCCCCCCACTTAGCCCCTGAAGCAATGTCCCTCAGAGGAGCAGACTTCTGAAAGTTCTGATTTCATACTCCATGGCTCTCTCACTTGCTGGGAGCTGGCTGATGGAAGCTCCCTCCCCCCACGGTCTACTTCCCGAATATCGCTTCGGATTCACTTTTCCACACGTCCTACCTTCCAGAAAGCGGTTGCTTCTCTGTTCACAGAATTGCTGCTATTCTTTTCTTCAATCTCCTGGTGAGTTGGTAGGTGTTTGGAATAGTTTGATAACTGTCTAGTTGAACTCCTGGGACCAGATGAAATTTGGGGCTCCTACTCCTCCGCCATCTTGCTTCTCCCTCTGGCAATTTGCATTTTTAACAAGTTCCCAGGTGATGCTGATGCTGCTGGCCAGAGACACTTCTGGAACCAATGTATTTAAGTTAATAATCAAACACCTGGTTGAAGATCCTTTGTTTGTCTGGAATACAAAATAGATTTGCGGCCTTGAAAGGACAGAGCTTTATCCAAACCATAAGTACTTTCATATTAGTACCTATCATACCTACATTTGTCTAAAATATTTTTTTTTGGTGTAAGGATTTTCTTTTAACAAAACGAAGTGCTAGCATAAACAGTGTAAATTTGCAACACACAATTTAAAAACAAGTGAAACAGTAGTTTTCAAATATAGAAATTTATAAGCACAGTAAAAATCAATTAAAATAAATTTTTAAAAATATGTACATTAAGCAGATACCATTTTTCCTTTTTGCTGGAAAGTAACATAACTTTAGGAATACCTTTATCTAAAATCTTAACCTCCCTTTTTCCCATCAACAAATTATACGAAAAAAAAGGACCCAGCCACTCCCCATGTCCTTGCACCAGAAGTTTCTCAGAAACTTCACTAGAATAACCTCACATCTTCAGGATCTCTCTTTCAGCATCATCAACTCTTACATATTCACTTTCAGTAAATAATGTTAGTTCCTCACTGGCATGATATCTTCAGCTAGTCCTTGGGAAGTTAAGCAATTTGCCACTTGTCCCAAGTTTAAGCAGGAATGCGATCATGAACTTCTCCTGGTGGGTCTCCTCAATCTTTTCATTCTGCTCGAATCCCAGCAGGCAATGGATAGGGAGATCCCCAAAGGCTAACAAACTCTCAATTACAAGTAAGGGCTACATGTTGGAAGGCCCTCTAGAGATAGTCTATCTTGGGTTAAATTAATCTGTGATTATATTTGGTGTGGCTGGTACAGTGGCTCAGGAAGATCTGCACAGGTGTAGTTCAGAACCCTGCTCTTATTCTGGACTTGATACTCCCCTCACTCATTCATATCACCTGCCCAGGCACCCTGGATTGCTGAAATTACAGCACCTGAAAAACCCACTAGTTGAACGAACAGGAAAACCATGGCTTGAAGGACTGAAGCAATTTCCCAAGAGGTCTATCGGTAGTTAGTGGCACGTGTTAGCACGTGAACAGAATTACAACCCGTGGCTCAAGGCTTCTTCCTGATGTGTTGCTGCTTTCCTACCTTTGGGGTCTCTATGGTGTCAACAAAGAACTTAGACAAGAACTTGACCAGCCCTTTCACTGATCTTGCTCTCTGAATTATTCTTAATAACACAAATATCATAGTGGTCCATATCGGTCTATCAGATGGCCACATCTGCCTAATCAACAAGGTACCTTCTTCAACTTGGTACCTTTCTCAACATGGTAACTTCCTCTGGAGTGTGTTGAAATGTGCTGAGGTTCCACTTCCCATTTTTAGGTGTGTGGGCGGTGGAAAATATTATGTAAACAAGTCCAGGGTCAAAGAAATGACTCGAGCACTAGCCTTGAAGCAGCACAGATGGTATAAATTTCACAAAGGAATTCTTTAAAAATAGGAGAAAAAGATGAAATTAGACCAAAAACCTTATGGAACACTCTGAGTTTCAAAACACTGAAGTCAAGGGAGATACACTATGCCTTGGCTTTCTTTCATTTGGCTGCCTGAACTATTCTCCATGCTCCTTTTGTCTTCATTGTGGGGAGAGCCTTCACCTGGCCCATGTCGATCTCCCAGTTCTAACTCTTGACTGCCAAGCAAGGGACAGAGGCAGGAGAACCAAAAGTAGTGATTCTCAAAATTAAGCCTGCCAAACAATCACCTGGGGAACTTGTTGACAATCCAGCTACTTGGTTGTCAGCTGCAGAGGTTTTTGGTGGGCCTGAAACTCACATAGTTGAGCAGCACCCACAAATGTTTTTTGATACCAATGATACTTCAAGGACACCGGGGAAAATGCCTGTGCTTCAGAGAAGTACTTTTCAAATTTTCGTGTGCCCACAAATCTCTGTGAAAATGTAGAGTCTAATTAAGTAGGTCTGGGGTGGGGTTTCACAGGGTCCTGGAACAGGCTAAAACTACTCTTTGGCTCTCTAGGATTTAGATCTGTGAAGTCAGTTACTTGCTTGGTTCAAATTCAGATCTGTACTGGACTGGCTCTGAGTCTGGAAAAGTTTCTTAACCTCTTTGTGCCTCAATTTTCTCATCCTCACATGGGATACGCTATAAGTACTTATTCCTATGATTATTGTAAGCTTTCAGTGAGAGAATGTCAAACTCCTAGCACATAGGGAGGCTTCACATCAGCTATTATATATTATATATTTAAACATCATATGTTTATTATATAAGACATACATAGATACATTATAAATATATTAAATATAGAATAATATATATATATTATATAATATATATTTACAGATATTATGCTTTGACTTCTGTGTTTGATACACGCATACATCACTAGGGGGATTTAAAGAATCACAGACTGGTGTCTTGGTGGGGGCTTCACTGGGTGACTTGAGTTCAAAGCCCCCTTCTCCCACCCCCTTCTTCCTCCCCGCTGTACAAAATGCACATCCTGAACAGGCCAAATAGCCATTCTCTCCTCTCAAACCAGAGGTTCCAGGAGAACATCCAACTAACTGGCTATCTTAGTGGGAGTAGGAGAAAGAGAGAGAGAGAGAAAACCCAAGTTTTGAGCGGTGCCCATTCTAACAGATTCTGAATTCCTTAAAGAAGTACCTTTTCCTGGAAAAACAAAACTCCAGAAGTTTTTGTGTAAAGCATCTTGTACAATCATGGGTTCTGAATAATGCAGTTCTCTTCTACTACCACCACCAGTATTTCCCCTCAGACATCAGTAAAATGCCTCCATTCTAGGTTGGCCAGCTAAGAGAAGCAGAGCCAGTAGCTTATCAGCCCCACAGGTAAGGATCATGAATAGGGAAGCAGAGTTCATAAGGTTTCACTTCTTGGTCTACTTACTGTGTCACGTTGAAACAATGTGTCTGCTCCAGCTCAACCTATGGGAGGGTGTCTGTGAGAGCGAAGCCACAGCCAAGTTGCATCTTATCTCATTTTAATTGATGATTCTTGCACCCTAGTCTGCAGCAGCATCTTCAGGGAACACTTTGAAGCTTGTAGATACCCAGACCACACTTCACAAGGTGCAGATGCAGTGGGTCTGATATGAGCCTTAGATCATTTATATTTTTTAACTGATACACCAGGTAATTCTGAGGCAGGTGGTCTATTGTCTGGGAAACAAAGTTTTTTCAAGAGTAAGGAATAACGCTTAGACGTGGTGCTAACTGAACAGGAAGAGCTGCCCAAACCTTTGGTTATTGTGAAGTGATCCAATTCTGGTGTTCTGAATGACCAAGAGAAGCTAGCATTTGCTGAGTGAGCAGGCACTGAGGCTAACCACTTCATGCTGACATTCCTCTGCAGAGCTCTGTTGCCACCATTATGCTCACGCGGCAGACTGAAGTTGGGGCTCAGAGGGCTGAAGAACTTTCCCCATTCATTTTATCATGAATAAGTGTCCAAGGTGGGACCATAACTTTTAACTGTCTGACCCTGAGTCAGTCTTTTCTATTATGCTCTAACACAGAGCTTGTCGAACTTCAGCAAACATTGGAATCCTGTGGAAGTCCCGTTAACACAAATTGCTGGGTCCCAGCCTCAGAGTTTCTGGTGTGTTAAGTCAGGATGGGGACTGAGAGTTCAGCTTCTTTCTTTTCTTCTTCCTCCTTCCTTCTCTCCCTTCCCTCATTTTACTTGGTTGAGAGGGAGAGAGCGCACTTGAGCGCTCACGCAAGCGAACAGGCACGTATTGGGGGAGGGGCAGAAGGCAAAAGAGGCGGAGACTCTCAGGCCAACTGCGTGCTGAGCAGGGAGTCTGAGGCGGGCCTCGATTCCAGATCCCTGAGATCATGACCTGAGTTGAAACAGAGTCAGAGGCTTGACTGACTGAATCACCCAGCCGCCTAGAGTTTGCATTTCTAACAGGTTCCCAGCTTCTGTTACTGCTGTTGGACTTTCAGAACCGTGGCACTAGAGTTAGCTGTTGGGTCTTTTTCTAGAAGCATGACGCCCTACCTCTTTAGCTACTCACCGAGGACAATTTATAAAAGCTTTCTTTTTCCTTCAACTGCTACTCCACCATCAAGAACACGTCAAAGGGCCAACAAAGCTGCTGTTAAGCCACTTCTTAAATGTCTTCAGGTGTTATTAACTCGTCAAGCACTTGAAGTTGTAATAAGTCATCCCCTCCCCCAAGCAGAAAGGACAACCTCTCCTTTGTGGTGGTTCTTTAACAAAGGTTCTTCTGCTCTTTTACTTCTTTGCTTTAAAAATGCGGAACATGCTTCTCTTCCAACCAAGCAATAGTGAGCTGTACGCTGCTCCTTCAGTCTCGGCCAATCAGGTACTAAGGACATAATCCCGCCCCTTATTTCCTCCTGGCCAATCAGGTACTAAGAAAATAATTCCGCCCCTCGTTTCCTCCCAGCCAATCAGGTACTAAGAAAATAATTCCTCCCCTCGTTTCCTCCCTCCCTTTGTTTGGTCCAGAAATTCCGCCCACAGCCACTCCAGGCACCTGCGAGTGCAGACTTTTTTGTAAGGAGGGTCTATTTCAGCTCCAACTCCCTTTGTTCTTCCCAAGGAGTGGCACTACTGGCTTGGCCTGCCCCGCTCTTTCTGCGAGCTGAAGGAACACCAGGCCGGGGCGGGCCGGTACAAGGACTCTGCAATTCCTAACAGCTGTGATGACTATTCTGTCCATAGAGTTGACAAGCTCAGAGTCAAAAGTCTCCAGGGACTTTGTTCTCCCCTGGTGCCTGTGCCTCTTGTATGGGTCTCTATGTCAAGCAATAAAGCCACATCTCTGAGGCTCCCTCTTTTATGGGATTCAAATTGCAATTTGATTTGACAGATCTCATGACAGTACTTCAATTGGCCTTCTGGATGACTTTTCACCAGCTCAAGAATCCACCAACCTGACCTCTTGGAAACTCTTCTACTGCTCCATTCAGACGGGGTAACAGGTTAGTGGAGTGGAAGACAAGGATGCAAACTCACTTACACTTACAAAAAGCAGTGGACTTGACCACTCTGAAGTCAGTGTTTCTGACTGTCAAAGGGAGAACTTTCTACCTACTACACTGGTGGAATGGGGGGAGAGGATGGAATAGAATATGACACATGAAGGTGCTTGGGATGTGTAGGCCCCCCAAAATTAGGAGGAGAATCTAAGACCCAGTAGGTCCTTAAGATTTTTCTAATCTTTTTTTCTACGTAGAAACAACTTTTGAAATGGTAACAAAATATGACTCTGGATTCAGCATAGTTCAGAGGGCACGTGACTGGGACCCAGTTGAGCATGCAGACTAATAATTTTGACATGAGTTCACATCCATACTCTGCTACTCACTGGGGGTGTGACCTTCATGAGCTTAGGCAAAGTCCGATTTTCAGTGCTTTCTTTCCCACTGAGTTGTTGTGAGCACGATATAATTATGCATTAATGTATTATGTTATGTATTAAGCTTTTGGCACAATACTACATAGTAAATACTCCATAAATGCTAGTTACTTTCACTGTTAAGTATTTGGGGCATATAGATACCATAACATTTTGCATGTAATTTTAGGGTATTAACAGATTTCTCTAAAATCTATCTGCAGGTACAGAGACACTTGATGCCCCTGGGCCCCAATGAAACATGATATACAGTACATTCCATGTATAATGCTATTGATCTACCATTGGGTGGTTGCTTTACAATGTATTTTTTCTTCTAGCTTCAGATAACGGGTTCATGGACTTTTCGGTGTTCTCCTACAACCAAGTGAATGGAAAGCCCCAATGCAGCCTAGAAGCCTGAGTCTTGCAAATCTGTTCAAACTCAGCCTGGACATGGTGACATGCCCTGTGCTAGTGCACGTCTTTTCCTATGGCATCCTCCTCCTCCTTCTCTCTGCTTTATCTCTGGTTTCTGCTGGCCCTTGCATACGGTTTCCATTGAGCTCTGTGACATCCATGAGTAGAATTCAGCCCACTTATAGGTGTTCACATGAAACTTGCACTGGGCATTTTGGAACTTGGTGAAAAGTCACACTGTGGAGTGCAAACTTTCACCTTCTTGACTGTTCCATCCTGCTTTCCCCCCTTGCTCTCCAGCGTATCAAAGAATCTCCTCCTTCGTTTCCAACACATGCAGTCCTCAGCCAGATTTAGGCCTACTAGGATGTTACTTTCTATCCCACCCATTCATCAAGAAGGTTTTTTGTTTGTTTGTTTGTTTTCAAACAAATATGGCTTCTTTCCAGAGAAGTTGGGTGAAAAATTTTCTTCCTCTCATTTGTATGAATTCTTGTCACTCATGACCAGGATGTCTTAGTCTGTGTTCCCAGTGTTTGGGAGAGTAGCCATCACATAGAAGCTGTTTATCTGTTGGATGAGAGGAAAGGAGAAAGAGAAAAAGAAACAGGAGGAAGGAAGAAGGAAGAAAAGAAATCCCCAGGTATGTTCTGGATCCAAACCATGATTCCATGAGCCAGCTTAGAGATCACTGTTGAAGGTAGCAGTCTTATTGCTGCTTATTAATAACCCTTTGTTTCTCTTCCATTCCCAGTTCTTGGGAATTTCTTCCCAAGTTGATTTCTAGCCCTCACAATAGAATCTCATGGTAGTTCTTCCTCCCCTGCCCACCTTTAAGTGAGAGAAGTTCAAATGACTTGTTCCATAATCCCCTCACAAGTAATTAGTTGACTCAGGGGGCATCCTCAAGAAGCCAGAAGCATGTTGGCTTTAATTTCACTTCCTGTGATTCTCTTCCCCCTATTAACTTCACCTTTCCTCAGCCAGGGAAAAAATTAATTTATACGTATCCTTTCTCTAGGCATCATCATTTGTCCCTCCAAAAGCTTGGGAGTTGTTTTTTTTTTTTTTTCTTCTTCTTCTTTCTTTTTTTTTTTTCTTTTTTCAAACAGACATCTCCTCAGTTCTTATAAATTCAGCAAGGAAAAAAAATATATATATATATATATTTTTTTTTTCCTACCAGTTCTTTCTGCTGTGGCTTTTCTTTTTCTTTTTTCAGAATGAATTTATTGGGACCTGAAAGTGAGTCTGCTTTGATTCAGAGCCAGAAATGTGGGGGTCTTTATTGTTTTTGGAGACTTCTTCTTGGGATCCTGGGAGATATTAGGGTCAGTCCTTACAGACTGAGTTACCCGCTGTTGTATTGGGGTGGTTCAGATGGAGCAAGTGTTGTGAATTTAAAAAAATGGGAAGGAAAAGACTGGAAGAAGCCATAGACAACGCCCTGTTTTTTTAAGGAAGGAGGTTGGTTTCACCTTGACACAAATACACTCTCTCTGCATCAGCCCCAGTGTGCAGCACAAGAAAATCAAAGATGGATCTCTTGCTTATAAATTTGGAGTCATACATTCAGGCAGGTAAAACTGAATTGATTGACCAGACTGCTAGCCTGTTATTTAATCATGTGAACCAGATTTACATTTGCATACAGTTCGTGTGCTGTGTGATAGGGGGGACAGAAAGGTTCATTTCTGTATATCTAGTCCTTGGCCAAACACCTATCATGAGGTTAGAGTCAGAACCAATCTTGGAGTTTATTTAAACTGGTCATTTGGTTGCCTGAAAATATATAGGGCTGAGAAAACAGCCCTACCTTAAAGAAGCAAAGGGGAAAGCCTTGAAATATTTGAAAGAAAATCCTCAAAACCTTTGGAAGATATTGGTGGGAAGATACCCAGTTTACCTTCTGTTTATATCAACCTCTATTCTAGATGATAAAGGTTAAGTGCAAAGAAGACTAGGTCTTTGACTCCAAAGGCACCCTAGTCTGGATAGATAGAGAAGTAAATGAGTAATTACAAAAAAATGGATGAAATTATATGAATTTTAGCAGTTGAGGAATTAAGGAAAGTTTTCCTAGTAGACTAGCATTAAAATTATACTTGTATTAATTTGGAAAACTCTTATGAGATAATGTTATATCGAAAGGCAGAATAATCATTGTATACACACACACACACACACACACACACACACACATAATGGTTGTTGTGTTTTTTTTTAATGTCACTCTTCTAATTTACAACCCCTTAATATTTTCCCTCTACCTTCAACATAAAACTGTACTCCTTCAGGCTGATGCTCTTAAGACTCCTCGTTACCTGGCCTTGCCACATACAACTCCAGAAACATCTTCCACTTGTCTTCCAGCACCCCTCCCTACCCCACATCATACCCCAGACTTCTCCAGAGCACTGAGGAACAATCCTGATTCCCCATCCATAGCATTTCAGGGTAGGTACATATGAAACAATGTGGCACAAAGAATTAGAATTATATTTGCATTTTCTCCAATCATAGAAATAATAAAGTTTTCAGGTTTTTTCATTACTTCACCCCACCCTTGTCTTCTTCATTTTATACCACTCTGGATTGAAAACATGCTTAAACTGGAAAAACATGGGACAAAGTACTGTAAAGAAAATTTCTTTTTTTTTTTTCTCTCTAGAGCTTTGTTTTGCAATGATGTGTCTCTCCCCAGCTTACATACAGCTAGAATTAGAAATAGACATACTTGCTCTCCTTGACTGGCTTCGAGATCAAAGACAAGGCAAGTTCTGAAGATCTGGATGAAGTTTTCACACATTTTAAACCACACTTGGCATTATGCAAGCCTTTTGCACAGACAGGTGTGAATGTGGTGAAGGGAACCATACCACAAACTGTAAAGAGAGAAAGAAGATGATCACTGATGGAGATGCTAAAATACAGACCTTGAGTTACAGATTGCACACCAGCTCTCCAGATCCTCTATTAGCTGGAACATGAATGTGTCACCAAGGAAAACACCTCCCTTGTCTTTTATAATCACGTGAGCCCCCTAAACCACACTGTTTGGGCAGGACTGACACTTGATGCATCACACTGTTGAGCTTCTTAAAGCAAACACGGGGAAAACCATGATGCAACTGTCATTTAACACTGGGAATTCAGACAAACCACAATGCCCAGTGATAAATCCAGAATGTGAGTCAGGGATGCTGATGTTCTCATCTTTCTGTCACTAGCACTAAGCAAGGTATGCAATCTGAAAGAGATTCATCAGTCAGCAAGTCAGCCTCACAATTCCCTTTTCAGAAATCATTTACTGGGATTTGGGAATGAGCCTGCTTTGATTCAGAATAGAAATGTGAAGATGGGGGTCTTTATGTCTTTGGAAGCCCTCTTCCTGGAATTCTAGTAGAGATTGGGGTTGACTAATCTCTTAGGGATGGCAGCGTGGTGCCAACGGAAAGGGTCACCCAAATGGCACTGCATGTGTATGGTGCGAGATGAAGACAATTCTGCTTTCCCAGATTCCCCTCAGGGAATCCAGAGTCTATTGCCTAAATTTGGATGTTTATTCCAAAAGCCACTTGGGAGTCAGGGGTAGAATTTGCAAGGGACACGTACAGTCACATTCAATGACCATCAAATGGCCTTCTAAAAAGTGTGGTACCATTTCTCTGTGGGGCCTCGGGTCTGCAGTAGGGAGAGTGCAAGTTTGGGGAATGCTGGGAATATCAGTGGAGAGGTTGAGGGCTGCCTCCAAGGTCTTCTCTCCCTGTCCAGTCTCCATGTAGTTTTCTGCCTCTCTGATCAATACATATTGAACAGGTATTTAGAGGATCTCTATTTACATTTATGCGAGTCACCAGTTCTTCTGTGAAGCCCATTATGACTCCGAACCATGTTGTGGAGCCCTCTGTGTGCCCCCCAGCTTCCAGGAGTGGCCCCACATGCACCAAAGGGATTATTCCCATGAACTCGTTCCTTTGCAGGGACGCTGACCAAAGAAGAGCTCAAGAGTTAGAACAGCCTCAAAGAATTAGGTTTATGATTGTCAAGTTCCCACTGACAGGAACTGGCTGGGGGGGTTACAGGAAGGAGGGGAAAGGGTGGAGAAGCCACATGTCTTAGAGAACCCAGCAAATGTCTTAATAAATAGATAAGCATCTTGTACACTTAGCATTTTCAATATTAGAAAGCAAATAGGACCAAAGCAAGGTCTAAGAACCACATGTTCTTCCCTACTAAGAGAAAAGAGATTCCACAAACTGATGTGTGCTCAGCCTTCATGACTGGTGCAGGAGAGCATTAAGTTTGGGTTGGGTATCAGCTCAGAAGAGACTATAAATGATTCAGCTGGTAAACATCGAAAGAGAATCAATTTCTCCTAAAGTGCCCTCTACAATATTATTTAATTTGTCTCTAAAAGGTTAGATCAATTTTAGTAATATCCCACTGTCTTGTGAAATCCTATTCATCCTTCAAAACCCTCCCTGACACCAGTATCACTGACCAAGAAAGTGTGTCCTGATCTCCCCCAGGTTACAGCACCAATTTGCCTTTTCCACACATAGGTATTGTCACTCTTTTTATACTCAACTGTTAGGTGTTCGTTTGCAGGTCTGTCTCTCCTGTTAAACAGGAGCTCCCTGAGTCCAGACAGTGGCCTCCTTGTTTTAACCTCTGGTGTGGCACTGTAAATGGCATATACCTACTCAATAAAGGAACACATATAAGTACTGTATTTATTCTGCAACTTCTGGTGGCCATGCATAAATCTCCTGGTTTTCTTTCTGGCTGCAGGTCAAGGGCTAGTTACTCTCATCTAATGAAATTATTTCCTGGATGAGATCACTGAAGATAAGTAATTCTCTCAAGGCTGTAGGACTTGTTAAATGACCCAGCTACTTTTTGTAAGTTTGTGACAAACTTACTCCATATGAAACCTGACCCTCATTGACATGAGGCTATTTATGGTTTTTAGTTACTCCATTTACTATGAATAGTCATATGTCACACTATAAAATATTAGTACATTTATTCTGTACTGCTCCTTTCTATAATAAGAAACATTCAAAATTCTCTATTACCTTGGCCCAAGGATTTCAGAAAAAGCGCCATGTACTTATACAGTATGATTCATCAAGAGAACCCATATCGTAGAGTGTCCTTTTGTTGTTAGTGCTTATTACAGCAAAGCAACATCAACGGTCATGTTAAATTGGTGTTAGCCACTTGGCCTGTATTGTGTTATTTTGTTTGCATTTAATTGTCTGTGTTAGAAGCCATATACATTTTACTGTTAATTTCTAATTTTATATTTATAATATTCAGGTACTAAGGTAATAAAAGTAACCGAGGTGTATAAAAAATTTAAGGAAATGGATGAAAAAATTGTATAGCTAAAATTAACTTAAAAAAAAAAAACCTTACATGTCCCTAGGGGGACAGTATAAGTGATTTTGTGAGTGATTATATACAGATGTATGTATATATAGCACTAGTTATATACATAAATACATAATATGTGCTGTAAGAATCATGGGAATTATACACGGATTTGCTTTCCTCTTCTTTTGACAATCCTACTTATTCAGAGTCACAGAATTAACTGATTCTTTCACTCACCTTGTCCTTTTTCTCCTTGCACAAGGGCCATGCTAATTTTCTCCGTGTGGCTCCAATTTTAGTATATGTGCTGCTGAAGGGAGCGCACAACTTGTCCTTTTTCTGATCCTACCCCCACCTCTTTAGGGACCACATGAATGCAGAAGATTTGGAGGAACGAATGGAATCAGCCAGCTGACCTGGAATGATGAAGGTAGAGCCATAATCAGAACACTTGCGTATTTACTCTCAGCCAGAAGAATGGAAATTTAACAACATTTGTGACATTCAAGATGGTAGTTACATGCAGGGCCCAGACAGATAAAATAAATAGATGAAGTGGGTGGGCTGTAAGAAAACTGCAAAGGTGATGAGGGATGGCAAATCAAAACTCTTGAGTATCAGAGTGAAAATAGTCAGTGAGGGGACTTGGGTAGGGAAGCAGCCAATCATGGGAATTTGAACTTGAACACCAGCTCATTGTCAGTATAATTTGGGATCGTGGGTCCAATTTGCTGTATCTTTTTTCTTTTTCAAGGGGGGTGGTGGGAGAGAAGACCATGTTCTGTATGCATTCTCCTGACTTTTATATTGGCAACTAATTCAATGAAAAAATAATAGTGTAGATCAAATAAAATACATCTGTGGGCCAGATTTGGTCTTCAGATCATCACTTTGCATCCTATGACTTAGAATCTGATGGCATCATTAGTATCCTGAACAAACTTGTCACACATGGTCCCCTATTTCTAACCCTGGATAAAAGGAGATGGAAACTTTTCTTGTGGTAAATCATATTATTTTCATCTGAGGTGACAGCTTTGGATGTGGCTCAAGGGTTCACTTCTGGAAAAGAGAAATCTCTTTTTGCCCTTGTTGGTGCCTAATAGTATTCGAAATGAAACTGGATTGAAGACATTGAAGCAGATACTCAAGGTCCAGTCTTATAGCCTTAGACTCTTCCTTTCAAAGTGAATCCTAAATTGATATCCATCCTTTTCCATTCCCTTAATCCAAACTTCTCAGAGTTGATATGTCAGGGGTGAGTGTTCAACATTGAATATTAACTGCGTCAACAGAACCTGTGAAGTCAAGCTGTTCAGTT
This sequence comes from Nasua narica, assembly GCA_028533885.1. Lineage (NCBI taxonomy): Eukaryota > Metazoa > Chordata > Mammalia > Carnivora > Procyonidae > Nasua > Nasua narica. The sequence goes on from CM052809.1 coordinate 31,431,739, forward strand.
AACAAATGACAAACAATGATGCAATGTTTTCTGAGAGCAAAATTGTTTGGCAACATGTTTGCCAAGTTTGTAAAGAAGACACTTTTCCTATTTCTACCCTCACCTGTGCTCTACTCATTTCTTCAAGCAACAACATGCCGTGAGTGCTTATGATGTACTGGATACTATTTTAGGTACTGGGGATCTCATAGAGTAAAACAATGTCCCTAAATTCCTTTAAGTACAAATCAAATATACAAGAATACATTTGATGCCACTCCTAGTAAGTATTAGAAGTATTACACAAAACCAAATTTAAAACTCTAGACTACCCTCTCCTCAAAGGATAGAGGGGAAAACTGAAGCCATCCTAGTGAGAAAGGAAAGGGAAGGGAAGGGAAAGAAGGGGAAAAAATGCTGAGAAGAAGACAGGGAAGAAAGGGTAATAGCGAAAACAGTGAAATTAAACCACATCCAGAAGCAGGAGAGCACTTCTCTGGATTTTGTTTCTGGAAACAAAACTTCATTTATGGATTTCTTTCTCAGCTGTGGGTATTTCATAATTAGAAACTGATAAACAGAAATGGTTACCTTTATGACATTGAACTTGGGGTTCATATAGCTACCCTAGGAGTACATTTCCTAGGCAGAGCTCAAAGAAAAACCCTATTGGAATGAATAAGCTATAAAAGTGTCCAAGTAATAATCACAGTTTAATTTTGAGAGGCAAGAAGGACTGCCAATATGAGAGCCCCAATAGAAAGCCTTTAAACCAAGATTAAAGATGATAGCTGTTTCTCAAAATGTCTCCAGCAAAGAAACTCAACAATGTAGTTTAGCTGTTGATATGTTTTAATTACCTTTTATATCATGCTTTTTCTGAATAAAACCCTTGGAAAAAATCAGTAGATAGGCTGAGATCACCAAAGCAACTTCTTACAAGTTTCCTCATCAGCCAGTTCTCCCAAGGCAGATTACAGCATTTGCTTCAATATACTTCCATTATACACTTCTTATGTATTTATGGAGGCAAATCCTGCAACTGGCAAAGCCAAGGAGCTAGGAAACCATTTTTTTAAGAACTGATAAACATTTCCTCCAGCCTTCCTATACACACATAGATTTGACTATGGGCTTTCTTGTTCCCCTAAAACTGTGTCAGCCAATGGGCAAAAATACAGGTTTAAAAAACCCCAACTTTATTAATTGTAAGAATTTTTATTTTTATGTTTATATATCCAATCAAAGGAACAGAAAGTAACTTTAGAAATTATCAAATAATCTTATAGCATCCACAAACCAATTTCAGTTTATAAATAATTGAGAATGCAGTACCTCATCTGAATTGTTGGGATTGTTCAGGTAGTACATCTTCTTTCTTCATTTGATCTGCGTAGACTTACTTTATATAGAACCTACAAAAACAACGTTTGGGATTTAGGAGAAATGACAACCCCTGACCTCTAAAAGATGTGGTCATTCATTTATTGAAGTACTTACTACACACTTAACATAGTTGGGGTGCTCTATTTAACATGAAGATACAAAGATGAGTAAAATGGGGCTGGTTTTACCCTCATGAAACTCCCAATCCATGGTGGGAAGGTGGGGAGGATAGACAACCAATGATATACAGACATTATATACAGGATGTAAGCTGTCAGGGAGAAGTTCAGGGTTTAAGGGAAGGTGTCCATTCCTGCAGTCAGGGTACGTAGGAAGCTGGTTTGAAGAAGAAGGCAGGAAGGAAGGGAGCCAGTGAAGACACCCAGGATACTGTAGTCCAGGTCCCATCTGATGATGGCTGTGGGAGAGAATTAAAACAAGAATAACAGAGAAGCCAGAGAGCCACGTCCTGGTCAGCCCTCAGAACCATGTACAATAATAAAGCATGGTTGTGTGAAGCCACTACAATTGGGGGCATTCATTATGCAGCAATAAAGAAACAAAACACGATGGCTTCCATTTTATAAGTAAAGGTGATGGTTGTTGCTAGTGGATCCTGATGTCATAGGAGCCCAGCTGAGGCTAAAGTGGGGAGCTCGACGTGTCAGTGCATGTGGTTCCCAAGCACCTATTTCCTGGAAAGAAAGACAGTTGCAGAGAAAAGCATTGATGAGCAGGTGCCTGGACATCAGTAGATCCAGTGGTGAAGTTAAGGAAATCTGGCCCTTCTTCCACAGGCAGCCCTCACAGCACATGTTTGAGTCCTCTGCAGGCTGTTTCCTCTGCATCTGGGTGGAACCTAGTGCAGGGCTGCTGAGCAGCGGGGGCCAAAGGGAATATGGCCACTCTTAGCAGTGACTGGAACGTTCTATGGCTTTAGGTGCTCCATATGTGACTGTGAGAAAGGGAACAACTTCAGGAAGCACTGAAGCATCGGCTCAAGGAAGCCCAAATGGTAGGTAGGGAGGCCAGAGGAGAAGACCATGAGTACACTTCCTTGTGAGCATGGTCTCCCAATGCAGCTGTGGGCGGGGGACGGGGAAAGGGGTGGACTGCTGTGCTACCAAGTCCCAGAAGATGTCCATCCCCATGATACCGGGCTCTCCTTCAGCCCCAGAAGAGCTGCTTATCTTTCTGCTGTTTTCTTACCCCCTTGTTCTTTATAATTCTTCCTTCTAGGAAAGTCACCAAACCTCTCTAAACCACATCTTCTTTATCTTTAAAATGGGGACAATGATAGTATCTCTGGTAAGAATTAAGAGGATGCACATAAAGCACTTACTGTACTGAGCACATAAGTAAAGATTCAATAGTTGTTAAATACATTATTATTCTATTTGGAAAACTCTCATCGATTGGAAAGCAATTAGCTAAAAGCTGGCTGTAGTGTCCTTCTAAAAGATAATGACCATTGGTTAGGCACAGGATTAAAATGATGAAGAAGTGTAGTGGTGGGTGTATCAATCATTGTTCTGTGCTTGTATAAACCTCTTTAGGACATGAGCCTGAGAAAGCCAGCAGGACAGGCAGAGAGCTTTAGATAGTCAACAAGTACTTTCTGATACCTACAAAGTGGGAGGCCCTGGTAATACAAGGATGGACAAAACAAACAACATCTCCCTCGTGGAACTTATAAACAAAAAGGAAAGCAAATATTAAAGAAATGATGACCCAAATAATGATCAGTTGCAGCAATTATCAACAGCTAGATGCTCCAAAATGCCCACTGCCTACTTACCCCTTGGGGGAGCATTTTGTATCTTTTCGGTAGACCATGGTCCGGAAATCAGACTTGGTCTTTCTTAAAACAACAGCAACAACAAAACACCTCAGATGCAGGCCACTTACTATCAATACGAGTAGGCTTTTTATTTCTGAGTCCCAGTTTCCTTATTAGTAAAACAGGGGATGTTACAATCATTCCAGTCTCCAAGAACTATTGGAGGAGGGTTCATTAACTGAGAGTGTATGCAAAGCACTTCAATGCCTGGCTGGTCAGTGGTGCCCAGGAAATGTTTCTTTCCCTCTTCCATTTTATTATTTTTATTTTTTAATCTTTTTTTTAAAGATTTTTATTTATTTATTTGACAGAGAGAGAGATCACAAGTAGGCAGAGAGGCAGGCAGAGAGAGAGAGGAGGAAGCAGGCTCCTTGCTGAGCAGAGAGCCCAATGCGGGGCTCGATCCCAGGACCCTGAGATCACGACCTGAGCTGAAGGCAGAGGCTTAACCCACCGAGCCACCCAGGCGCCCCACCTTCTTCCATTTTAGACACACATTAAATTTGCAGGGGGCTGCTGCGAGTATCAAACTTGAAGAGATAAGTTGAACAAGCATAACCCACATATGTGACATCTATGTTCTTGATTGGGAGAATTGGGTACATTAATAGTTTTTATTATGTTTTGTTTTGTTTGGGGGGTGTGGCTTGTCAGTGTTATTGAAAACTCCCTCTCCTATATTGTTTTGTTATTGTACTTTAAGCCAGCTACTAATGAGAAACAAACCAAACTAAAACCACTTCATTTAAGCAGCAGGCTAAAATTTGTCTTAACATCCAATGAAAAGCTATCCCCTGGTGAAGGGGAAGAGCACATAAGGTGTGTGTGGGTGTGAGTGTCTGTGACTGGTGGGAGGTGGGAATTGGGGAAGTGACACATGCATGTGGGAGTTTAAGCTAACCTAAGGGTCAACTGGCCACTCTGGGAAATGGAAAGTCGGTCATCGTCAAATTAGGAAATTGGCAATTTTTTTTTCATAACAAGAGGTTTAGTGAGTCAGCATGTTATTGGGAAATGATTTGTTTACCTGATTGTGCCATGTTTCTAGTTGACCATTTCAGAAAAAACTGGCAGTGTGGTCAATAATAGCAAGATACTGATGAATCATAGACTATTAGAATTGGAAGGCTCTCAAATTCTTTCTTCCGGCTCTTGTTAATATTGGTTTTCTTACTTTGTGAGTATAGTACTCATATACAATATTCTACTGTACTTTATTATACTGGAAAGAAAGTTATTTTAATAATTTGGACTTTAGGGATCTAACCTTTGGTATTTTAGGTGCCCCTTTTTTAGCTGCTATAAGCAAGCACAGAGGGGAAGAAAGAAGTCTTATTTGCCTTTGGCAATTTTATAGCTTCCTTTTTTCATTGACTGAAACTGGCAACAGCAGCCCCTCAAAATGTATGTTTTTTATCAATGAGTGTACTTGATAGTTACTATAAAGCAGCTATTTTAGGGAAGTTTGCAGATAAATCCATGCTTCAATCAGGGACTGTACTAATTTATAGCAGGCCAGTATTCAAGATAGTTGGCAGAAAAAAGGAAGAACTAACTAACACATGGCATTTTTTTCCCCTGGGAAAACAGTTTAAGATGATTTTAACAAATGGGCTCATTAATACAGCCTAATATCAAAATATTCAGTTGTGAAACCAAATAATGTGTGGATTGTATGTTCTATGGACTTTTGGGATATAGATCCCAGATGTTGTTTGGAACCAAATGCAACTCAAAGAAGTGTTTTTTAATAGCTAAATAGCTCTAAATGTTATATGAAGTACTTGAGATTTTCTACCATAATATCACAATATCTTAACTAAATTCTGATTTTTTTTTTATTATGTACAGAAAAAAGTGCCATGTAGGCTAAAGTTAATTTTGCCAGCTGACAGGATCTCTAATGTCTATAAATTCTCATGTGAAGATTTTCAATTTTTGACATACAGATTTTTCAGTCTTCAGTAGAAGACTATTACTTTACCACTTGGCGTTTGAACAGACAGCCATCAAAACTATAATTTGTTTTATAATTTCATGTTTTCTGCTCTTTATCCATGGACAAACTGAGGGCCAGATTGTTGAGTAAAAATTAGTTGAGATTTTTAGTTTACTTGGATTTGGATATTTTACTACAGTCTAAATTTTTCTAAGTTCAGTGAATCATATCTTTCCACAGGGTAAAGTTTTCAATGTAATGCAAACTGAAGACCTCAGGTACTTGTGGACACTCAATTCTTCTTAGAGATTCATAGGTTAATAATAAAATATTATCTGTTCATTTCTTGCACTGAAATATTACCAAAAAGTCCACAACACCAGGCTTGGCAGACTGTGGCCTTTCTGCTTAGAAAATGAATTTAGAAACCTCAATGGTTTGACACTAAGTTGAACCTTGAAACATTCTCAGAGTCTCTTAGCAAACAGCTGCAAAAAATATGTAAGCAGCTGAGTGTCTGAGCATTTGTTAATGACAAACAAATGGGTACATTAGAAAAGGCAAATAATTTCCCAAGTGCTTCAATATGGAATGTTCTAAGGGTTTTTGAACTAATTATTTTTCTTTGTCAATAAGCATTTTCACTCACCTAAAATTATAGGATATTGTCACCATGAAGCAGGACATATTCATTGATTTTCTAGTTCAGTCTAGTGTTTTGAATTTCAGTATTTAAATTTCTGGCTACAATACCAATGTACCAGTGTAGAAAAAGTAAAGTCAGAGTTTTCTCAAAAGGACATGCTACCTCATAACTGGGGGAAAACTCTGGGTAGTTCCTAATTTGGAGGGTTCCTACCAGTGTTATTACAATTGGGGTAACTGCTATTACTTTCCAGGAATAAGGGTTTATTTCCCCATAAAAACAAAGCCACTGGGGTCTTCTGTATGGCCATGGAAAAGTGGACCAACTATTTTAAAAAGTGCAGTCATCTTAGGACAAAAATTACATCTGAATGAGTCAATTTAGGTGTCCTCAATTCGGTACCAGGTCCCCTTGGTAGTTCAAACCAGAGATCCCTTGTTGCTTTATGGTCACAGAAAAGTGACTTTTCTCTCTGAATTTAGGTCCATGCTTTCTGAGTTGACACTAGTCTCTGAGCACTCACTTGAATTCGTAGTAGATGTAGATGCCAAGTCAGGCATCTGCATGAGAGTCATTTCAGTTGGCTGCCCCAAATAGCTCTGGGGCTTAACTTTTCTTCAGGAATCATCCTGTCTTTTCAAATTATCTGAATCAGTTTCTTCAAGTTTCAAATTTCAAATCTACAGACGCTCAGTGTGGATCTTCTCTGCCAGTAACTACATTAGACATGTAAAGCGAGATAAAACCCAGGTCTCCATACTTACAGTCTGAGAGGGACCAGCATGAAGCAGAGTAACTGCACTCCGCCATGTTGGAAGCACCAGGATCACTGACCGAAAGGAGCCATGTGAAAAGCCAGGCTCTTACTTACCAGCCCTCAGCCTGAATTCAGTCGCCTCCTCTGTAAATCCATATCCTCACACCATAGGCCATACAGGATTACTGCAAGGACAAAGGAGATAACAAAGGAAAAATTCTCATCATGATGTTTAGTGTACAGGCATTTATCATGAATGGTTAACTGCTCTTGCAGTATTTGTGTAATACTTATGCCTTTACCACAGTGCATTCGCGTATTAGAAAAATTCAAAGCTGGTAGAACTGCAGAAATCATGTAGTTCAATAATAAGCACTTCTATCAGTCAGGGTCCAACTAGGAGACAGAAAACCCACCAATTATTTGACAGGAATAATCTAAACTAGTTATGAAGCTGCCAACTAGGTAGCCAAAAAAATAAAAGGAGAAAACTTCAACGCAGCAACTGCAAGAGGCAGCTATCATCCCAGGGCTGGAGGAGCAAAAAGAAGATGCTGGAATGATTAAAACTTAAAAGCATGGAAGGGGACGCCCAGAGTCAAAACTGAGACTTCCGAGGAGGGATAACTACTTAGGCTTTTCTGAGCTCCGAAAGGCACTATGTAGGGCTGGGCTCAGACTTGGAGGGGGAGGAATTGGCCGCTTGGAGTTGACGTACTAATGGGGATGCAATGAAGCTGGTTCTCCATATGTAGTAAAGACCCCAAATTGGATTCAGCTGCCACTATTGGAAGGCACTACCAGTGCCGAGATTGCAAAGAGGTTACCTAGCTTCCTTCCTCGTTCCAGTTCTTTCATGAACTTGACCTGAGTTTCAAGTCAACCCCATGTCTTTAACACAAATCCTTCATTCTAATTTAAGCCATCTAGAGTCTCTACAACTTTGGGGGGTGGGGCAAGTCTTAACTAATACAAATTTTGTGACTCAGAGAAGCAAAGGAACATCTTGCTTGAATGCAGTGTACTTTTTACTACACCCCCAGACTCCACATGACCATTCATATTAAAAATGTGCACTAAATGTTGCGATCAGCTCAGGGAATACAAGTTAAAGTTTTGCTTATATAAATTCTGACATGACCTGAGATACTGACTGCGCACTTCAGTGGGAATTAACGGAGACAGATCCATAATTTTGGACTTATTCTCACCGATCCTCTGTGTGCCACTCACACAGAGGTGTGCAGAACCTATCCATAGCAATTTGGAAAGAATGACTCTTGACAAACTTTAGTTCCATCTCATACTTATAGGGCTGGTCAAAGGAAGTCTCTAATTTTTTAAAGAGAATGTGAGCTCTCTTTTAAATGAATGACCTAGCAAAATATGTTCATTTTCTATGCCAAGTATGGTGGTGTGGTTCATTTAACACAGTCTAGTGGTCTTAGCATCATCATCGTCAAATCTCTCTAGTGCCAAAAATGCTAGAAAGCCCATTGCATACACTGTAGTAGGATAAGTCATGAATGTTCATCTGAAAATTGTTTTGAGTAGAAAGCTAGTGGTGTTTCCCTGTCCCATCAAGAACAATTATTATGGGTCATGTATTAGGCAGGATTTACTCTTCAACACAAAATCTGTTTGGCACTAAAAGAGGTAATAGCAGGAGAAATCAGCAAAGGATATGAGGGTGGAAAAAATCAGCAAATTAGCAGCACAGAGTATTTCAGTTAATGCTTGTCTGAATTGCAGGATAGGCATAGTTGAGGGATGGGGGAGTATGCAGAAAAGTAGGTTTTAGCTCAACTAAAATCCAACACTAGGTCTTCACAACACCAAGATGTGATGACTGATCTTATCACCCTCTCCTATTGTGTGTGTGTGTGTGTGTGTGTGTGTGTGTTCTAATTTTGTAGTGACAGTCACACATACTATCAGCTTCATCCTATTATCATCATATTATTTCTATGGTTCTTACTCTCATAATATATCCAGGCTCTTCTGAGATTTAATCTTCCCTCAATCTATCCTTTTAAAATCTTAGTTCATTTGTAAATACCAAAGTATTTGCAATCTATTCCTATTCCTTCTGTACCCTATTACATTTTACAATGTAATACAAGAGCACTTTTTTAAGTATTAAAGGGAAATAGAATTACAACCATAAAAAGCCTTTAGCTGGCTATTGATAGAAGGCTCCCAAGATTAGAAGTCCAAGTATAAAACTAGAATTTATACAAATACAATAAGTCTAGAGGCAAAGAATTTGTCATATATACACAAACATAGGCAAAGAATCAAACATATATATACATATACACAAATATAAACACATATATATATGCCTGTGTGATACCAGAGCTTCTCTGAGGACTTTGGAGATACCCTTCTGACCCTCAATCCCAGGTCAGTTTGGTGTGTAATCTTAAAGTTATATTCTGAGAAGGTGGTTGATTTCAGCTCAGGGTTATTGAATCAGGACTCTCGATTCTACTTAATAGAGACATGAAGCTAGGACATAAGAGTGGTGAACTAACTCCACTCTTTTAGATAATGATAATGGGCCAGACAGAGAAACTCTATACAGAAATCAATATCTAATTTCAGTCAAACATATCTAATGGGCCAGGTATTGTTTCAGCTATTTTGTAAGTGCTAACCCATTTAGTCCACTCAAGGATTCTATGTGGGGGTACCATTATTATGACTACCTTCCGAAGAGGAACTTTAGGGTCATAAAAGCAAGAAAGTTTCCTGAGGTCATGTGATCTATAAAAGCCAGAGACTATATTCAAATCAAGGCAGCTAGATCTAGAGCTACCTTCCTAACTCTGGGTTCTACCACTGCCCAAAGACCTCTTCAAAGCCCTGGACTGTTGCATGGGGACTCTTAGTTCCTTGGTAATTAGAAGGGTACTCCACTCTGTTAGAGCAGATTTCTTAATCCCATCAACAGTTGTCTTCTACTTGATAGATTTTATCATAATGGTAACTAGATAATCATTTGGGTAATTACTTGTTTAATGTGTCTTTCTCCTGACAGTCTATATATAGTTAGCATAAGAGCAGAGACCAGATTTGTACATTTGTCCCTGCATCTACCTTCTGTAGGTGTGAATCCAACACATCAAGGGCGTCCAAGAAATTGTCAAAATTTTTTTAAAAGATGGATGGGGAGCCCTGGGTGGCTCAGTCTGTTGAACGTCCACTTTTGGTTTCAGCTCAGGTTATGATCTCGGGCCTGATGCACAGCATGGAGTCTGCTTGAGATTCCCTCTTTCTCTCTCTCTCTCTTTCTCTCCCCCTCTACTCCTCCCCCGCTCTCCCTCTTTCTCAAATAAATAAATAAAATCCTTAAAAAATAAAAGATGGATGATTGACTATTGTATTATCTATTGCTGCATAACAAATCATCCTAAAACTTAGTGGCTTTATACAAAAAACACATATTATCAAAAAAAAAAAAAACCCACATATTATCTTACAGCTGGCCATATTCCCTGGTTTGCGATCCCCATTATTCCTCTGCAGAGCACATCGCTCCAGTCTCTGCTTCCATCCTCACATCATCTTCTCCTTTGACTGACTTCTCCAGTATCCTTACAAGGACTGTTGTGTTGACCATGGACCCACCTGGATGATCCAGGATTATCTTCCCATCTCAACATCCTTAATTTATTCACACATGCAAAGTCCTTTGACCACTTAATGAAACATTTCCAGGTTCTGGGGATTAGGACACAGATACATTTGGGAGACCACTCTTCAGCCTACTACAGCCACACAAATTCCATTGATCCAAATAATACCCTAGGTGTTTCCAAATCATAGATTCCCCACTGAATACACACAACCAATGTGAAATTTTTTAACATCCTTTCTCCCACCCTCTGAGCTTCACAGAGTTTTATTTCGGGTTTTCTCATCAACAACATCATTATTATCACTCTGAAAAGGGCTTTGATCTCATCAAAGAACCTCATGGCCTAAAGGGACCTCAAATATCATCAAGTCAAGCACCAGTGGAATATTTATTCCTTTTGGTCTTCAAGCCTGGAGTTAGACACTGAAGCCCTTGAATTTCTTCTCAGTTTCTCACTCACTTTGTCTGCCTTACTTGCCATTAATGCCCTGGCAACTCACTCTGACACAGATTCTCTTTCTTCAGCAAAGTATGCCTCAAGAATTTCCAATTTGATATATTCAAGATCCCAATCAGAGCAAAAGATATAAAATTCCCAGTATGATTAGACTAAAAATCTGAAGTCCCTTCTGATCCTCAGTTGCTAGGATTGTTAAAGGTTTTCTCAGAATGATATTGATGCCAACTCCAATACAATATAAAATTGCATCATTTTTGACCAGAAATGATTTCACTTTAAAGAAATGACCGAACTGAAAATCATTAAATTCTTGTTCACTGTTGAATGAGGTGGCTAGAATGGTTCAAACTCCTAACACATAATTTGTGAGTAACGTTCAGTGATACATATGTTTAGATATCAGAAGTGTGGTAGAAAGAGCTGTGATTTAAGGCCCGAGAAATCTGGATTTGAATTTTAACAATGCAGTCAAGCTGGAGGAAAGTTATGCTAATTTCTCCAAACCTTTACTTCCTTATTGGAAAAATGAGAATAGTAATACACACATACAAGGATTGGGGGGAATTAGATGTGACAATGATATAAAGTAGCTAGCACTCCTGGCACACAGCAGACACTTGATAAACACTAATCTCAGTAATTCAACTAGCGTTTACCTTCTACTAAGTGCCAGAAACTAGGCTTGGCTCCAACCTTGGTCCCCTCCTCTTCACACTTATCACCCTTTAAAGCATAGAAGTAACCTGACTCTATTGACACTCAAGATCTTTGTTAAACAGGGTTAATGTACATAATAAGAGATAATGATTACCAAATACATTAACGATTAGCAGATTTACAGTTATAATGTAAAGGATAATTATTCTTTAACTTCCATAAGGCTCTAAGTTTATGGCTGTCATTATATGAAATTATACAATGTATGGAAGAAAAGTAATGGTTACACATGGCTGGCAATTCAGGCAGCCAATAATAACTGTTAGAATCAACGAGTTATTTATTTTTTTTTTTTTGGCTGAATAAGGTATGGTCCTTTATTTATTTATGTGATGTTTCTTTTTTCCCCAAATATGTTTATTTTATTTTTTCAGTGTTACAAGATTGATTGTTCATGCACCACACCCAGTGCTCCATGCTACACGTGCCCTTCTCAATACCCACCACCAGGCTCGCCCAACCCCCCACCCTCCTCCCCTCCAAACCACTCAGTTTGTTGCTCAGAGTCCACAGTCTCTCATGGTTCATCAGTGAGTTCTAAGGTCAAAGATACGCTCATTATTGAAATAGCAAAACATTAAAAATTAATTAAAAATGAAAATCCATCCTATTTGTGTAGTTGTTATAAATACATTCGTTACAATTTTCAACAGCGCTATTATCAAATTAACCAAAATCAAATTTAAAAATAAGAGTTTAGTAAAGTTTGAAATCAGGCAATGTGATGCCCCCAGCTTCGTTTTTCTTTTTCAACATTTCCTTAGCAATTCAGGGTCTTTTCTAGTTCCATACAAATTTTAGGATTGTTTGTTCCAGCTCTTTGAAAAAAACTGGTGGAATTTTGATCGGGATGGCATTGAAAGTATAGATTGCTCTGAGCAGTATAGACATTTTAACAATGTTTATTCTTCCAATCCATGAGCATGGAATGCTTTTCCACCTTTTTGTGTCTTCTTCAATTTCTTTCATGAGCGTTCTGTAGTTTCTCGAGTACAGACCCTTTACCTCTTTGGTTAGGTTTATTCCCAGGTATCTTATGGTTCTTGGTGCTACAGTAAATGGAATCACTTCTCTAATTTCCTTTTCCACATTTTCATTATTAGTATATAGGAAAGCAATTGATTTTTGTGCATTGATTTTGTATCCTAACACATTACTGAATTGCTGTATGAGTTCTAGTAGTTTGGGGGTGGAGTCTTTTGGGTTTTCCATGTAAAGTATCATGTCATCTGCGAAGAGAGAGAGTTTGACTTCTTCATTTCCAATTTGAATACCTTTTATTTCTTTTTGTTGTCTGATTGCTGTCGCTAGGACTTCTAGTACTATGTTGAACAAGAGTGGTGAGAGTGGGCATCCTTGACGTGTTCCTGATCTCAAAGGGAAGGCTGTCAGCTTTTCCCCATTGAGAATGATATTTGCTGTGGGCTTTTCATAGATGGACTTTATGATGTTGAGGAATGTTCCTTCTATCCCTATACTATGGAGAGTTTTAATCAGGAACGGATGCTGAATTTTGTCAAATGCTTTTTCTGCATCCATTGAAAGGAGCATGTGGTTTTTCTCTCTTCTCTTGTTG
>CM052809.1:31445181-31503389 GCA_028533885.1 Nasua narica
AGACACAAAAAGGTGGAAAAGCATTCCATGCTCATGGATTGGAAGAATAAACATTGTTAAAATGTCTATACTGCCCAGAGCAATCTATACTTTCAATGCCACCCCAATCAAAATTCCACCAGTTTTTGTCAAAGGGCTGGATTTCTAGCATTCTTATAAAGCTGGCAGATGTGGCTAACTGGGCCCACTTTCCTTCAGGAGGCTGGAGCTGCCTCGCGGTTGCCCTTTCGATGAGTCATGGACTCCTGCTTGTACCCAGAGCCCCCCGGCCTGGTTTGTCTACCTCACTGCATGTATAATTACCCAGCTCTGTGGTATTTGACTTTATAATTCTTGCCTGATCTAGATTTCTGGAAACTCCCAGGAAATAAAACCCAACAAAGAAGCGGACACTCTCCCAGCTCAACTCAGACATCTGCCCTAGTCATGTCTTCGGTTTTGTGCAGTCTTGTCCTTCCTTTGAGAAGGGAGTGAAATGTAACATGGCAACAACACTCATGGGATGAGAACAGGAGGAGGTGGAAGAGGAGGAAGAGGGAAAGAGGAGGAGGAAGGAGAAGAGGAGGAGAAGGAAAGGGAAGGTGGAGAGGGAAAGATTGGAGGCAAGTATTGACCCTGTTGGAGGCCAACATGGTGCCTTTTTTATAGCAAGCTCACTTAGTCCTTGACAACCCAACATGGAAACATTATTCAATCTTGTCAATTCTGTCAAAACACAATCACTCTTTTGGGAAAAAAAAGATCAGTCAGTAAAAAATACATTAGCCGATCCTACTTTTTTGTCCTAATTGACCATTACCCTTCATGCTCACAATTACTTTAGTGAAAAAGACAGCTTTATTTCTAGGATAATTAAATAAAGGATCTTGCTAGTCTGGTCGTAGACTGTAAAATGGAGCTTTCTTGCTTCATTTATGAACTTGCATCAAGTAACTGAGGTGGCTATGTGAGAACCTGGGTGACAGAGGAGAAAGCAGACCAGAAACAGCATGGCCCCATCATCAGTATTCAGAGTTAAAAGGCTTGAAAATGAATTAACTGTGATTTATTCAGGGTTCCCAGAGTAATTCATTCCCATTTCCTTCACTCCTGAATAATGAGCTTCATATCTTTTTGAGTGGATAATATTTCTAAAATGATCTGATAATTTATTTCACATTGTCTTTGTATAATAATTCCCTTTTGTATTAAAGCTATATCCACAAAGGAATAAATAAATGGATAAAATCCTTTGGACCAGACTCCTGTGCTGCACAATGAGCTCACGGACATTGAAGAGACCCGGGTCATTGCTTCAGCTCTGCCATCAACCACTGAATGACTCGGCACAGTCATTCTCCCTCTCTGGGCCTCAGTATTCCCATCAAGCAAAAATTGTGAATGAGGCAGTTCCCCAGATATTCTGCAGCTGTTATCTTTTCAGAAGCAAAGAGTTGTGGGAAGGGTCCCTAAGTTGAAGACAGGCCAGTACCACTGAGGATGAACACTTGAGCAGATAAAACAGTAGTATGAGTTTCTCTCTGTATTTCTGTACATAAAAGACCTCCTACTCAGTTGTTTGATTGATTGTTAAATTAATTAATCTGATTAATTAATTTGATTGTTTAATTAAGATAAAAAATATAGTTAATCCAAGAAATCATAAGGAATAATATAAACCTTAAGTATTTTAACATACGTAAATGTTCATTTATTTCCCAATTTTTCACAGGCCAAAACCTTCTCTTTGGTTTTGAGTCTGCTAATTGTAGTCACCCATTAGGAATTCTCCATGATTTTCAGTTTTGATTTGTTTAAAGGGGCACAAGAACTTAAAAAACTTTGAAAAGCAACATAACTTATAAAATTCTTCTAGAGTTTTATAATTCTGTAACATTTTCTGATTGTCTCTCACCCACACCTAACTTACTCATCACATTTTCTAGTTGCTTCCCTTTATCAAGACTCCAAAGAAGTCAACTTTTTTTTAAACAAGAATCAACACTGTTCCTGCCTTTTTCATTAGTTAACATATATATTTTTTAGTTTTCATTTAAATTCCACTTAGTTAATATACAGTGTAATATTAGTTTCAGGTGTACAATTTAAGTGATTCAACACTTACACATAGCCCCCGGTGCTCATCACAAGTGCAGTCCTTCATCCCCATCACTTACTTAACCCATCTCCTCATCCATCTCTGGTAACCATCAGTTTGTTCTCTATAGTTAAGAGTCTGGTCTCCTAGTTTGCCTCTCTTTTCTTCCCCCATGATCATCTGTTTTGCTTCTTAAATTTTACATCTGAGTGAAATCATATGATATTTGTCTTTCTCTGACTTAGTTTCCTTAGCATAATACTCTAGCTCCATCCACATCATTGCAGATGGCAAGATTTCATTCTTTTTTAAGGCTGAGTACCTTAAAAATACCACAATATATACCACATCTTTTTTATCTATTCATCTGTTGATGGACATCTGGGCTCCTTCCATAATTTGGCTGTTGTGGATAATGCTGCTACAAATATTGGGGTACTTGTACCCCTTTGAATTAGTATTTTTGAAACGTTTGGATAAATACTTAGTAGTGCAATTGCTGAGTCATAGGGTAGTTCTATTTTTAACTTTTTGAAGAATCTCCACACTTTTCTCCAGAGTGGTCGCACCAGTTTGCATTCCCACCAACATGGTAAGAGGGTTCCCCTTTCTCCCCATCCTCACCAACACCTATAGTTTCCTGTATTTTTAATTTTAGCCATTCTGACTAGTACGAGGTGATATCTCATTGTAGTTTTGATTTGCATTTATTTCCCTGATTATGAATAATCTTTCAGATTATGAATAATCTTGAGCATCTTTTCATTTCTCATTGTTCTGTTGGTCAACTAGATGCCTTCTTTGGAGAAATATCCATTCACATCTTCTGTCCATTTTTTTTTAACTGGATTGTTTGTTTTTTGGGTGTTGAGTTTTATAAGTTCTTTATAGACTTTGGATACTAACCCTCTATCAGATATGGCATTTGCAAATATCTTCTCCCATTCTGTAGGTTGCGTTTCAGTTTTGTTGATTCTTTCCTTCACTGTGCAGGAGCTTTTTATTCTGATGTAGTCCCAATAGGTTATTTTTGCTTTTGTTTCCCTTGTCTCAGGAGACATTATCTGGAAAAATGTTGTTATGGCTGATGTTAGAGAAATTATCCTCTCTTTTAGAATTTTAATGGTTTCCTGTCTCGCATTTAGGTCTTTAATACATTTTGAGTTTATTTTTGTGTATTGTGTAAGAAAATGATCCAGTTTCATTCTTTTGCATGTTGTTATCTAGTTTTCCCAGCACCATTTGTTGAAGAGTCTTTTTTCCATTAGCTACTCTCCCCTGCTCTGTTTAAGATTAATTGACCATATAATTGTGGGTTCATTTCCGGGTTTTCTATTCTGTTCCATTGATCTATTTGTCTATTTTTCTGCCAGTCACAAACTATTTTGATTACTACAGCTTTGTAATGTAACTTGACATCTGGAATTGTAATGCCTCCAGCTTTGCTTTTCTTTTTTAAGGTTGCTTTGACTATTCAGGGTCTTTTGTGGTTCCAAACAAATTTTAGGATAGTTTGTTCTAGTTCTGTAAAAAAATCCTGTTGGTATTTTGATAGAGGTTGCATTAAATGTGTAGATTGCTTTGAGTAATACAGACATTTTATCAATATCTGTTCTTCTAATCCATGAGCATGGAATATTTTTCCATTTCTTTGTGTCATCTTTAATTTCTTTTATCAGTATTTAATAGTTTTTAGAGTACAGATATTTTACCTCTGATATTCCTAGGTATATTATGGTTTTTGGAAAAAGATGGAATGCTGCATGGATCTGTGAGTCATCCTTGCACAGGGGCCATGCTAACCTCTGTATCATTCCAATTTTAGTATATGTGTTGCTGAAGCAAGTACTCATTAGTTAATATTTAATTACATTATGAAATTATAACTGTATGTGTATTTGGCATGAACAGGTTTGGGAACAAACATTACAATGTTTGGTAAGTACAAAACTCAAATGGAGTGCGTAGATGTACTAGACTCAGGCATACTGGATATTAGTTGTCAGCATGCTGCCCGTTTGCTTACGTCAGTTAAGTGGAGGTGGATCAGTAGGACCTCCCACTGAATGTTTTATCAATTCAGGTTATTTGCAAGCAACTAAAACCAAATTAGCAAACTTAGGCAAAAAGAGAAATTTATTGGATGGATCTGAAATGACGTAGCAAACTGAAGAAAAAGCTAAATAACTAGTTCTCAGAAAGATGGGGGCTAGGGAAGCACTGGGTATCTTGGGAGCAGGCAATGGACAGTCTCTTCCCGGTTTATCACTGGATGAACTGGCTCCAATGATTTTTCATCTTCATGTCACACTAAGATCTGAATGTCCACGAGAAGGACTCTCACTGGCTTATATATTACATGGACTCTCCTCAACCAAGGAATAATAGACTCTGGAAAGGATCCTCTCCCAAGAATGCATGCATTGGGGTGGGATCATTCTCCAGATGGGGTGCTACAGGCAGAGGAGGGGGAATGCACATAGTGACTGGTAAGTGTGGGCAAGAAATCACAGTAACCAGAGGGAGATTGAGAGCCCTAGAAGTTAGATCTGATTCTATGCAGAAGAAGGCAGAAGGTGTTAAGAATACAAGGAAACCTATAGATGCTGGCTGTTGCCTTATGCTTTGACATATTTGCCAGCAGCTCTCAAGGCTTCTGGAACTCTGAGTGAAATGTGCCCATTTCTTCCACCACCCAGATTGTTCCAGCTGAGAGTAGGTGTGGATGTCTGGATCCAGGCCCCAGTTTGTCACTACAGGATCTTGGGTAAGCCATTGCTTCTAAATACCCCAGTCTCTTTATACACGATATGAAAGAGCCTTCTAGATGTAATGTTTTGTCATTTCTATATCTGGGCACATCCCCTTTCTTCATACATTTGAGTATAATTCAGCAAAAACAGATATACCTCTATATTGTTTGACAGAATTATTTTGCATGCCAGTAAATTAATTAAAGTGAAAGCTGTACTTTGGTTTCAGTGGAACTGTATCAGATGTAAATATGTATGTAATATGTAAATTAATATGTAAATATTAATACATAATATATAAATTAAAATACCAATAAAAAGCATTAAAACACATGCTGCCACTCATTTGCACCATATACTAGTTAGCTGGCTAATACGCTAGACTTCTTTTTTCAAGTTGCTTTTCTATTCTTTTATAAAGATAAGTACACAAGAGATTTCTGCTTCTGCCATGAATTCTTTTTTAATGGCTCCTCCACCCCCATCCCCAGTGACTCATTTTCTTATTCTATTTCATTTGTTTGCTTGTTTGTTTTTCAGTACGCTGGGTTTGGTTTGCTTCCTTTTACTGACAATTTGAAGGAGATTCTCAAGATGGTTTCCTGCAGTGTTCAGACTGCAAGAGATGCATTGGTTTCTTTCAGAAAACTACTCTGAGGTGACTACTGAGGATCTTACACCCACTCTAGGCTTTGTACTGTGATACCCCAAGAACTCAGACCCTACCCAGGATAAAGGAGAGAAAACTCTACTACCTGGCAAGATGGGAGCTCAACATTGAAATTAAATCTTGTCACAAACAGAAATATTACTTGTGCCCTTGAGTTTATGGACTGAGAGATTTAGCCAACAGAGATTTGAACTTTATTTAGTTGATGAAAGAGAGCTAAGCAAGGCAAGTGACAAGTCAAATATTCATCTGAGAAAAGTCACTTTGGCAGCTACATGGAAGATAAATGGAAACGGAGAGAGAGAAAAGGAGTGGAGGCCAGTTGGTTGAATCAATAGGCTAGAATGGACAGAATGCGGAGGAGGAAAGCTAACTCATCATTTACCCCTTCACCAAACTCGTTTCTTTTCTATTGGGACATATGGCTAGTCTACCTTTTCCAGCCTTCTTGCCAGCTGGGGCAATGTTATTCAAGTTGGACAAAAGGAATGTGGGCAGAAGTGAGGTACACCCCCCATATGAACCTACTACTCATGCCCTCTTTTCTCCAGTCCACCAGCCAGATGTGTAGACACCAGGGTGACCTGGCAACCATGTGTGGATGGAGGAGCCTCCATGGGGCTGGGTCCATGAATGACTTCATGGATACATACAGACACACACCCCTCAACATGAGAGCAAGAAATAAATTTCTATTATGTTAAGATGCCAAAATTTCCAAGTTCATTTGTGCTATAGCTCATGTCATCATTACTAATGTAATCCTTAAAGCTCTCTG
This sequence comes from Nasua narica, assembly GCA_028533885.1. NCBI lineage: Eukaryota > Metazoa > Chordata > Mammalia > Carnivora > Procyonidae > Nasua > Nasua narica. Next base: position 31,451,460 of record CM052809.1, read on the forward strand.
GTTAGAGTGGAGCTCAGTCCTCTGCATGCACTGTTGTGTAACCCCTCTACCCCTATCCACACCTTCTTTATAAGAAAAAAAAGGAAAAGAAGAAAGAAAAAAATACATGTGACACATCATTTCACCCTCCAGAGCTAAGGACATGTAATGATTTGGTATATTTTCTCTCATTCGTTTTTCCCCCCTATAGCAAAAAAAAAAAGGTTATCCTTAGTTTGTTCAGATATTAAATTTTTCATCCAGTGACTTCTTTACTGATTCCCCCTTCATTGTATGTTTGTGTGTCAGAAACTCTGCTCAATGCTACAGATTAAAAGAACAGACATGACACAGCTTTTGTCCTCAAGGAAACTATAGCCTCATGGAGGAAAGAGATGCCTAAGGAGGTAATGACTAAGAAAATGATACAGAAAACATGTCAGCAGAGTGACACAGAAGGGAATCAAGCAAGCCAAAAGGAAAAGCCCCGAACATATTTAAAAAAAAAAAGTTTACTGAGTTCTTTCTATATGTTAGGGACTGATCTAATCACCTTTGAGATGTAAACTAATTTATTTATTTTATTTTATTTTTTACCATTTTATTTTCTTTTTTGAAGTATAGTTGACACAGAATATTACATTAGTTTCATGTGTGCAACATAGTGATTTGACAGATCTATACTTTATGGTATGGTCACCACAAATGTAGCTACCATCTGTTACCACACAACACTATTACAGTATCATGGACTACATCCCCTTAGTCCCCACCGTACCTCTTATCCTGGTGACTTATTTATTCTATAACTAAAGCCTGTACCTCCCACTGCTCTTAAACCACGTTTATCATCCTTCAACCTCCCCACCCCACCCTGCCATGCTTTGGTAACTACCAGTATATTCTCTGTATTTACGGTCTGTTTTTGTTTCTTTTCTTTTTTCTTTTCTTTTCTTTTTCTCTTTTCTTTTCTTTTTTATGTTATGTTAGTCACCATACAGTACATCATTAGTTTTTGATGTAGTGTTCCATGACTCATTATTTGCGTATAACACCCAGTGTTCATTGCAATACGTGCCCTCCTTAATGCCCTTCACCAGGTAACTCATCCCCCCCCCGCCCCAAGAAACCCTCAGTTTGTTGCCCAAAGTCCATAGTCTTTCATGGTTCATCTCCCCCTCCGATTCCCCTCCTTCGTTTTTCCCTTCCTTAAGGGGAATCCTCTTAGATCGTTGGTGTGAATGCAAGTTGCTACAGCCACTTTCGAAAACAGTATGGACGTTTCTCAAAAAGTTAAAAATAGAGCTACCCTATGACCCAGCAATTGCACTACTGGGTATTTATCCCAAAGATACAGATGTAGTGAAAAGAAGGGGCACATGCACCCCAATGTTCACAGCAGCAATGTCCACAACAGTCAAACTGTGGAAGGAGCCGGGATGCCCCTCAAGAGATGTAAACTAATTTAATCCCATGAGATACATGGCCCAGTATCTCAAAAAATGTTCAGTAACTTGCCCTTTGTCCAGGGTCTTGCTGAGAAGGAGTTCAGCAGTCGTGTGTGTGTGTGTGTGTGTGTGTGTGTGTGTGTGTGTGTTCAGAGTTGGCTTAGAAGAGATTCAAAGACAGATGTTGGGAAAGACAGTTACATGTGAGAAACTAAAAGCAGGATTATGGTCACCTGGTGATGCTGAGATAGAACAACTGCCCCAGTCCTTTGGATCTTCCTACATTTCTAGTGGCCACCTGACGTAGACTAGTCTCAGGATGTGAGACTCTAAAGAGAATCAGGCAGAGCTTACAAATTTTGCACAGGCAGAGGAAGACTGCTCATTGGAGGTGTGACTTTTGACATCATATTGACTCCACTAGCTACTAACTGTGACCCAAGTGGTGTTCTAGAATCAAAAATACTTGCAAACTAGCAAACTCATCCCTAGAGCCTGGAGCTGGCAGAAATGAAGCAGGATATGAAAAGAGACAGAAGGACCTCCTTTCTCTCCAGTGATGACAGCTGAAAGCTCTATCACATCCAGAGGGGACATGCATTTTCATAAATCCAAAGCCTAAATGCTGATTAAGGAATTAGGGGCCTGTGATACTTCATTGATGAGTTAGAGGAAGAAGTGACATTGGGGAGAGGGTAGGTTTTCAGACCTGTAAACAAACTCGGCATGAATCCATCCTTAAATCAGCAATAAGGCAGCCTCTCAAACTTGCAATCTTCACACAAAAATCATGGAGATGAATGATCTCAAGAAAGCATCCACACCAACCCCCCCCAATTTCTTTTTCCCCTTTCCTTTCTAAGTTCCACCCTACATTTCCTTCATAGTTTTTTAATTAAAATCTCAACTATCCCCATCTGGAGCCCTTGCTACTGCCTGATATTCTTGCCCTTTCTGCAGATATAATGAAAAGGTCCACTTTCTCCCCCAGCCCCAAGATGGATAAATGTGATAGGAGTGGCTATTTCACTTAACCACCACTTCTGGAAATTCGTACTTTCACATTTTTCCTGCCTACTGTAGATCTTACATTGAAAGCAGGCATTGCAACAGCCTTGTTTGGAGAAAGAGACCGGAACACCAGTGGGCTGTTGAAATATGCAGAATTTGGGGGTATGAAGAAACTCTAGAAAGCCATAGTCACTCGACGGCCCAGGAGAATCTCAAAGGGGAACCTGCGTACCTCACTTAAGCAGGGTTCGTCTTAAGCCATTGTTGTTCCAACATTAAGGGAGGCTGTAGAATTCCAGTTTCAAGTGAATATTTATTACATGAAGTTGCCTCACAATACTTTCTACACTCTTACAAGGTTTGCTTGGTTCTTTCTTTCCCAAAGTATGTGGTGAATACATGTCCCACCTGCTGATACGTGAGGTTGTTGAAAGTGGTTCATGGACAGAGCATTTAATAACACTGAATCACAGAAGGCAAACATTATTCTCTTTTAAATAGTCTTTCAGTCTCTCTTTGGGCTTCAAGGTGAAAGCCTCTGTGCTGGTGTACCCTTAATGGCTTTCCAACGAGAGCTAATCTGCTTTTTGCTAAAGGAAGAACAAGCCTCAGTCAAGCAACAGAATATTTTTAACAGATTTCTTGAGGTATAATTGACATAAAACAAACTGTATATTTAAAGAGTATAATTTGAAATGATGTGTATACACCCCGAGACCATTACCACAATCAAGTTAATAAATATTTCCACCACCCTCAAAATTTTCCTTGTGACCCACTGTGATCCTTTCCTCCCACACCTCATAATTTCCATCCCCTTCACAGGTGACTCTTGACCTTCTTTCTGCTACCATAAAGCAGTTTTTTTTTTTAGAACTTTGTATAAATTTAAAAATAGAGTGTGTACTCTTTTTTTTTTTAGTCTTGTTGCTCTCACTTAACATATTTATTTTGAGATTCATCCAACATGACCGTTAGGTTAACAGTCCATTCCTTTTTATAGCTGGGTAGTATTCCATTATATGAATATACCACAATATGTTTACCCATTCACCTGCTGATGGACATTTGTTTCCAGTTTGGAGCTATTACAAATAAAGCTACTATGAACACTTGTGTTCAAGCCTTTTCTTTTCTTTTCTTTTCTTTTCTTTTTTTTTGGTTCAAGTCCTTTCAACTTCAGCTATTATGGTAGGTATGTAGTCATGTCACACTATGGTTTTAAATTGCATTTCCCTAATGAATAATGATGTCGAACATATTTTGTTAGGCTTTGTTTGCCATCTGTTTATCTTCTGTGGTGAGGTGTCTTTTCAAAATGTTTGCTAATTTAAGAAATTTGTTGCCTCCTTATGATGGAGTTTCAGAGTTCTTTATCAATCTTGGAAATAAGTACTCTATTAGGTATACAATTTGCAAATATTTTTCTCAGTCTGTGGCTTATCTTCTCATTTTCATAAGAGTGCTTTGTAAAAGTTTTAAATTTTGACAAATTAACTTTGCCCCATTTATCAATTTTTTTTCTTTTATATGTTGTACTTTTCATGTCTTACTTAAGAAATCTTTGCCTAAGCCCAGGTCAAAGAGATTTTCTCCTATTTTTTTTCTCCTAGACATTTCATAGCTTTAGATTTTATATTTAAGTCTATGATCCATTTTGAAATGATTTTTGCTTTTGCTTATGGTATAAGGTATGAATTGAAGTTCTTTTTTTTTTAATAAGATACTCAATTGACCTATACCATTATTGAAAACATTATACATTCTCCACTGAATGACCTTCACATCTATGTCAAAAATCCTTGTCCATCTACCTGTGGATCTATTTCTGAATTCTCTTCTACTTCCATGATCTATATGTTTATCTTTATGCCACTACTACACTGTCTGGCTTACCATAGCTTGATCTAGAGGTCCTTCACATTTCCATATAAATTTTAGAATCTGTTAATTTTAATCAAAAGACCTGATGGGATTTTGTTTGGACTGCAGTGAATCTATAGATCAATTTGAGAAGAACTGACTTCCTAACAACATTAAGCTGTCCAATCCAGGACCAGCAACTTTTTCAATTTGTTTAAGTGATCATACCAAAACCAATCTTTGTGTAAATCCACATTCCCACCTAGTATTTTTCTTCTTCCTGAAGGACTTGTAATATTTCTTGTAGGGAAGGTCTACTGTGATGAATTCTTGCAACTTCTGTAGGCCTAAACATGTCTTTTTAATTAATTTTTTTATGTTAAAGGCTTTGATATTTATTTTAAGAATGGCTATAAACTATCAATAGAGATTTACTGTGCCTTTATTTTTGAAAGTTATTTTTCCTTGGTAAAGATTTCTAGGTCAACAGTACTTTCAGTATTTTAAAGATGGTTCTCAGGTGTCTTCTTGCTTCTACCATATTCAATGAGAAATACGCTGACATTCTTGTTTTTGTTCCTCTCTGTGTACCATGCTTTTTTTCTTCTGGTTGCTTTTAAGATTTTCTTTTTTATCGCTGGTTTATAGCAATTTGATTATAATGTTCCCTAGTATAGTTTTCATTGAGTTTCTTAGATCTGTGAGTTTATAGTTCTTAACAAATTTAGAATATTTGGGGCCATTATTCTTTATTTTTTCCTATCCCCTTTTGTCTCTTATCTCCTTTATGGACTCTAAACAAATATATTAGGCTGCTTAAACTTGTCCCACAGCTAACAGATGCTCTTTTCATAAAAAAACAGAACAAAACAAAAATTCCCAAAAACCCAACTCTACTTTGCTCCATTTTGCTTGTCATTACTATTGTTATGCCTTTAAATCCATGGATCTTTCCTTTTTCAATGTCTAATGTGTCATTAATCCCATTGGTATATTCCTCTTCTTACACACTGTGATTTTCATTTCTAAAAGCTCAATTTTAATCTTTTAAAAAATTGTATGATATATTTTTATTATCTCCTTTGTCTCTAGTTAACTTTTTAAAAATACAGAATATAGTTATAATAACTGTTTTAATGTCCTTCTCTGCTAATTCTAACATCAATGTCAGTTCCAGGTTGGTTTTAATTGATTGCTTTTTCTCCTCATCATAGTGTGTGTTTAGTAACTTTTTTAGATTCATTGCAAAACATTGTGAATTCTACCTTGCTGGGTGCCAAATATTTCTGTATTCCTGTAAATATAATTGAGTTTTGTTCTAGTCACAATTAAGCTATGTGGAAACAGTTTGATTCCTTTGGGGTTTGCTTTGAAGATTTGTTAAATGATACCAGAGCAGTGGCCACTCTAGGGATATTCACCACTTCCAAGGCAAGATCTTCTGGGTCATCTATGCAATAACTTGTGAATCATGAGGTTTTCCAATCTGGCTAATAGGAGTGGGCATGATACTTGACCCTGTGTGAGTCCCAAGCACTATTTCCTCTAATTGTTTGGGGGATTATCTCCCCATCCTCATAGGTTCCTTCTATTCATGTGTTGGGCTGTGCTCTGCTGAAGGCTTAAGGGAGAACTTTCACATATCTCTGGGGATTATTTCAGTGTAGCTCTCTCCTCTCTGATTTGTGTCTTCTTAATCCTTAGCCTATTCTCCCTGGACTCTCAGCAACATTTCTTCCATTCGGGGAGATTCCTGGGTTTTGCCTGTGTTCCTTTTCCTGTACTGCTGCTTGGATACTCTAAACAGTAAGCTGGAGCAACTGTCAGGCTCACTTCACTTGTTTCCCTTTCTCAGAGATAACTGTCCTTTGTTGTCTGGTGTTCAGTGTCCATTTTGGTTATTTGAGGCATGAGGGTGGCCATGGTCCCTACCACATCTTGGCTGGGAACACAAGTGTGTAGCTAGAATTTTAATACTACTATTTTACTTCATCATATTTATTTCTGTGGCTACCTTCTATTTATGGTCGTTGATATTGATTTTCTGTTTGGAATAGGTAATGTAATTTTCCTTGTTAAGTAAATCAGTTTAAGTAAGGTCAATTTTAAGAAAAATAGTAAATAATAATAAGGGTAGTAAAGAGATATGAGATATGAGTAAGCGATAAGATACGATGGGAATTTAGGAAAAGAATGCCCACGTTTATTTATAAGATCTAGGTAATGCTGGGTATTGTATTCATCAAGAGCTGGCTCAGGAAAGTTGGCTCAAAACGTCTACCGGCTTAAATCTGTTAGAGCTTATGGGTGATGTTGAGGATCACAGAAGTCCTGGTTTTCAAGACAACCAGATTTCATGAGGGTTTCCAGTATAAAAGAAGGGGATTTGCAGGCACTAGCTGATATATCCTCTCTTTTTTATGACATGTACTCCAGATAAGTAGCACTTTTCATACAAGAGATGTTCATTAAAGATTCTTTTTTTTTTAAAGATTTTATTTATTTATCCGACAGAGAGAGAGATCACAAGCAGGCAGAGAGACAGGCAGAGAGAGAGGGGGAAGCAGGCTCCCCACTGAGCAGAGAGCCCGATGGGCTCCCCTGGGCTCCATCCCAGGACCCTGAGATCATGACCTGAGCCAAAGGCAGATGCTTAACCCACTGAGCCACCCAGGCGACCCTCGTTAAAGATTCTTGAAGGGAATTGATCAGACACTATGCTAGGTAATGGTCAGTCAATTTACAGGCTAAATAATTCTGAAAAAATTGAGGGAGCTGTTTGGTTTGCTGTGACATGCAAAGACAGTCACTTGCTTTTTAACTTTTAGTTTGGTGGTAGGTCTCACCAAACAAAACCAGGACCATACATTCTCATTTAAATGAGTAACATACACCAGCTTCTGTTGGCACTGTTGCTGCCCCAGACACAGCAAATAAACCAGCTGTGACCCCTTAGAGACCAGCTCTGCTAATTGATGGAAACAAAAATTGCTGTTCTGGCTCTATCTAGGGACTGAGCGTGTAGAGAAAACCTAAATTTACTTCTGGCCTTGATATAAACTCATGTGCTTGCCACTGGCTGGTATAAATGAAAATGTCGTCCTCACAGTCAGCCTGCCTATAATGATTTATCATGCTTGCCATTCTCGCTGTTGTCAGAACTCTATCCCCCAAATAATATGCAAACACCAACTTCTGCAGAAGTCAGTAATGATGCAGGTTTATCAGCCTAGAAGGTCAGCCTATATTATAGAGCAGACAATTTGGGTTGATTAGAAGCCTTAAACACTGATAGCAACTCGAACATCTATTATTGTTTAAAACAAAACAAGAAAAGCCAGTGGCTTCTCTCTCCTGCGATTTATTCCTTGAGGGTATGGTCAGAAAGATAATTACATCAGATTGTCCAGAATCGCAGGCCTGTGGCATCAAGCATCTGCCTGCTTGCATCAGGAAGTGCAAAGGAACACAAGGGCTGTGTGGCAGGACAGGAAAGGCAGAGAAAACATCGAAGCTGGGTAGGGATGGTAAAGTCAAGGCAGGGAAGGTTGTGGAGACAGAAAACCCGGCTTTGAATCTGGGCCCCATTATCATTTACTGGCCCCCAGACCCAGGCAGGTATGGTGACCCCCTCTCAGACTCAGTTTTCTGCCTGTAGAATAAGGGAAGTAGCATTTACCTCACAAGTTGTTGAGGATTAAATAGTATAATGAACACACAACCCTTTTAAACCAAAAGTCATTTGGGAAATACCAGGTATTAATTATACGCATAGATAGACCTTTGAAATCTTGTAGATGGAGCTTTGGAAAATGGTAGAAACTTCCGCACTTCAAAAACCTTTGTGCTCCTTGAAATGCTGTGAATGCTGGCAGGACAATACTATGAGCAGGCAAAGTCTGGGGCATCTAAGTCCCAGGCTTGATTGCTGTGTCTGCCACTTCCCAACTAGGTGATACTCATCAGTAAAAGGGAAATCTTAAGAGGAGCTCCTTAAAGGGTTACTGCAAAATTAAATGAGATAAACGAGTTAGGCTACACAATTATTGGGATTATCTGTTCTGAGTGTCATGAATAATGTCTTTCATGCGAAGAATCACTTGAAGATCTGAAATTATCTGAATTGAATGGAGGAAATTATATACCCACAAGTATGGCTATTCCATAGGATTTAGGATAATTTCTAGTGACATTTAAGACCTGTCTATATTAGAGACGTCTCACTACCCACAGCCATCACACTTCAAGCAAATTCTGTCCACCAGCCACAATCACCCCACCTCTATTATCACCAAGCAGTAAATTATTTTTTTGCCTTCGTGGAGAAACAGATCCTCCAATGCCTGTCATCTGGGCGGTCTCTGCAGTCTCCCATATGTCGCACACAAGAGTGAAAACCCCGCTCACTGTCCTTTTTCAGCAGGGATAACACAATTGCCTATTTCTTAAGTACGCAACTGTTCGACCGGGTCAGACTCCCTTTACTTTAGAATGTCAGGCAGCTATTAAATTTGCGCTCTGCCATCAGCCTCAAGTCCCTTCCCTGAGGACTCGGTATGGGAAACTTTCTCCCCTCCCTGTGAGCTGTACTGGGCTCATTATTGAATTTTCTGCTGGCGAGTAAGGAAATCAAGGAGACATGAGGTGATTTCAAAAGTACATGTTCCTCATCCTTTTTGGCAGAGTCTAAGAGGAGAGAAAGAACAACTAGATCATTTTAGGATTTTATTTTATTAAGAGAAAATTAGTGGTCTCTACAGAATGATTCACATTTGAAAAAAAAATTCGACTTACAGTAATTCCAGTGATTCAAGTTAGTTTTGTCATCAGTGAAAATATCAGCTGAGACCTCCAGGACCTGGAGTTCATAACAGGAGGGAAAGGAGGGAACAGGAAGTCAGGCACCAAGTAGATGGAGCCATGTGCCCCGGTAAAATAGGACCGAGTTCATCCCATCTTGCAGGATGGAAGATTTTGCTCAGTGCTATGATTTCACTTCTAATCCCCGCTACTCCTCATAACACAGCAGCGTAAACTGTGTTACTCCCTCGGGTCTCTTCAGACTAGGTCCAGAGTGGCAGTTTCTTATTACCACTCCCCAGGCCCTGAGCAGGACATTTTATATTCAAAATTTACTTAAGCCTCTTGATACCACTGAGGAAGCATTCTTATCACCCTATCTTATAGAAGGAAAGGTGGAATTGAGCATGGAAAGTAGTGTGTTCCCTGTTGGCAGCTAGGGAACAGTGGGGCTGGTATACAAACCAGGTCTGTGCTCTTCAGTGTCAGGGTGCGAGGCCTTGCTAGAACCATCCTCTTGCTACAGCCCTACTTACCCTCTCAGGTTCACCTGGAGGGCTCCCTTCTGCAGGCAAATCTCAACTACTCTCCTTCTTTAAAATCATTGGTAATTTGTTACTATCCAACATTCATTTCAATATCCGCAGCCTGTATTGTGCTTAAATCTCTGAAACTCTTTTCTTTATCTCAACCAGTTTAACACTTTACCAGATATATTCATCCATCTGCCCATCCATCCATCCATCCATCCACTTTTTCATTCCTTCAATATCCCCTGATAAATACCACCAGCCCATACTCTCTAGGCACGGAGTTAAGTGCTTGGAATATCTGGTGAACAAAACAGACATGGTTTTTCCCTTCATCAAGCTTACAGTCCCGCAGAAGAGAAGAGGAAAATTAATCCAATAATCACACACATAAAACTACCAACTGTGCCAATAAATAAATGCAAGAAGTTGTGAGTGTACCTAGCAGTACCACCGAAGTGCTGTGGGCCAAGAATCGAAGGATGAGCAATAACAGCTTTTACTTCCTGAGTGTTTATTACATGCCAAGGCTTTGTTCTGAGCATGTTTCACGTAGTAACTCATGGAATTCTCAACACATCCCTACCTGTTACTTTCCAGAACCAGTCTTCTCAGCAGTACCCCAAGCACTGGCTATCTGTGAAGCAGAGGGGAAGCCTCCCAGAGCAGGAGTAGAGGCTGCAGAGTGGTTGGAGGTGGAGGCATGGCAAGCAGAGGCGAATGGCACTGGATGAAACCAGAGAGGTGGGGAGGGCCCATGCTGAGGGTCTGGCCCCATTGCTAGGAGTTTTGAGAAATCACTGTATTTTTCTCAAGCCAGGGAGGTTACACAATTAAATGTTAAAGAGTACTTTGGCTGCTGTGGGCACTGGAATGTGGGAGAGCAGGGTGGTGTGAGGAGACTGGCTGGGACACCACTGCTGTCCTCCGGGGGACAGCCTGCCCTAGAGTGGCCCCCCGGAAATGGAGCCACATGGTCAGATTCAAGTACATATGGGTAGACCAGTAACAGACTCCAATTAGATATACGAGACTCACATAGATTTATATGACAAAATATAGTTTTTAAATTTGTATTCACTCTGACTGGCTTTGGCCTATGTCCTCAAGTCCCTGAGGAATATGCTTTTCACTCCTTAGTTACAAGTCCTTCTGGCGGGGAAGTTTGGGAGGTGGCATTTATTACAATCATAGATTCCTGGGGGGCTTCAGAGCTTGAGACACATACAACCAACCGGCTAGTTGATGTTACTTGGTAATGAACCCAGGAGCTGAGAAAAACTGAATTCAGGAAGCCCAGCACTTTCATTGGGTCAGTGTTTCAGTATGCAAATTAAAAAAAAACCAAATGCCTTAAATCCTCCAAGCTCTGAGGGCAGGTTCAAAGGGTGATTTCAAAAGCCTTTTACAACTAGGAGGTACAAGTTCTGTTGTGATAACACACCCATAAACATATGAGAACCACATAGATTTAATATATTAAGCTACCCCTTGAGATTTTTAAACTAAATGGAAAAGTGCTAAGGGCCAAACATTCTTGTTTGCAAGTATTACAGATTTCATCAGGGATTGGATTAAAAAAAAAAATGAGAAACACAAGAAGGATCCCCCCACTAGTATATACATGTAACTATATTACATGCACTCACACACATCTACAAAATGAAGTGGACAGCTAAAGCATTTGTCCACTTAATTATTACCCCCAATACCATCAGATCAGACCCCTGAAGTAAACATACTTTGATTTTTTGCAAATGTATCTTCTGTTTCATTTCTGGGAGGTGGTGTCTAAATTTGAGTCATTGAGCAAGGGTATCTTAAATCTATTCAGAGTGACTGGATTGTTTGGGGACTGAAAGAATATTATTCATAAAACACAGAAGCTGAGAATGGTGTTTCTGCTTGCCTGCTTGCAAATACAGGGCATGGAGAATTTACAAAGGATCAAGAGTTTCTTACTGAGTTACACCCCTAAAGCCACATGTGACCACAGTTCTGAAGAGTCCGGCAGAGCCCCCACCTCCCATGAGGGCGGAGCACCCAGTAAGGTCTCCAGGAATGAGCAAAACCCCACATGAAGCCAAATGTTTATGGGCATAAGCCCTTTCGGGAACACGTCCCATGTCATACAGTCTTGTTAGGAGACTAGGGCCAATACTGCAAGCTCCATTTTCGGGCTGGAGCAGAAAGAGACTCACAGAGCACTGTGAAGCAGCAAAAGTGACAGAAAGCAGTGAGGCTTATTTGCAATCCTCAGGCTTGGACCTCAGTTCTCAGGTGTGTATCTCAAGCAGTGTGTTTGTGAAGACACACCGTCCTCCCTCCCCCTTTCTTCCTTTCTCCTTACTTCCTCCATCTGCAGTTCTGAAATGCTTCTGTGAACTATACTGTGGGAGTACCAGCTGAGAGAACTGAGGCAATGGGCCACGTCACCCAAGCCGAAATCAAAACAAAACTGTTCCTAGAAAAAAGAAGAGAATAATTTCTGAGCCAGACTTTAATAATGGAAAGCCAAAACTCAGATAATTGGGGTAATTGTGGTTTGCTTTGTCTGTTTGACTTAATTAGCTGACTAATGTCCTTATTGTTAATTATATCCACGGTAGCAAAACCCCAAACCATAAGGTATCCCTGTCTTGGCTGATTTGGGGCAAGTTGCTTTACCTCCTTGAGTCTCAATTAGAAAAATTTCCTCAATTATACATATTTTATTTATATTATTCTAGTTTTCTCAAATTAAAAATTATAAAAGTGCTGTGAAGGTAGGAGGACATAAGTGCTCGGCCCATACTGAGCCCTCAGTAAGAACTTGTCACTGTTTTCCCTAGGGTGACACGTGAAACTGGACTTACAAAGGTAAGAGGTAAAGTGGGAAGAGCTTCCAAGGAACTAGCCTTTGTTACATGTCTACCGTGTGCCAGTGCATTTGCCAGAAAGGTGTGTCTTCTCTCCACATGCTGGCCATGCCACCAGTGTATTTTCCTTGGACCCCAGTGAGTAGGCAATTCCCTATAACCAAAGAATGGGATTCTACCTAGCACTCCTGCTTGGAACATACATTTTCTGGTTATTGAGAGACTTCAGATAAAGCATTCAATCTCCTTGACCCACAATAGTGAGGAAGTGGTTCCTTTTTTTCAGTTCTTTCTTGGTACTGATTTCATCAAGCAGGACTTCCTCAGTTTGGAGTTATTGAATCTTTAACACACCTTTTACACTCTGTGATCTCCAGTTTTAACTGAAAGAATAAGGTCATAATTGCAGAACCTTTGTCAGACAACTGGCTAGCTAGAGTCTAACTTTTTCAATGTCTCTTTAGGGTGATTTTTATAATTAAAATAGCAACACAAGGTTTTCTTTTAAATAATTTAGTGAAAAGGGGACATGATTGAAAAGAATAATTAGTAAATATTAAGCAACTGTGATAGAGACATATGATCATCATAGGAGTTGGGATGCTAATGTGGCAAAAATCATGACCATTACATTACATAGATGGACTTTTGGGAGCTACTGCTCTGAAGGGGCACCATGACTGCTCTGTAGGGCTTTGGGATCTCTTAGCCTCATTTTAAAGGCATCCAAGGCTCTCAGCTCAAAGTAGTGAAAAGGTAACAGGCATGGCTGTCTGAATCTACCTATGGACTGTAATGATTCACTGTGTGAAATGCCATGTTCTCAAACAAAATGATAAAAGCACACGTATAGAGGTCATACACAGTCAGCTAGAAATAGGTCTCTAGGCTGCTGACAAAGCTGCCAGGGAAAAGAAGTAGCCTAAATCCAAAATATCAGACCTTAGGCCCCTTCTATCTGTGTTCCAGAGGACTGTCATATCTGCATGTAGGGCGAACATGAAGGGACGTAGAGATAGAATGGCCGAAGAAAACAAAAACAGTGATTAGATAAGAGGAAACCTCTTCTTGGTATCAATGTACTACTGTAGTCTTACTGCATGCATTTGTGATCTACCTAATAAATTCCCATTTCTCCTGGAAAATAGCATAAGCAAATTACTTTGTAGTAAGGGGTCATAGTGAGCATACCTCAAGAGGAAAGAAAGCAAATAAAAAATCCCTATCAAATGAAAAGACCACAAAGTCTTTACCTTCATGAACTTACTTAGTGTATATACCAATGTAACATGCATGCTTCCAAGTATGATTATCTCATTTCACAGATGGGAAAATAGGATCAAAGTAGTAAGAAAAACCTCTCTGTTAATTAAACAATTAGTAGAGATAGAGCAGGAATCCAAACTTAAGCCTAACATCCATTCATTTTTCCCTTTATGTTCCAACTGGATGGAAGAGTACTTTCTTGTTTTTGTTTGTTCATTTTTGTTTGTTCATTGTTTTTTTTTTTTTTATCAGGATCTATACACATAAGATATAAAGATTCTGTTTTCTTTTGTTGGAATCTGAGACACCTTTATATATAAGCAATTTTTAAGCGTTCAAAGCAAGTTTGGGTCCATTATATGATTTCATTTTTTATGCAATAAACTGATGATGGAATAAATCTGTGACCTAGCAGAGTGTGGACACTTTCAGGAGTTTTTCCTTATATACATACTGTTCAACTTACTTATTTTCATGCATTGATTCATTCATTTAAGTGTATTTACCAAATGTCTGCCCTGTGCTTGCCATTGGCTTTCATCTTCTGCATTTACCCACAAATGAACTTGGAACCATCCTTCAATCTACCAATGTCACCAAATTGTCCTGCATCACGTAAATTGCACACACCCCCATCATGTTAAACCTTCTCCAACCATTCTTGATCACTATATCTATGTTCTCCCCAGGGAGGGTGAATGAAGATGACCTAAGAAATAGGTGCTTTGATCAAAGAAGTGGTTTCTAGAAATCATTTTTTCCTTCCTTTTCTTTCAGTTTAAAAGGAAAAAAAATCAAGAAAGAAAAAACCCACAGGCAAAAAGAGTTAGTTTCTTCAGTGTATGGGTGACCTCTGAAAGAGCTTCATGAATATCAAAGTGCACAAAAAAACACTCTTTCTCCACTCCTCATCACAGCACAGCATTTAGAACTCTCCGAATATACAGTGGGGACTCAGGTGATGCCTTAGGGTCTGAAAGAGAAGTTAGTAAAATGAGCTTCCTTCTGTTTTGCTCCAAGGCTCCTCAATGTAAATTTCCTGGTAGTTTCTATCCAGAAAGTCAATTCAACTTACTGTCTTGTTTCATCTAAATGGACTTCTCAACATCTCTGTATTTTTTCATTTCCATGCCTTCATCATTCCTGGCTTGAATGACAGAACTGAATAAACCTTCACTTCTACTGTTATATTTGTCTTTACAAGAGTGGCTTGAAAGCCTCTCTTTTGATGAAACTTCAATCCCTACTATTCTGTTCTTTCACATGCAAACGTGGATATTTTTTTTTAGAAAACGTTTTTCTGATGCCTTTTTTATTTTTTTGTCTTTAAGTGCCAAACAGATCTCTGGCTCTGACCGGAGATGGTAACATGGGTTTTTATTTAGGCAAAATACTGGAGAAGAAAAGTCTCTGGAAAGGACAAGTTAAAATAATCTAGAATTAGAGATTTTGGTAAATCCATAGATGAGAAAATAAGCACTTAATAAGGAAGGAACAAGAGTGGAAAGACCAATCATGATGTTTTTAAAAATAATCAAAGGGGCCCATTGGTGAAATTTGTTGACCTCTAGAACCAGGTACATTAAATTTTTAGGAAAATTGAGGAGAGACAGTAATATTTAGAAAAAAAAAAAGAAACAGGGAAAAAAAAGAAACAGAATATACTTCTGTCTTGATTTATAGCATTTAGTATTCAAGAAGTGATATAAGTTGAAAAGTTATAAACTGGTCTATAGATGAGCCATGTTGAGAATGGACCCAAACCAATCTGCTCATTCACAGTTACTAGATTCTTGCTAGAAAGTATAGCCTTAAAAAATTTACAGGTAGTTTGTAGTTAAAGATTTTCTCCCCTACGACTTTGCTACCAGATTCAAATGAAAGTATTAACCCAAAACCTTCTGTACGTACAGAATTGATAAGAAAGCAGGAACCAAATAGTCTAGAACGCACTTGATAATCTTGAATGCCAATCCTGTCCTTTGATAGCACACTTTGTAGGAAGTCTCACTGGATACAAGCTGATAAAATTCTAGAGTAAGATACAGTTAATCCTATGGCTGGCAATGGTCCTCCCACTCAGTGACCCAGACAACCCAGCTTTGGCTCCCATCTCAAAGGTGCACATAGGGCTGTCCACTTAGAATGGAACAGTTTATGGCAGTTTGGCCATCCCACCTGAGCACAACTAAAAAAGCTAAATAAAATATTTTAAAAATCTGTTTTAAGCCATCAGAGGTCTGCAAAAGAAGTGAGGCCAAGATGGGCTAACATTCCAGATGAGAAACTCCCAGAGGGGAGATCCAAGACTCAGCAGCAGCTTTTCCCAGGGGCATTTGTTAGTTCTAGGTGTGGCCAAGAGGCTGAGAAGCTTAATTGGGTTCCTGCCAAGGGCGCCTGCTGGGATGGAGAAAGTGGCAAAGACTCTGGAAGCTGTGCCACCCGGAGGTGACCTACTGGTGATGTGAGTGGCCTGAACACACAGCTAGTTTCCTCTTCAAGATGGTGAAGCTGGGCAGAGTGTAAGGTTTAGAAGATAGTTTTTAAAAGTCTCTGAAAAGCAGAACAGAATTTTCCTTAAGTTTGTGGTTCTGAGGAGACACTAACCTGCTCAGGGAGGAGCTCTGGTTAACAGGGCCCCGGGGGCAGCCTGCGCCGGCCTGCCCACAGCCACCTTCACCCCAGTAACCCCTCACAGTTCTGGGGATGGCCAGAGCTGAGACTCCTGCTTGGCCCAGCAGAGGGTCCCTGCTGGGAGGCAGAAAACCAAAAGCATTGGCATTCATGAGGCTGGAATGACACAATTGTAGACCTGGGGGGCCTCAAACACACAGCTGATTTCCCCTCAAGAAATGTGCAGAATTCTAAAGCTTCATGGAACAGGAGACTAAAAACCAAAAACCTCTGAAAACCAGGGTGGAATTTGTTATAGTTTGTTAGCGCTGAGAGGCCAACGATCAACTCAGGCTGGGGGTGTGGAGTCCTAATCAACACAACAGGTCTCATCTGGGGAACAGGAACAAACCGAGAGAGACCCAGCCCAGGCACAGGCTTGGGTGAGGTGCCTGTCTCGGCCCCAGTCTCTCCATGCATCAGAGGTTTGACCCTCTGGTGAAAGGCAACATTATCCAGAACCTCCATATGTTTCCATACACAACAACCAGCATTCAACCAAAATGCAAAGACCACTGACATCAGAAGACTGTCATACCCTGTCATGCAAGGATTTTCAGAGGTTTTCTGGTAGACAGTATGTCTGGAGACTATGTTCAATAATGAAAATGCCTTTCTATCATCCATAATGCCAATAAGCAGAAGTTATTGCTGTTCTGAGAGAAGAGAGCTGAAGTCCCTAAAGCAGTGCTTCTGAGGTGGGGCTGGAGTGATTAAGCATTTAATTAATTTAAGTATTTATTTAAAATAAATTATAGACCACATAATAGACAAAAATTCCTTGAAATCAGAGACCTTGTTAGATTCAACTCGACATGCTTAGCTAATTCAAAGTGTAGCACATCATATAATAACATATAGCACAATAATAACTGTTATGAGAGTTAATACATTCAACATTTTGGCAAAATTATAAATGATGGATTTGCTCTAGGCGACATTTCAAATGTTAGAGAGGGTCAAAACAAGTGGTCGTTAGGTTCTGTGTGCCTCTTCTCCCTAACTTACCACTTCAAATCTTCAATCATGTCCTGCATTTCTGTTTGTTCTCATGTCTTGTCTGGGGTTCTCATACTATCATTTTGATTTTTCCCAAGCTTCTCCAGGAAGGCAGGTTAACACAGTGGTTGGGAAAGAAGCACTCAGTGTCAGGTGGTCCTTGTCAGGGGGCCTCAATTTGCACCTTCTCAGCTGCTTGACCATTAGCAAGTTGGTCAAATCTGGGGAGCCCCCCAAACCAGCTCATTGCTTCCTATCACATCTTCTCTTTTTTAAGACACCAAAAATGGTGTCTCCAACAGAATTATCTCACTTACACACAAGATTCAGCTCAAAGTGACATTTGCTTTTTCTAGAGATCAAGTCCAAATTTAAAAGATAAAGACTTTGTGGACTCTTAGAACCTAGAACACACTCTCTTCCTTGTTTTCTAAGTGTATTCTGCAGGAGGAGTCCTTTTCGGGTCAAGAGCCAGCAGTTTGGAGAAAGGTAACACATTAGACTAACTATTCTCCATTCACTTGAAGTTGTGGGAGATAAAGAGGCCATGTGAGTAGGTCATCCATTTGTTACTGGATCTAAGTATTGCTGCTGTCCAGATATTGAACAATTACAATGACTGGTACATGTTATTGGATCATTGTGTAAAGAATATAAGCAATTCCAAATCTTTAATAGCTGTATATGACAGTCTGGATTAACATCAACTCCTTTTCTGATCTTTGAGCAACAGAGCTGCTATTGAATCTTTATCCGTGTGTATGCTAAAACTGATATATAATGCAAATGGCCCTTGACGGTCCCTTAGGAAGATTCCAAAACTGGGTACCAATAATAAGGCCAGCACAACCCATTTTCCTCCATTGTCCAAACCCACTCCTATTTCTTTGGATAACCACCAGATGAAATAGTTGTATATTGGGGCTGTATTTAGGAAACACCTCTATCTTAAACCCTACTAGCAGATTCAGTGTAGAGAGAGGCACATGTGGGAACTGGCACCAAATAAAAGAACATCACTCTTCTCATCTCTCGTACATTGTAAGCATACCCTAATTCAGGGAGGAGGTCAGGCAGAATCACCTGCACTATTTATGTGATCTATAGTATTGTCTCTACTCTCATCTTTGGCCCAAGTGTATCACGTGAACTGTATTAGTTGACTCTATTAAATCAGATGCATGGAGATGTCTTCTCTGCCAGAGGCTTTGAAACAACTAATAGCTAAAATCTATTTTAGTGTGCCAGAGACATACTAAATAATCATTATTTCATATAATCTGGTTTAAAGTTTTGTCTTTAAAAATAATAAAGTTGATTTTTTTCTGGTAGACAGTTCTAAGAATTTAATATAGGTCTAAATTCATGAAACACCACCACGATCAACAAGCAAAACAGCTTCATCACTCCATGCGACTCCCCACTCTCTCCTTAGGGTCTTACACTTCCCTTAGCCCCAACTCCACACAGATCCATGGTAACCACAGGTCTGTTCTCTGTCACCATAGCTTTGTCTTTTTGAGGAGTCACATAAAGGGAATCATACAAAACATGACTTTGAGACTTTATTTTCCCACCCAGCATAATGCCTTTGAGATTCATTCAAATTGTTGCATGTACCAGTAGTTCATTCCTTTCTACTGTGTAGTGTCCTATTGTGTGGATATGCCACAGCTTATTTATTCATTTGCCCATTCTGTTGGGTTGTTTCTAGCTTTTTGGTGATTATAAATAAAACTGCTCTAAACATATGCATATTTTTATGTGAACCTAAGTGTTCAATTGACATGAGTAAATAGTTCCAAGGGTGAGACTGTTGAGTCCTATGGTAACTGTACTTATAAGACCCTACCAAGTAATTTTCCAGAGCGCCTGTACCATTTGCATTCCCACCAGCCATGTATGAGAGTTGTAGTTGCTCTACATCCCCATCAACACTTAGCATTGTCAGTATTTTTAACGTTAGTCCTTCAATAGGTATGTGGTATGTAATCTAATAATGCTGTAAAGTAGGTACTATTATCATCTTCATTCTATGAAGAAATCAAGGCTCAGAGAGACTAAGTAAATCCTGGCAGTCTTCACCATTTTTAAGGGTCCGAGACAAGATTTAGACCCAGGCTGTCTAAGCCCAGAGCCCTAGAAACTTTCCACGTTGTGGTGCAGAGGCAATATATTCAACAAGACATGTGTCTTCTCATGTGACCTATTCACAAATCATAACGCTTTAATACACTTTGTTGATGTTTTGCAAAGGTGGGATATTTCATACAACCACGAGTTCTGTGAAGAAGCTAGGGGATACCTTTTATCAGAAATATTGTTTCTTTGGCGGAGGCAGTAAGAGAGGGCTCTGAGAAACAAACTGAGGGTTTTGGAGGGGAAGGGGGGTGGGGGGGTGGGCGAGCCTGGTGGTGGGTATTGAGAAGGGCACATATTGCATGGAGCACTGGGTGTGGTGCATGAACAATGAATCTTGGAACACTGAAAAAAATAAAATTTAATTTAAAAAAAAGAAAGAAAAGAGGGCCATGCAGATAGATGAAAGGCAGTGACATGAATTTTCTCTTGCATGAAAAAAAAGGATTCAGGGTAAAAAGAAAAGAAAAGCAAACAAGCAAAAATGTTCCCTTTGACCTTTTACTTCCCTTCTGTTTTTTCCTCCCACAGGGTAATCGTTACTTTTTGCTGGACAAGAAAATGCAGCTCTTTAAGAGCCATTTTTATAGATCCAAAAAGAGAAAAAAAAAATTACCCTCCTTTTCTTCTCCCAAGTTTTTGTGTTTCCTTATCATTGTCAAACAATGGTCTCAGGAGTCTTGAAGCCACCCTGCAGCTATGATGGGAATCCTCAGTAGGGGTCAAGTCAAGGAAGAATGAAAGCCTGACCACTGGGTCCATTTACAAAGAACGTTTAAAAAAACACATCATGTTTCTTATAATATATGCAGATCATAAGCCTGAAAATATCAACCACCAGCCTATAATTTGGCTAGATTGTTTTCCACAGGTTTTTCTTTGTTGGATAAGCATGTGGATTAACCATATGTAATTGATAATAAACTGGAAATAGGAGGAGGCTCAAGACTCAGACACTGGACAGGAAGCAAATACCTTTCCTAAATGAGTGAATTTTCATTTTTACAGCAAGAAGTACCTATTCGACTTTTCCAACATTGTATCCATCTCTAAAACAATCACTTGATCTTAGCCAAAAGGCCGAGAAGCGATCTCTCTAAAACAATCAGTGTGTACCCATCTGCTTCTGTACACACTGGCTCCTCTCCCTCTGGTACCTTCCTCTCTCCCTGGTTACCCAAATCCCCCTCCCATTTGGGAAAGTCCTTCTGTTGTGTACAGAGTATATTTTTAAAGCCATGTTCCGGAACTTCAGTGCTGCTGGGGAATTCCTCCTGCAAACAGCTTTATTTGCAAGAGAAGCACAGTGAAGGAATGCTGGCATTTTCACTATTTGCTTACAGATCACAGGTACAGGGCTGCCTCCAAGGGTCGGTCCAACAGAACCTTTGAATTTTACTTCTCTGTCCTTACTCTATAGATCTCAGGTGTCCAGTCTCCCTCCTCTCTTCCATTTCTCCTGGCTTCCAACTTCTGCTTCTTTCAGGTGCATTGGTCCAAAGCTCTCACTAGCTCTGGAGAAAAATAAAACTGGATCCCTTTCTAACACCATATATAGAAGTGGACTCCAGATGTATTTAAATGGGAAAGATAAAATGATAAATGTAACAGATGAAAATGTAATCTATCTCTGTTACCTAGGATGGGACAGGGATTATTAAGCAAAATATTAAAAGATTATTAATTTAATTAATATTAAAAGATTAAAAGTATAGCCATGAAGCAAAAATATCAATGAATACGATTAGTTCAAAAGAAAGAACTTAGGCTCGGTGTAGGGCAAAGTTAATAGGCAAATGACAGAATTGGAAAGGATGTTTGTCACATCTGAAACTGAAAAGGGATTTTTATTGATATTCTATAAGAAACTCTCACCATAAAGCAAAAGACAGAAACCCCATCCAGAAAATGGAAAATAGACATAAACAGGCAATCTCCAGAAGAGTACACCAAAAAGGCCTCCAAACGCCAAGATGTGCCAAATCATCTATAAGTAGATAAATGCAAGAAGACATAAAAACAATAGATTACTTGACTGGAAAAAATTAGGTAACAGGATAATGTCAAGAGCTGACAGGGGTTCTGGTGCTGCTGACTGGCAAGCCACGTGGGGGAGTAATCTGGCACCACTTCGTCAAACTAAGTAATGGAATTCTATGACCCAGTGATTCTGTTCCAGGTGTGTATATACCAAGTAAACTCTCCCACAGATCCAGAGGGTGGCAAGTAGCTGGAGGCAGCCCAGCTGCCCAACAGCTGGGAACGCAGGTGGATACAACGTGATGGATGAGCACACATGGCAATTAGAAGCAAAGGACTGGGTATGCCTGGAGCAACATGAGGGACCTTGAAACACAGTGATGGTGCAAGAAGAAATGGAATGAGTTATAACCCACTACTATTTATATATATCTAAAGCGCACACACAGAGAAAATCATTATATCCACTTTGCATATAAAGAAAAATATAGGGGCGCCTGGGTGGCTTAGTTGGGTAAGCAACTCCCTTCAGCTCAGGTCATGATCCTGGAGTCCCGGGATCAAGTCCTACATCGGGCTCCTGGCTCCACGGGGAGTCTGCTTCTCCCTCTGACCTTCTTCCCTCTCATCCTCTCTCTCTCTCTCAAATAAATAAATAAAATCTTTTTTAAAAAAAGAAAAATATACACATTAAATGCATTCAGCTAGAACAATTTGGTGTTATGGAAGTGGGAAATGGGGATGAATGAGCATAATTAAGTACAATAACAAAGGAGCCTTCCATAGACCGATGATAAAAATGTGTCACAAATTAAAGAGTATTATTGACTTGAGCCTGTTTCTGAAAGCCATAGTAAACAAAAACAAATGTGTTTAGCTGATACTTCCAAGCTTTCACCAAAGCCAGGTCCTCAAACTTGGGACACCCTTTCTCTTACCTCAATGATCACCTCTTTAGTCCTGAAAAACACCAGACTTGGGCTAGACTGCTAGAAAGGAGCTGAGACATCTTGATCTTTCATCTCAGTCCTACTGGTGAATTACCCATTATACTGTAGTTCTCCATATATTTGCCTCGATTTGTATCAAACTTTTACTTCTTTTTGTTTTTGTTTTTTGTTTTTTGTTTTTTTACTGCCGACTTCGATTTGGGTTTTGTGATTCTAAGTATCACCTATGTAGGTGTCCATGAAAATCACCCCTCTTTCTTTTTCATAATTGTACATCATTTAGAAATGACCAAAGTGTTCAATAAAGAAACTGTTAATGATTATGTATAGCACATGCTTACAAAAGACTTTACATAGCCACAAAAAGAAACAAGGAAGTTCCAAATGTTCCAATACAGAATTATCTTCTAGACATATTTTTAAGTGAAAACACAACATGGAATATAATGAGAGCAATATGCTACAATTTGTGTTAGAGCTAAAAACAATATGTAAACATATGTGCTTAAAGGTATCAAACATCTCTGAAAGAATATATCTGAAATTGATAATATTGGTTGTCACCTGAGAGGAGACACAGCGACTGGTGGACAAAGTTGGGGGAGATTTCCTATTTTTTTGTGCATGTCTTGACTTTCTGAATCATGTAGATACATTAATTATTTTAAATTAGTATTGAAAATAACACATAAAATTATGATCTTAAAATAGCCAAGGATTACATTTTCAAAATACTACTTCATAGATAGATAGATACCAAGTAAATGTATGAAAATGATGATTACATATATCCCTTATCAGTGGCTAAAAACTTGCAGTGGGGATGAAAATGCAACAAATGGGTCTGAGTACAGAAAACAACCATATATATCAGTACTTACACACTCATTCCTTTCATGGTCTCCCTTGGAAATAGTTCACTTGCTGAAATGTAGCTGCTGTTGCTGAGTCTATTTTAGATTGCTCTAATACAAAGTTTTAAATTGGGTGGAGGAGAGGGTCCACGGAAGGGTCCTGGGATAAAATCCATGCATTTGTATGGCGAAAAATTGTATCTTTACTTTTAGTAATGTGTTTACAAAATTTAAAGTTTCCTGTACTTATGAATGCACTAGTTAAGTCCTATGATTTTATTGCCAATACAATTAGATTAGATCTTATTTTAGATCTTGTTATTTAATGTATTAATAAAGAAGCAGATATACTACCATACTACAATTTTTATATTTTGATAACTGTATTCAATATAACTGGTTTCTTTGTAATCCTATAAATTCTGTTTTATGTTCTTGAAAACATTCTGGGACGGAGGCCAGAGGCTTCACCCAGTGCCACAGGCACTGAGTCCCACGGCACGGAAAGTCAGGCTCACCTGCAAGTAGGTCTAACTCTGGGGCAAGAAAATCACCATAATACTTTATGACCATACGCTCTTTTTGAAAAAAAAAAAAAAAATTAAAACAGTTTCAGCTAATTGCAAAAATCAAATACACTTTGAAGATATGTCACCATTGAGAATAATTTTGAGAAAGTTTATCAACAAAGATCCAGTTTTATATACAGAATTATCAGGCCTTCTATTATTCCTCATCTTCTAACATGCAAATAATCATTTGTTTAGCAAGTATTTATTGAGGACCCATCATGTGTCAGGCACTATGGTGAACACTGAGTAAAACTGCCACGAGCAGGAACAGGATACACACGGTAACTTGCCGGACAGAGCCGATGTTGCGATGGAAGAAATTACCCACAACGGTAGTCAGAAATAAATACATTAGACAACATCAGATATTATAAGTGTTATGATAAAAAGGAAGCGGGGCAGTATTCTAACCTAAAGAGCAAGAAGTGGTACTACGGCGACTAGGTGCTTGGTTCTGGCACTGTACTCCTTCAGTTCAAATCCCGCCTCCAACCTGACCTTGATCCAGACACATCATCCGTCTAAGTCCCAGTTTTTGTCACCTGTAAACTGGGCATATTAAGATCACCAATCTCAAATCATTGTTTTAAAGAAGCCAGCCACTCCTAACAGCTCCGTAAAAACCAAAAGCGTTCTTAAAAGAAATTTCTTTCTTGGAATTGCGAAAAAGAGCTACTGAGATTAGAGTCTTAAGAGTAATTCTGTGGTTTTTATCCTAAGTCACCCAATAGCACAGATTGAAATTAACATGAGAAAAGAACTAGCTTCAAAATGACCAGTGTCGGCTACCATACCTTAAAAGAACATTGGGCCTGGGTGGCTGAGAAAAGGAATTAGGGAAATTGTCTCAGAGCTTACATAGAAGGATAGGTAGAATTTCCTTCTATTTATAGAAGGATAGGCAGGTAGAGAGATTTCTAAGCAAAAAAAAATTGTGTAGTTAAGCGATGACCTTCTCAGGAAAGGGAGAGGGGGGTTCTATGGCAAAACTCCTTTTATTCAGCATTTACTGAGCGAACATTACAGTGAGGATAGAGAGTGAACCAGACTGGCAAGTTCCCTCCCTCCCGGAGTCTGCACCATTGTGGGGAAGATAAATAATACACAAGTACATAAACACTCAGCAATTAGTGAATAAATAAAGGTCATTCCAGGCAGTAACAATTGCTCTGAAGAGAAAAAGCAGGGTAGTGGGACAGACAAGGACTGTAAAGGGGTTTAGAGGAACTGGAGTCGAGGAGTGAGCAATCTCTTATACATTGTTAAAAGCCCGCTTTGGCTTCTGTGTGGATAATGTACTGGGCAGAGAAAAAAAGAGAAGCAGGGGCTCCTCTGGCAGCCTGAGGCTACTGTAGTGGGCCTTGGGAGAGATGGTGGCTTGGACCAAGGTGGCGGGGATGCGCAGCAGAGAGGCAGGTGGGCAGATGAGTCAGCTGGAACAGGAAAAGCAGGCACAGAGGGAGATGTAACCAAAGGCAAGAGAAGGGGAGCTTGGAGCAGAAAGAACACTCTGAGGTCACCCTGGCCTGAACTCTTCATTTGTGCAGATTAGGAAACCCCCATCCAAGGAGAGTGAGCTGGCTTGCCACTGTCTCAGCAACTGAGCCTCTGCCCCAGCCTCTGAGCCTCCTGACCTCCCACCCAGGACGGCTTCTACCCACCACGCTGGAAAACCAGAACCCGAGGAGGTCCATGTACGCAGGGAAAAAAAGGCACATAAAAGGGAAGAATGAGGAAGAGGAAGAAAGGAGAGAGGGAAAGGGGTGCCTGAGGTCTAAAGAAAATGGAAGCCAGTGACAGGGGAATGGGAAGAAAATGATTGCAGGTGAGTGAAAGGAGGGGAGCAGGGTGGGGGAGAGAGTGCAGGAAAGGACCAGCACCCCATTGCTGGGATTATTTAGAGCAGATGGTTTCCAGTTGAGGGGTGGGTTCAAAGACCACTGCCTGGCTCACCGCAGCTGCCGGGCACCAGCAGCAGCAGTTGGAGCAGCTGCCCGCACCACCTGCGCCACAGGAACAACGACAAGGGAAGTACAGATGGGCAGGAAGTCCCTCTGGGTCGGAGCCAGATTAGCCGGATCACAGTGTGCTTGCCCACTCTTGGGATAGCGAGTCCTCCCGAGGCAGCCCAGATAACAGATCTGTTCTTTATCATCATTGCCATCATCATCTTCAGTCCTCACTGTCACCATGCTACCATTCCTCCGGGCCAGGCAATGTGCTGGGGGTTTTACATACATTTCTCCCTTCCATCCTCATAAAAACCTCTCATGGAGGGAGGTAAGATTTCCCCAGGTCTGCAGATAAAGAAACCAGGCTTAAGTAACTTGTATAACACCATCTCAGGGCCAGGAAGTGGCAGAAAAGCCCTGCCATCCTTTTGGTTTGTTTGTTTAAGGAAACATGGAATGCTCACAGACTTTGCAAGAGGTAGGGGCATGCTCTGAAGGAGTCTGGTGCTTTCTCTCTTTCCACAGATGGAGGGCGCTTGCCCTGGGAAGAAAGGGCTGGGTGAGCCTCTGTTCCTTCAACTCCCAACTTCCAACTTCCCATTCCACACCCCCACACTGCTACCCACTCCTCAGAATGAATGCTCAGTGCCACAGACAGCTTACAGAATACTAACAGAACTTGCTTTTAGAGCTTTTAAGGCTGTTTCGGTGTTCAAAATGTACAACCATTGACCTTTTCCTTTTCCTGCAACACTTTTTCAAATGTCCCTCCTTCTACGAAGGCTTTATTTCTCTCCAGGCAAAGTATATCACTCCTTCCTTTGTGCCCTCATAGTCTTGCATTTTGGTCTGAAGCCATCCATCATAGTACCAGTTTCTTGAGGAGAGGAATTGTGTTTTAATCATTTCTGTACCCTCGGCACCTAGCACAGTGCCTGGCACAGTGGAAGCAGTTGGTCAATATTAACTAAGGTGAAAAGCACAAAGTGGCAAGGACATTTATTGGGGCCACTGTAAATCAACTGTTCCCAACCATGTTTCTTTAACTCAAACTCAAATGAAGGAAGGTGCTGTCATTTCCACGAGTACATCTATATTTTTTCTATTGGTGGAAGATTAAAGTAAGTAGCATATG
This sequence comes from Nasua narica, assembly GCA_028533885.1. Lineage (NCBI taxonomy): Eukaryota > Metazoa > Chordata > Mammalia > Carnivora > Procyonidae > Nasua > Nasua narica. The sequence goes on from CM052809.1 coordinate 31,478,469, forward strand.
GGTTTCTTTCAGGAAATAACAGATAAAAGTATCTTATAAGGACATCAGTTATAAAACTGACCTTTTCTTATTTCCAAATTGTCATTCTGTGAGGAAAAAAGTTAACTACGTGTGTATATATATGTATATGCATGACTATGTACATACATATATGTATATGTATTCTTTCTTACTTTGAACATTTTTATTTCAGATTTTTGCTCCATAGGCAATAGAAATGAGGTGACCAATTACAACACTGAAGAATGAGCATGAATATAACCAGTTTTGGGGATAAATACTGCATGGCACTTGATACTGACACATTTTTACACATTACTATAAGTAACATTATGGCAAATGCATATTTTTTTTTCTGACTTGGTCATTGTAGCTCCCCTTCCATTATGAACTGAGACTTCATAGATGACACCATTTTCAGTGACATGTACTGAAGATGAAAACACACTATATTTTCCTCTTTTATCCTTACCACTCATTAGAAATAGAGACATGGAAAAATTCAACTAGAAATGGCAGTAATCACAACTTAAACACATGACAATAATCCAAGACCATTACATCAGTCCATGGCTCATCTAGGGGGGAGCTCCCCTGTGTTCAGATGGCAAAGGAAGGCCGGTCTGAGGGCTGTGTGCAATTCTCAACACCATCTCTTAAATTCTACCTCCTTTTCTCATGCTCAAGATACTGGAGCACAAATATGCAAGGATGATCACATTATAGGGGCAAATTTCAATCTTCCCTAATTATATTTAAAAGTACTTCATCTTTATTTATTTTTTATTTTATTTTAGAGAGAGAGAGGGAGGGAGGGAGGGAGAGCACGCTCGGAGGTAGGGTGGGAGGAAGGCACAGAGGAAGAGGGAGAGAGAATTGGGGCTTGATCCCACAACCCTGAGAGCATGACCTGAACTGAAATCAAGAGTCAGACGCTTAACCAATAGAACCAACCAGGTACTCCAAAAGCACTTCATCTTTAAGGCGGACAATATTACTGCTCTCTAATCCTCCTTCGATAGTCATGGATCCCTCTAATGCTCCCCTTCTGGTTTTAAGGACTCCTGATTACCTTAGCCACCCCCAACCCCCAGATAATCCAAGATAACTTCCCTATCTTATGGTCAGTTGATCAAAAATCTTAATTCCATCTGCAATCTCAATTCTCCTTTGCCGTGTAACCTGACGTAGTCAGAGTTGTGAGGATTATCACACAGACATCTTTGGGGGGGAAGAAGCATTATTCTGTCTACCAAGTATACTTTGTCACGTGAACCCCAAAGCAGGATTTTTCATGTCCAAAGTCTCTCGTGTCATTAGTTATCAAATTTCTAGTATAATAAGGTTACAGGAAATAAAATTAATATGTAAAAATCTATTGTATTTTCGTACATTAGTAACACACAATTGAAAAATGAACTTAATACCATTTGCAATAGCATACAAAAACATCAAATACCTAGAAATAAATTAGCAAAGACCATGCAAAATCCAACACTGAAAACTACAAAACACTGCTAAAGAGAAATTAAAGACCTTTGAAAAAATCCAGAACTATACTATGTTCGTGGATTACAAGACTCAATACTGTTAAGATAGCAATATCCCTAAACTGATCTATTGATTCAATGCAATTCCAATAAAAATATCAGAAAAATGTTTATTAGAAATTGGCAGGTTGATTCTAAAACATGCAAAGCATTCAAAATAAGACATATTAGTCATTTATGGTCAATATTAATGCAATTCAGTTGAAAATAAAATATTGAGCTTGTTTTATGTTCTGATAAGCATAGCTAAAAAAAAAAAAAAGATAATGAAATAAGCCAGCTCTGGGTTCAAATCCCAGATCTGTTACCTACACTTTCCCATCCTCAGCAGCTTATCAGAAACTTCTGGGGATGAAGCATGTGCATACAAATCCCAGATCTTTGGGATTTGTATGCACATGCTCCAACTAGCCATGTAACTTAAGGGTAATCCTCTGAAATTCAAATCCCTTACCTGAAAACATGGAGGAAAATAACATCTACTTTTTTAGAGGTACTCTGAGGATTAATAAGATACTTTTAAAGTGTTTAGCAAATTGCATGACACAGGATGCTTAATAATTGTTTCTTTTTCTCTCTCTCTGCCCTCTATACTGAGCTGATTTCTCCTTAAAAATATACCCAACATGTACAGTAATTAGAACTTCCTTTGTATATAGAACAGAACCCTATTCAGGTTAACAAAAGTAAAGGGAGGTATCTGTTATAAGGATAGAGGAGTATCACAAAGACCACAAAGTGAGTAACTCAGTCAGGCTTCAGGAAACCACCTGAATCAGAAACCATAAACATCTCTCTTTTTCTTACACATCTGAAACTAATGGAACACTGTGTGACAACTATACTTCACTCAAACAAACAAACAACCAAAACACCTTTCTTTTTCATCTCTCTTCTCTGCTTGTTTCTATATCTGCTCCTCCCCTCCCTCTCCTGCTTCTTTATGAATATGATAACAGAAGATGGAAATTCCATAATTCCTGACAGAAATTTTCCAATTACCAGCCCAGACCCAATTATATTATCCTAGTCCCAAACCCAAATACCTGGGAAGGAGAATTTTGTTGGCTAGTGGTAGGGTGAGCCAGTAGAGTCACATCATATAAAATGCCTGCCAGGGACCCACCACTCAAAGTGAAAAGAACAGGTATAGGGAATATTATAGGTTTGGTAGAGACCCCTAAAAATCTACTATGATGTACTAGTAAGCTGTCGGTAGATATCTGAGAAGAATCCTTGTCCCTATTTGAAAAGACTTCCAGCTAAACATATAGCTTAGGGAGGTATTGCCACAATGGCGATACCCTATATATAAGTGGTGGTACCTTGAAGATGTAGATTTTGTCTATTTCTAAAAAGTCCCTGTTGATTTTTTTAAAATACCCAGAGCCATGCCACAGAACACATTTTCTTGAGACTGTTTCCTTGACTTAGTCATGTGAAGGGTGAGATCAGATATTCTTACCCTTAAAAACTTGGCTTATGGAAAAACTTCTCAGGAGAATCATCTCCTTTCGGTGTAGGTCTAGCTCTAAAATGAGAGATCCCTGGGGCGCCTGGGTGGCTCAGTGAGTTAAGCATCTTCCTTTGGCTCAGGTCACGATCCCAGCGTCCTGGGATCGAGTCCTGCATCGGGCTCCCTGCTCAGTGGAGAGACTGCTTCTTCCTCTCCCTCTGCCTGCCTCTCTGCCTACTTGTGCTCTGTTTCTGTCAAATAAATAAATAAAATCTTTAAAAATAAAATAAAATAAGAGGTCCCTTTCATGGAGTTGCTATGAAAAGCTACCATGAAAGGTACTATATTGAGAAAAATATTTGCTTAATGTTTTTCTGTTCTTCAATAGTTATCCTCTGAGTCCAGTTATTAGAAACTCTCCAGGTCAGCAGTCTGGTTTTCTGCTTATATACATGACTGCACTCTAATGAATGAATTAATTGAGTTAATTATAGAAAATCAAATTTTTTTGCAGGATGTAGTATGGGCCTTTATTGGCAAAACTAATCACCTCTCCAAGTTTTAGATTTCATTAATTTTATTCATAATTAAAAGCACTGATTTTAGTGGAAAATTAAATGAGCCACATGTTTTTCTAATAGGTATAAGCTTATGCTATGCAAATACCAAAGAGTCATGCATTACTTCAAGCCTTTCCTTGGTTCGTCACCAGTAAAACAAAACAAAACGACTTTTTTGTTGTTGTTTTTTGTTTTGTTTTGTTTTACAAGTTTCCTTTATCCCAAACTGTGGGAGCTCTGCTATGGAATTTTACTAATTAATGCCTGTGAATACGGCTACCCAAACATTTATCTTATTAGACCCATTCCAGAATTCCTTAGGAGTCCATAGTCCATTTTCCAACCATTTTAGTGTTTGAAATTGTAACTTTCAAGCTTATACATGCCATATTTGACACAAGAAACAGTTACCAATATTATAACATAGAAAGAAGTAAGGGTCCAAGGTCAATTTACAATTATACCATCAAAGAGTGTCTTTAGGGACATCTGGGCGGCTCAGTTAGTTAAGCGTCTGCTTTAGGCTCAGATCATGATTCTGGGGCCCTGGGATGGAGTCCCTTGTCTGGTCCCCTGCTTAGCGGGGAGTCTGCTTCTCCCTCTCTGTCTAACCCCCTCACCTTTTGCTTTTTGCTCTTGTTTGTGCTCTGTCTCTCTCAAATGAATAAATAAAAAAATCTTCTTTAAAATGTTTTTTAGGGACACCTGGGTGGCTCAGTTGGTTGGGCGGCTGCCTTCGGCTCAGGTCATGATCCCAGCGTCCTGGGATCAAGTCCCACATCGGGCTCCTTGCTCGGCAGGGAGCCTGCTCCTCTCTCTGCCTCTGCCTGCCTCACTGCCTGCTTGTGTTCTCTCTCTGTTAAAATAAGTAAAAAAATAAAATCTTTAAAAAAATAAATAAATAAAATAAAATAAAATGTTTTTTAAAGATTTTATTTATTTGTTTATTTATTTATTTGACAGAGAATAAGAGAACATAAGCAGGGGGAGCAGCAAAAGGAGAAGCAGGCTCCCCACTGAGCAGGGAGCCTGATGCAGGATTCCATCCCAGGACCCCGGGATCAGGACCTGAGCCAAAGTCAGATGCTTAACCAACTGAGCCACCCAGGTACCTCTGAAAAAAAGAAAAAATTTAAAAAAAAAAGAGAGAGAAATATCTCTAATGGAACTAGTCAATAAATACTTATTGAGTGCCAGGTGTTTGAACTAGGAAAGACCTATAAAGAAGTATAATTCAAATACCTGAGTTTAAGATGCTTCCACCTATAAAGGCAGTAACTGATACACAAAGCTATGGATTAAACTGAAATGAACTGAACTGAATTGGGTCGAGTTGGGTTAGATTGATTTAGACTGAATTGGATACTTTTTCATTTGATACAACAAACATTTAACACTCACTAAATTATCTCACTCAGCAAGGTAGTGTGGGTTTAAAAAGGAGAATATAACACTAATAAAACACATTCCCTCTCCTACAAGATTCACAATTGAGGAGACGGCAAAAATGAACTAAGTGAAATGCAAGTCACGCTGTTAATAGTGATATAATAAAGTTACAAACATAAACTGTGGAGAGGACTGAATTCAATCTGTGGTGATCAGACACAAAAGAGGTGAACATGGGAACAGACTAGGGTAGTTGGTGGGATATTCAGGTTGTGAGAACAGCTTGAGCCAAGGCCTGGAGCGGCCAATGTGCCAGAATGTTCAGGGAACCAAGTGGTTCATTTCATCCACAGCACGTTGTTGGGGGTGGGGAGGGCAAAGCTCTCTGCATGAGATAAATTAAGGGAAGGAGGCTTGGGCCAGAGCCTGGAGGCACTTGTGAGGAATCACTGAGTCCATGGACTGCAGAGGTTGGAGGGAACTCAGCAGTCCACTAGCAAAGCTTTCTTCTACAGGAAGCAATCCCCTCTCACCCAGGTTAGGGCACCAGTTTTTACCTTCTCTTTCCAGTCCTGCTCTGACCCCTCCCTTAGCCCTCCACCACACAGCAGCAAGAGTGGTTTTTTGGAGACTGCAAATCAAATCATGTCACATTTCTGCACAGAATCTTTCCTTTTTTTCTTTCTTTCTTAAAGTAAGTTCAAAATGTTAACATGACCTCAAGGCCATGCACGGTAGGGGCCCCATCTCTCTGGCCTCATCTTGTACAAAGACACCCCACCTTTTCCATAATGTTTCAGTCTACACGAACTGCTCCTCCCTGATCCTAAACTGCTCTGTCCTGTCTCTGTGACAACTGCAATGCTGGAAAAATAGCAAGTGGTCAATATATAGATCTGGAAGAAAGTAGGGACTGCATCCCTGCATGCAGACATGAACTGCCTCTTATAAGAGTCATCTCAAGCACGATGCACCCTTGCGGAATGTCTGTAGGGGCAAGAGACTCCCTATTCTTCCTGGAAAGAAGATGGATGGGCACAGAGGGAGAAAGATACTAAGGAAGATCAGGAGGATTTTAGAGCAGGAACAAGGGCATCATTGAACTGACCTTCCATGGAATTCATATTGGACAAGAGAGGTCAGCAGGGGGATACAGTCTGAGAGCATAGCAAAGGCTGACCAGCATCCCTGGGAGGGTGAGAGACACATGCTCATGAGATTGTGAGTGCAGAGGGATTTAGGAAGGTCAGAATCACAGAAGAGAAGACCTGCTTGAGGCAAGACTGCCATGTGGTTAGAGTGGAGAAGGAGATCATAGGAATCAAGGTCAAGAAATTGTCAGATGGAGAGCTGAGGTCACCAGGGATAATAGCTCACCACTATATCCTTTTTATGGTAGGTATCATTGTGATCCCACATTTTTTTTTTATTGGTTTACTTGCTGCTGTTTGTTTTTCACCACCACAAACTAGATCATCACCTCCTAGGGCAGGGACCAGTTCTGTTTCAGTGTAATATCTAGTGTCTATCATAATCGGAGATACTCACTAAATATTTGGAGAAGAAATGAATGATTGAATGAAATAACATATGGCTGCACCTCACTGTGTCTCAACTCCCCTTTTTAATTTGAAGGGACTCTGCTTCTAGCAGTTGTGTGGAATGGGTGTAGAACCCTTGACATTGGCGAGACATAGCTGTGAAGACAAGAGTTTCAGCAAGCTGTCAAACTCTGGATTACATATAATTGTATTTTTCTTCAGTTGTTTAATTTGTTCTCTCCACTCTGAAAGTGTTTGTACTTCAAGGGCAAGCGCCAAATCCTATGTAATATTTCATTCCTATTCCCAGGGCATCTAACATAATGCCGGGAAAATAATATATAGATGGTTAGCAGCCTTGAAGGGAGGTTTGTAGTTAGACTTTTGTAGTCACACAGAAGTGCCTCTCCCAGGGATCTTCGTATCTTACTCAGTTTTCTCGTCTGCAAAATAAGGACAAAACCACCAAAGGGGCGCCTGGGTGTCTCTCTCGGTTAAGCCTTCCACTCTTGATTTCCGCTCAGGTCTTGATCTCAGGGTCAGTCATGGATCAAGCCCTACCTTGGGCTCCCTGCTGAGAGTAGAGCTTACTTAAAAAAAATATATCAGTATATGGTTTGTTTGTAGGGTTGATATTCAGCTTAAATGAGATAATGTATAAAACTGTTATCAGAGCCATGCACGTAGCACCCCAAACACGGTAGCTAAAAATAAACATTTTTTATCTGCTGTTGGGGCTGTGGAAGCTACAGTTGCATTTAGAGTTTGCCATCATTTGCATCAGTGACACTGTCTCCTTGGTACCATTGCTCAAGGAACATTTTCTTTCCTGGTTTGCTTTAGCAGCAGTGATTCCTGATCCCAGGGCTACTTGTCCTTAAAACCAAGTAGGTCTGCAGGTTCCCTCAGGGGTGCTGACCTGGGTATGCACAGCCCCATGCTGCCCTCTGGCGGTGGGACTTTGGGCTACCCCTTCCCTAACTTGGACTTTCTCAGTGCTATGCCAACATCAAGGTACAGATAAACTACAGAGAGAGATACCAATCGGAGATTCCCTGGGAGTACAGGAAGTGTGATGGGTGTATTGCACTGATTGTTCAGTTCTCCCTCATTCCTCTTATTGCCTCGCGCCTACCTCCATGCTGGGAATGGAGATCAGGAGGTACAATATGCACCACTGAAAAACTCAGTATCTTCAAGGGTGATAAGATCTTGGAGCTCACTGGGGTAGTTCAGAGACTCTCAGAGGAGCATTGTCTAGCCTAAGATCCCACAGCTCAACTATGACTTTGGCCTCTGAAGTCCTACATGATGGCCACCTGCCAGTTCACTTTCACTTATAAGGAAAAAGTCAAGGTGCTCACCTTGCCATTACTTATGTAACTTTCTTGGGGAAGCTTTCACCATTGTCTCAGCTGAAATTAATCTAAGTAGCCACAGTAGACTCAAGAGCCATCTTCATTTCTTCCCTTTCCCTTATCTTCACATCCAATACAGAAGCAGACTCTTTGGTTTTCCACATCATGTATCTGTCTGCTGTTCTCCAGTTGTCTGGTTCTACACACCGCCATCCACTATCTGTGGCCTGGACCACAACAGCTGTCCCCTGATGGCTTTCTGCTTTCTCTCTCCTCCCAGCAGCTGGCATGAGAGGGAATCAGATCACAGATCAGTCCTGCTTGAAACCCTTCTCATTGCATCTGCCATAAACCAACCCTTCACCGAGGTCTACATGTCTCTGTGGGACTCCAGTCTCACGCCATACCTGCACACTCTCAGTTCTCCATATTCCCTACAACCTGATCCCTCTTCAGGGCCTCCAAAGTGACCTTTGCCTTTGTCCTTGCTGGACTCTGTGCCTGGAAAACTCTTCCCTGTACTTCTTTCATGGCTGGCTCTTCCCCTTCCTTAATCTTCCTTAATCTCAGCTTAGACGTCACCTCCCAGCGAACACCTACCTAACACAATCTCTCTCCCCACTATTCTTCTTCCTTCATTATTCTTGGTCATGTATGTCTCCTAATTTCCTTCATAGCAGTGATCATTATTTGTAATTATCTTCTTTGTTTAATGAACATCCTGCATTGGCAATAACTTCCAGGAGAGCAGAGCACTTGCCTTCCCACTGCTGTATTCTGAATGTCTCATACATAATGGATGCTCCAGAAAGTGCTTATTGTGAGGAGGAACAGCACTTTTCATCTTAGGGCACTGGCTCACTTTCCACAACTTGCAGCTGCTTCCCTGCCGGGTCCAACCACATGGATTCATCTTAATCAGACTGGGCTCTTATGTTGGTTGACTGAGTGAATGAGCATGTGTACGAGATCTCATTTTCCCCATAGCATGCCCTGTGTGGGTGTTTATATATGCACAGATCTAATTTTGTGTATTTATACACAATCACATATCTTCCTCCATGTAATTCACAACGGTTAGTGGATTTGTATTCCTTCTCTTCATTCATCATTGGAAGTCACAGTAACAAGATTTGATAGTCCTAAATGCCATCCCATTACATTAATACAAACTTGATATGTTTATTTGGTGAAGGTTTCTCCCTGAAACTAGGCATTCAGGAATTATTTCCAAGAAAAATAGTTGAATAGGGAAAGAGACTGCAGTTGCCATTAAAATTAAAACCAGAAATCATTTTGTGTGTGCTATTCTTCTCTGGTTCCATTTCCAGCAATGACTGGAAACAGGTCCTTAAGGGTGAGTAATAGGATTGAATGTCACAAGAGTCAGAAATAATGAACCAATATCTTTCAGAAACACAGCCACCACAGAGAGAAGGCTGAGTAGGAAAATTGTGCACATGTGAAAAAATAAACATCCCCGTAAAGAGCTACTCAGGCCCATCATAATATGTACACACAGCATCACGTCTCCTTCTGACTCAGCAACAGTAATCTGGTTACACAAGAGTGAAATTTCAGTCCAACCTGGCCCATGGTGTAGAAGGTAATGAATCACCTGCCTGGGGGAAGCTGCAAACATTCAGCACTCTCAAAGGCAGAAGAAAGCCAGCAGATTAGTCAAGCTCACCAAGCATACAACACCTGATTGTGCCAAGCTCTTTTTAGAGCAGATCTGCTTTCACAAATGCACACAATTTACTCTCCCTGCACCATCTCCCTTCGATCTGATCCTCCTTCTTGGTGGTATGTGCCATGGAGAGAAGGTAAGTTGAGAAGGGAAGGAATGGGAATGAAGGACATTCTCCTAGATCTGTCATCTTTCTACCTAGCTTACCAGCGATTATGTTGGTTTAGATAACAGCCCAATCCTTCTTTTCGCCTCCATTTTTTCTTAACCTTTCATTTGAATGTTGCTGCTCAATATGCAAGAAAGATCTACTTTCTAATTCAAAATTTGAATGTTTTGAAATGTTTCAAAGACACATTTGGGATGGGGTGGCTAACAATGATGAAAAGTCAAGGTTAATAACTGCATGGCCTAATACGCTGCCTATATCTAAGTAAGAATTTGAAGAGAGGTTTTTATCAAGATACATCAGGCATGACATTTATTCAGATGACCTAACTTTCCTCTTCAAGAATGATGAGTCACAGAAAGTTTACTTGCTGTGGTCTATGTTTGCTGAAGGGGAGGTTCTAGGAAGCAAGATGGGATTCAGCTTCAGATGACATGCTCTAAAGTGACTTCAGCTGAAGGGTAAGGCTCACAAACTCTGGCCTCAGTAGAGTTCAGAGAACAGGCAGCCGGACTAATACACTCAGAAAAACACCTACTTTTTTTTTTTCCCCAAGCTATGTTTCACACAACAGCTTTGCAAATGCCTTCATGATACAGTTTAACAATCTTTGAACCAGAAAAGTTTTCAGCAAAGGTCAAGAATGATCTGTATAAGAGGCTAAGTAGTGGAAAAAGCAGTGTGTGGGAGGAGTCTGACTTCTTAGCCTCTAAATTTGCCTCTGTCGCATATTACCTTGTAACTTAGGGCGAAATTCTTTCACCAGACTAAGCCTCATTTTCTTGGTGATAAAATGTAGATAAAAAAAAATTCCTGGCTGACCCATCTCTCTACCTGGGTGGTTGTAAAGTTCATGTAAAAGGAAAGCTGTTTGAAAAATGATAGAGGATTTAAAAAAATGTAAGATATGCTGAGGGCTAGGGTGATGATGGTGTTGACGGTGATGATGGCCACTGTCTGGGGATCCAAGGATATAGGTACTCAGGTCTCTGCCCAAAGCCACTAAAGTGAACGGCTTGAGGGAGCCAGATATCTCATGACCCTGGAGAACAGGCAAGGGGCTTCAGCCCCAGGTATAATTCTTAGTAGGTACCAAGTCCAAAGGAACAAGAGTCATCCATGTTTCAACACAGCACCGCAGATTGTCCCGAAAGTGACACCAGTCACATGACAGCCCTTCTGAGTGCACTGTGTTAAAAGGTAATGGAGTGACAGAAGCTTGGGTCAGAATCTCAAGTCTACTCCCAATTTGTCGGGTAGCCTTGGACAGGTAACTTAACATTTAATTTTTAATTTTTTTATTTTTTAAATTAACAGATAATGAAATGGATTTTTGGTATACAGTTCTATGAATTTGGACACCTACATAGATTCGTGAAGCTACCACTACCATTAGGACATAGAATAATTCTATCGCCCCCCAAAACTTCCACATGCTTTCCCTTTGTACTCACATCCTCCTGCCACTCATAATCCATGGTGACCACTGAGCTGTGCTCCATTGCCAGAATTTTGTCTTAAAAAATTTTGTCTTAAAAAATGTCATATGGTTGGAATCAGACTGTAGTAACCTTTTGAAAGTTTATTTCACTCAGCATAATACCTTCAAGAGTCTCTAAGTTGTGGCCTATGTTAATAGCTTGCTCCTTTTAAATGTTGGTCCTTTTAAGTACTTCCATTGTATGGACGTACTACAATCTGTTTATCCATTTAACTGTTGAAGGGCATTTGGGTAGTTTCAAGTTTTTGGAAATTATGAATAGAACTGCTCTAAAAACAGGCGTGTGCAGGTTTTTCAGTGGACACACATTTTCATTTCTCTAGAGATGATTACCTCTTTCTGTGCTAGGGCCAGATAGTAAATATTTTAGCTTTGTGGGCCATGTAATCTCTGTGGCAACTGGTGCAAAAGCAGGCACAGACAATAAGTAAAGAAGTAGTGTGGCTGTGTTCTAATAAAATTTTATTTACAAAAGTCAGCAGTGTGCAGGACTTGGTCTCCTGGCCACAGTTCACCAATCCCGGCTGTGTTATAAAAACACAGGACTGGGATTGCTGGATCGCATGATAGGCATATTTTTAACTTTGTAATAAGACATCAAAATGTTTTTCAGAGCAGCTATCTTATTTTGCATTACCATCTGCAAGGCGTTAAGGTTCCAGGTTGTTCCACATCCTCACCAGCACTTGGTATTGTCAGTGTCTCTCATATTAGCATTCTAGTAGGCGTGCAGTGACGTTTCACTGTGGCATTAATCTGCATTTTCCTAATGGCTAATAATGTTCAACATCTTTTCATGTGCTTACTGGCCACCTTCATATTCTCTTTCCTAAAGTGTGTGATCCAGTCTTTTGCTTGCTTTTTAATTGGATAGGAAGTTTTCTTACTGTTGAATTTTGAGATTTCTTTACATATTTGGAACTAAATTCTCTTCTGAATATATTATTTGCAACTATTTTTTCTCAGTTTGTGTCTTATATTTTAATTCTTTTAACAGTGTCCTCCGCAAATAAAATTTTATAACTTTGATGAACTCTAAAAACGTTTTCTTTTATGGATACTGCTTCTGGTGTTTTTGTCTGTGATCTCTTTGCCTAACCCGAGATGTCATGAAAATTTTCTACAATGTTTTCCTCTGAAAGTTTTGTAGTTCTACATTTTATATTTGTATCTATGTAGGTGGATCTATGATCCATTTTAAGTGTTTCATATACAGTGTAAGGTTGAAGTTGAGCTTTATTCTTTTTTTTCTTTTAGCTTTATTCTTTTATATAAACTTCCAATGGCTTATTTGAATCACTGTTGTTGAACGGACTATGTTTTTCCATTTAACTGCCTTTGTACCTTTGGTAAAAATGAACTGGCCAATTGTAATGTGGTATCCTGGGACACAAAAAGGATATGAGTGGAAAAACTGTGATAAAATCTAATGAAGTCTAGAATTCAGTTAACAGCATGGGCCATTGTTAATTTTTTATTTTTACAAAATATACCATGTAAATGTAAGGTGTTAACAGAAGGGAAACTGGAAGAAGAGTATATAGGAATTCTGTATTATCTTTGGAACTTTTCTATAATCTAAAATTATTCCCAAATAGTTTATTTTAAAAAATAAATTGGCCATATTTGTGTAGACCTATTTACAGACTCTCCATTCTGTTTCACTGATCTATGTGCCTATCCCGGCACCAATCCCACACTGTCTTGATTACCGTGGTGGCTTCACAGTTACTGAAGAATTTATAAACTTTATTTTGTTGGGTGAATCTCCCCTACAATTTATAAATTCTGCAAGCACAGGCATGCAGGCAGAAGTCGTGTCCTTCCTGTTTACTAGTGCACCCCAGCACCACGTCTGGGACAGGAAAAAAGGAAAAACACTGAATAAATTCTCTTGTCAAGTGAGTTAAAGAAATGAACCTTAGTGGCTGACTGACAGAATCATACATCTGAATCCGTGATTCTGCTTCCATGGGTCTGCCTAGCCACTGGGAATTTCCAGTACGGAGCTGAGTAAATATGGATGTCTCTCAGGAGAGGTGAGATTGCTATCTGTGAGTTATGATGGGTTTACTTTGCTGCTTTTCACCCATCTTCCAACTCCCTTACTTCAGCCCCTTTTCCCCATTTCTCTTCTTCCTGTCCTATAGCATTTGTGACCTTACTACTAAGGAGTCCTAGGTCACAGGAGGCCAAGAGCTTAACATGCCCAGCTGGGAGATGATGCAGGTCAAGCTCTTAGCACAGAGTCCAGAACACAATATATGTTCACCAAATGTTAGCCTTAGCTACTATTTATAATCATTAAAAAAATCATATTTGAACATTTTACTTGACTGCCAAATTATTTTATTCATTCATTCATAAAATATTTATTCCTTGAGAGAATGTATAGCCTTTGAACTCCAATCTAGGCATTTTGCTAGGAGCTGAAAATACGAACCTGCCCTACATTATTTGAATTAACGTTCCAACCAATATACTTCACATGTCCAAACCTAATGCACTGTGAAGACCTTGACTCATACAGGTTATACATTTGATTTAGAAGCAAAACTTTTAAAGAAACCCTGTCCAGGGCGCCTGGGTGGCTCAGTTGGTTAAGCGACTGCCTTCGGCTCAGATCATGATCCCGGAGTCCCGGGATTGAGTCCCATATCGGACTCCCGGCTCTGCGGGAAGTCTGCTTCTCCCTCTGACCTTCTCCCCTCTCATTCTCAGTCTCTCTCTCTCTAATAAATAAATAAAATCTTAAAAAAAAAAAAAAAAAGAAATCCTGTCCAGAGACTGACAAAGTAGCTCTGTGTTACTTTTCACAGCTATCATAATTGGTTTGTGATTTCCAAGTAATGTCAGAAATATGAAAGAGGAAAGAGCTAATTCTGGAAGGGTTATTGAAGGGACCAAGCAGAAATGGGTGCAGGTGGCTTCAGAGCTCTTCTGGCTCCAGGATGTGATTACTGTTTCTTTACCCACTCACATATGCAGAATGATCCAGCAATACACACACACACACACACACACACACACACACACACACACACACGCCCCTATCAACCACAATCCCTAAATGTAATTAATGACTTTGACTCTTTCCATGTCTTCAACTCTCAAAGAAAAACTGGGTGGGGGGGAAGTATTCAGTGAATATCTAACCATCTAGGGAAAATTATTTTCAGCTCTCATCTCAGATAGCTTATGGAGGTCCCCTTATTCAAAAACTCTTTTTCATTCTGCATCATACAAACTTCCCATACCTGCACTATTGTGTTCGTGAACATGTTTGTCAGCCTCTGTGTAATGCTCTTCTAATAACCCAAAGAGGTTGTTTGGTCTCCTCCTCCTGAACAAATCAGGCAGCAAGTAAATATTTCTGATTTCTGCCTTTGTTATCCCCAGTGGCTAGGAAGAAATGGAGTTATGCACTAGAGGAAGTTAATTGGACATTTTCCTCCTATTACTATACCTTGCATCTTGAATACTTTGATTTCAGTTAAACTACATCCTTAGCCAATTAACAGCAAAACGGTGAAGAAACTATGTTAGCCATTGAAAATAAAGTTTCCCAGGAAAGCCAACTCATTACACATAGGCAACTAGGCTCTTTGAAACCAATTTCTTACAAAGACTAATAAGACAAACTGCTTTTTCTGAATGTTTGCCTCTCAGATATATCTAATTCTGTTTACAGTAATATCTTCCCAGTAGAATGTTCCTCTGATCCTGTAAACTCACAAGAAACATGGCAAACTGAATGATCTACATCATTCCTATGCAACAAATGGAAACATTCACTCCATCTCATCAGATCCAGGATTAACATACCCAGTAAGGTTTTGCCACTACCATGGATCTTATATTTTACATAATTTGCATAATTTAAACATAAATCATGTAGTGTTGAAGTTTTTACAGACAAGCACAGCAATTTTCTTGGGAGCACCGTGCTAATATTTAATAAAGTTGTACAGAGTAATACCACCAGTTTTGTAGACATTTGTCTTCTTTATATTGCCCCAGAAAAAAGTCCATCTTTAAATACGAAACAGTACTTACACCGAATTTATGTATTCAACATACCTCACATTCCAGCTAGCTAATGTTTAATTTTCAAAATGTAATGGTCACAACTCCCTATTTTCATTCATGGGTATAAGAAGGACAACTGTCTATTGGCCATAGATGATGGATAGTATCTGATTCAATGAGAGGAAATTTCTATTAGTCAAGGCATGGTCACAATGCTGAAAAATAAGTGAACTAGTAGGCACTAAAGAGCTACTATGTAAGGATGAAATCTTTGTTAAAAACAACCTCTGCTGAATGATATGATTGGTTGGTCAGTGAGAAAACTGGCTGATCATCTGGTTGATTCATTAAATGATTCATTCAACACTTACTTATTGAGCACCATATGCCATGCACTGAGCCAGATGCTGGTACATGATGGGTAGTCTAAGCTGACCCCAAAAGAAAATGATCCTATACCTTGGGATAAAACCCATCATTTACTTCTATGGTCACCCAGTTCCTTGGCAGACAACAACTGAACATCTGTTGTGTGCTCAGCACTTTGTGTTTAGATAAGGGGAAAAGAGTAGCTAACAACCACTATGCTTACCGTATCTCTTTCTATAGTCTTTACATGTATCAGTGCATTTAATCCTCCAGGAAAATACCCACCTATAAGGTAGGTCTGTTCTTCATATCCATTTTTCAGATGAGGAAATATGGCACAGTACGGTGCCCAAGGCCATACTAATAGTGAGTTGTGGGTTGTGTGGCTCTATATTCCACCACACAATCTAATTGTATTACAGAGAAGACAGAAAGCCAAGTTCCTGTGCTGGAAGATCTTAATATTTATCCGGGCAGCCAACATTTACTAATACAAAATAAGTAAAAGGTATTTTCAAAGTCATGTGTGCATAACTGTGGTTTGTGGTTTTTAACATAGTAGTAAAGGGATGCGGTATAGGTGTGGTCAAGTGGGATGGGGCAGGTCCCGTAAAGCTCTGCAGCACAAGGGGCACAGGCTTCGGAAACAGAGTCATGGGTTCAAATGCAACCCTGACACCTCTTGTCTCACGCCCTCATCTATAATACAGATGTGGGTGCACATGCATCACGGGCTATTCTGAAGATCGAACAGAGTCATACAGGTAAAACTTGGCACATGATAAGCGCTCAGCAGATGTTAGCTCTCGTGAGGGAAAAGGTGTTCAGAAGGATCTTAGCAATTTCTATGTGTACAGACGGCCACAGAAAAGGCATGAAAGGGGAGGGGTGGGCAATATGTGCAGAGATTCAAAATTAGAAATAAGCAGACATTCTCTAATTCAACCTAGTATGCGCCTTTCCCCTTTCTCATTCTTGGCACTTCACAATCAATCTGAATGTCCTGGATTCCAAATAACAAAACTAAAGACTTGGCAGTGATAACACACATGCATATATATGCAGACACACACAGAGAAACAGTAACACACCCAAACCTGTACCTGAGGGTTCGACAATTCAATACTGACTAAGGCAGACCGTGTTTTGCCTAAGCTCATCTCTAACAGGTCTGGGAGCCCTCATCAAAGCCCACAGAAAGTGAATTTCACTGTTAGTCATGTTTAGTCATTCACTGGCCCATTGTGCTAGCCCGTACTCTCATTTCCAGAAAGAATGAAAGCAGTTTCCAGTCCAATTAAGCAATCAATTGGTAGTTTGGTTGAATGTTTACTCCAGGCCTAATACTGTTCTTGGTTCTTTCCTTCTTCTTAGATAATAGGCAGACATTCTAAGACTCTGGTTAATTGCCCGTGAATGTGCAATGTGGAATGGTTAATACAACAAATACTGGCTGGGACCAGTGAAATAGAACACCTGCTCTCTAGGCACGTTTTACAAAATGGTACTGGAGGTACAAGATGTACATGTATCGTGGCCAGGCCTCCGAAGCAAATGTTTCCCCATGAGCCCTGATTATTTCAAACAGGTAGTATTTCCTTTGATTTTGCTTTTTTAAATATTTTTTTCATTGGTCTCCAATGCCCAGCTTACAGAAGAAATTGCCAGACAAAAAGGATGCAAACAAATGTCACTTAAGAGAGAATATTTAGGAAATATTAATGAGAAACATGTGGGCTCTACCTAGGACAGGGTATAAGATTTTGCCGGAGTCAAGAGTATTGGGAAAGTTTTCAAATAATGCATTTTCTAGGAATCAGAGTATTCTGTTTTGCTAATAAATGTCACACCGAGGCATTCCCATTAATCCCAATTATGTAAAACTACAGTATTTGCTATAAGCAACTGGCCCATTTAAATGCAATGTTTAAAGCTGAGATCTCAAGTGTGGATAATTCATGAGGCATTTAGACAAAGCACTGTCAGGGTGGGGAAGACCTTTTAGGTGAAATGGGAAACAAAACAGAGGTTCTAGGCATCAGAAGAAATTTTAGAGGGCATCTAGTTGCAACGCTTTGCAATGTCTCTTTGTAGCACATTATTCAGCTCTTACTGTCAAAATGTTAGGTGGGAAATTCTGTTTCTTTCATTAAGTCCCCAAAACTGCTTTCACTGAGCTCTACTGAAGAGTGTCTTTATGTTTGTCAAATCTCCTTGGAGTCAGTTCTGGTTGATGTTGGAGGCCTAGCCCTAAAGAATGAACATAATTATGTTGATGTTGATAGAAACACAAAAGAGTGATGCTAATAAACAATGTTTGGTTACAAGCACTATCTTGGATCCTGTACATGATGGAAACCAGGCACTGTTCCTGACTGGGAGCATCTAATAAAATGTTATGAGTTTTGCCTCGAAGAGGTTAAGATTGATGATATGCTATCAACCCTAGAGTTTTCCAAATGCTTTTTTGATTGTGTTGCAAAAACTCAAGTAAATTTGTTTGCCTTCAGTCGTTTACTTGGAGCCTTGAACAGTATTGACATTTTTGCCATGTCGAAAACTGAGGGGAAGCCCCTATGACCCAGCTTGGTACTTCTCAGACTTCCAGTAGGAATGAACGAACATGTTCATCATCCTCAGATTCAAAATCAAATTATAATATGAACAACTCCTGTCCAACCGCTCCTCAGGCAGAGAGCAACCATGCAGACGGACCACCCTCCACATCCTCTGGAGAAAGCAAGCCCTAGCTTGACCGGGGGTAGCAAAGGGAAAAAACTTGCACAGAGCTCAGAGATATCCACTAGTGGCCAAGACAGGGAACATTTGGGATGAGAAGGGCTTTTATGTGAGACCCACCTGAGGTGAAGACACTGTCCCTGGGTGACCTAAATCTCATTGTCCTTATCTTGGAGTCACATTCTTCTGGAGTAGTGATACCTAAAGACATTCAGGTATGTGAAAGACTCATGGTGAGCCACAGATGGAGCTGGTAGGAGTGACGAAGGCACACAGACTTGGTTTCTATTCTCAGGTCGGTCACTTACTAGGTTGTCACCCTAAATTGACTATTTAGCTTCTCTGTGCCTCAGTTTCCTCCTTGGTAAAAGGGGTTGCACAATAGTAACTAGTCCAAATGCTGATGGGAGGACGGCATTCTATTAAGTGGAAAATTCATTAAAAGCATGAGAATACTTTTTCATGTGTCTCCAGAGTACCTGGCCTAGTGCTAGGCATAGAAATACTTCTTCTAAGTGGCTGATAAATGGAATATACCAAGATTCTGGGCTGAGTTTCCTTTTATAAACATCCTACAGGAATGCCACTGGGAAGACATGTAAGGGATGTGAGCAGAGGTGAAGTTGGGGAGACCTTCACTTCTCCTGTTCTTCCTTTTTTCTTTGAGGGATGACGTACAATGCTGGTGTCAACCTGTTGCTTTAGCATCAGTGACAGCCCTTCATGCTATAAACATGTAAAACCAAGACCTACTGGCCCATGTTAATACCTAGGACTTCCCCAATTCCATTAAATAAGCCCTTCATACATCATTCTCCATGAGAAACAATGCATATTTTAGGGACTTATTTGTCTGTATATTTGGGGCAATGCTAAAAAAGGAACCAGTGAAATTTAGTGCTTCCATTTTCCAAAGTAGTCACCCTGCCTTGTAATTTCACCAGGAAAGAGAAATTACTAGTTCCACAACACGAACCAAGTAGGCATTTTAAGGCAGCTTGTGCTCAAGCCCGTGGCTCTGCAAATTAAAATGAGTTGGCTTCCAATCTCCAATATTCCATTCTCCACTCTGCCACTTTCTAGCATGTGACCTGGGGTTAGCAGCCACTCAACCTCCTGGGCTTCAGTGTCATCATTTGTTAAATGGGGATACCAATAGCCACCTCTTACGACTGTTGTGCAGATTCCCCAAGAAGATGCATGTAAGGTGCATAAGACAGCTTGGCATCCAGGTCAACAAATGGCAGTCATCATTATGACTGTAGTCATTAGATGTCTTTCTTCCTAGACTGCTGAGTGAAAGGCTGTTATAAGTTATCATAATAGGATTCTTGCAACCTGGTATTTCCCAGTTCATCTTAAGAATGGTCGTCTGTCAGTTAGGTCCATCTGGAAATCATAGGAAATTCGTGAGAATACAAGGAGCTAGTGCTTCCTGTTTTGCCTGAGCAGAAGAGAAACACTAACTTTCTCCCTACCTGAAAACTGCTCTGGGCAAAAGCTTCCCAAAGGAGACGCAATGCAGGGCAAAGCAGTAAGAAGTGAGGGTGTGCATTCAGGCAGAAACCCTGGCGTCTACTCCCTGCAGGATTATACATGATACTGTCTCTTATGAGCCCCATATGATAATAATCAACCCATTTCCTGTCTCTTGAGTGCTCATGTACACTGAGCACTGTATGAATTTATGCTTGCATACTGTTCTTCACATGAGTCTGCCTTTTTAAAAGAGGGGCCTCTTTCTTCAGTATATCCCCATGGAGGCTGAGAGCAATGACCCTGGAGTCAATTAGATCTGAGTTTAAATATCCACTCCACCCTTTGCCATCTAGGTTACCTAACATCTTTGAGCTTGGCTTTCCTCATTGATGTAATAAGGACCTGGAATGTGTAAAAGGCTTAGGAGAGGGTTGGCACATAATAAACACTCAATAAATATTAACTCTATCCTGAGAGCCTGCTTCATAAATAATAGTGGTGGACAGACTAAAACATGGTTGTAAGAATGCTCCTCTTTGGGCATCTGGAAAAACTACTGCCAGTTGTAATGACATCATTCTCTCTTGTAATATAAAAACCCAGCAACCCCCCCCTCCACTATCCTTAGATATTAACTGTACTGTATTAGCATCTATGTAGAATAATTCGATTCTAAAACTCCAAAGCCACTTGAGCTCTTTCAAACAATTTCATAATCCCTTAGTTTTACTAAATTACTCTATTTTATTTTAGCTTGTTTTATTCTATTCTTTTTTTTCTTTCTTTTTTTTTTAAAGAAAGGCAGACTGCCATATGCCATGCCTCATTTAGACGTGTCTGGACTCTCAGAAGCTAGATGACCTGATGTTCTTCTACAAGTGGACCTTGAGAGCTTGTTTGGAGGTTCTAGCAGGGAAGCAGAGCTACACATAGACCCACGACGAAAGAATGGGCTGCCTCTATTGCAGGAGGGCATCCTCGTCCACCAAGTGTGAGCGCACAGCTTAGGAAGGGATGCACAGGGAGCCGTGAGGGAGGAATGGAACACCTGCCTACCCAGCCAGATCAGCCAAATCTACTCTGGCGATCAAGTGACAGATGTCGCAGTCAGATCACCCTCACAGCCACTCTCTTACTTTTTAGACAAAAGAGGGAACAACTCCAAAGTAACCCTTCTTAGTCAAAGAATGAAGGTATGGAGGTAAACAGTATCAGCAAAAGAAACTCCAAATACTATTTTTAAAATTTTTTTACGTCAGCAAGATAAGTTATTTGCTTAAGTGAGATAGACGCCTTGATTTTAGATTCTACCACTATTTTTTATGCTCCCCCACCCCCACTTCTCTTACCCATAATGGTTTCCTTTTAAGCAGTGGGGGAAGTAATAAAATATTGCTGACAGCGCTTCTTAGCTGATGAGAAATGTAGTGCTTTGGAAGAAATATAGATACATTCTCCATTAGACTGACATGGCTTTTCTGAAATGTTTAGAATCCATATGTGAGCATAAAGAATATACCATTTGAATTTCAATCGATGTTCACATATTTCCTCTTTCTTCAGAGGTAGCTGGTTTCATGAGCAGGGGCTGTCTGGGATTCATAGTGGCTCTGAGTTCAAAGAGACCCCAGAGTCGCCTGGACACCTCTAGTTGCTCCACTGGTTGTTAACATTCAGGGCATAATGGATTTCTTTATGAGGCTGAGGGAAACTCTGAGCTACTTTGCAGAACTGCGCACACTCATTGAGGCTGAGACACAATTCTGGGTAGACTTTCAGGAGGTCTCACTGATGTATTTTCAGACTTCTAAGTCATTGAGTTTGCAGGTGAGGAGCTCCTGCACAGGGCCTGGCCCACAGATGGAAGAAGACCTACTCATTATTTATACCTTTTCTGGCTCGTTTACATTTTACAAAATCTTGAGAAGTGAGTATTATCCCATTTTACAAACAAGGGAATAGAAGCTCTGAAATAAAGGCAGTTTTTTCAAGGTCACACAGCTAATAAGTGGCTAAATCAAATTGTAAAGCTACATTTTTAGGATGCTACAGCCTTGTCCTTATCTATTTTACATTCTACTACCCAGTATATTAAAATCTATTTATATAACAAAGAGATAGCTCCCAGGCCAGCCCTAAGAACAGGAGAAAAGCTAGACTGTCTCAAGTAGGTACCTACACCTATTTTGTTACCTGCACCAGACACCAAGGGAGAGGTCCCAGCAACGTTGCCTCCACTGTGCCAATCTCAAAAAGTTAATACCTATTGCTGCATAAAAACTTCCCCCTCAGTGGCTTAAAACAACTATTTTATTTTGCTAATACCTTTGTGGATCAGGAATTTGGGAAGAGTTTGGTTGAGTGGTTTATTTCTTCTTTAAAATTAAAAGAATTATATATTTTTTAAAGATTTTATTTATCTATTTATTTATTTATTTGACAGAGAGAGAGAGATCACAAGTAGGCAGAGAGGCAGGTGGACGGGGGCAGGGTCCCTGCCGAGCAGAGAGCCCTATGCAGGGCTCAATCCCAGGACCCTGAGATCATGACCTGAATCGAAGGCAGAGGCTTAAACCCACTGAGCCACCTAGGCTCTCCAAAAGAATTATATTTTCTAAATATGTTTTTTCCCATTTGAATGAGGTACAATTGACAAATAAAACTGTATATATTTAAAGTGTATAACATGATTTGATCTGTATACACTATAAAATGATTTCTACCATCTATCACCTCACATAGTTGTGTGTGTGGTAAAAATCATTTCAGATATACTTTCTTAGCCACTTAAAAATACACAATAGACTATTACTAGCAAGAATCACTATGCCGTACATTAGATACCACAAAGTTATTCATCTTATAACTAAAAGTTTGTAACCTTTAACCAATCTCTCCCTATTTCCCCTAACCCCTAGCAATAAATCTACTCTCTCCTTCTGACTTTTTAATTTTTTAAAGATTTATTTGTTTATTTTAGAGAGAGTGTGTGAGCAGGGTGAAAAGAGGGGCAGAGAGAGACAGGATGAGAAAATATCTCAAGCAGACCCCCTACTGAGCATGAAGCCTGATGTGAGGCTCGATCCCACAATCCTGAGATCATGACCTGAGTTAAAATCAAGAGTCAGATGCTTAAGTGACTGAGCCACCCAGGTGCCCCTCTTCTGACTTTTTTAGATGCCACATATAAGTGGTATCATATACTATTTATGTATGGCTTATTTCACTGAGCATAATGACTTCAATTTCATTCACGTTGTCACAAATTTCCTTCTTTTTTTGGCTGAATAATATTCCTCTGTGTATGGGGGGAGCAGTTTTCTCTATCCTTCATCTTTTGATGGACACTTAGGTTGTTTCTGTATTTTGGCTATTATGAATAATGCTACAATGAACATAGGAATGCAGATATCTCTTCAAGATACTCATTTGGTTGCCTTTGGGTGTGTATACCCAGAAATGATATTGCTGCATAATATGAAACTTCTATTTTTAAGGAACCTCCATACTGTTTCCCATCATGACTATAACAGTTTACGTTCCTACAGACAGCTTATAAGTGTTTTCTCCACACGACCCCCAACATTTATCACTTGTCTTTTTGATAAAAGCCATTCAGAGAGGTGTGAGGTGATATATCATTGTACTTTTGATTTGCATTTCCCCAAAGATCAGTGATTTTGAGTACCTTATAACATACTAGTCGGCCACTGGTATATCTCCTTAAGAAAAGTATCCATTTAGATCCTTTGTCCCTTTAAAAAATTTGGTTGCTTCTGCAACTGAGTTGTATGAATTCCTTAGATTCTTTGGATATTATCCCTATCAGATATAAGGCTTGTAAATATTTTCTCCTATTCTGTAGGTGGTTCTTTCATTGTGTTGCTTTTCCTTCCGTACAGAAAATGTTTACTTTGATGTAGTATCACTTGTCTATTTTTGCTTTTATTGTCTGTAATTTTGATATCATATCACAAAAATCATTGCTAAGATCAATGTCAATGAGCTTTTCCCTTATGTTTTTTTTTTTCTTAGTGTTTTATAGTTTCCTGTCTTACAGAGTCTCAGTTAGGGTAGCTTGGTCTGGAGGAGCCACTTCCAAGATGGTGTCTTTGTCAGTATGACTGGAGTCTCCCTGCTCCTTGCGGTCCCTTCCTCCCTTCATAAGTCTCATTGTGTTTTCGTGGTGTCCTGAGCTTCTTTGTGTTCATTCACAACACAGTGGTTTTCTTACCATTTTCTACATGGACTTCTTACATGGTATCAAGTCTTCCTGGAGTAATAGTTCCAAAAACAGGTGTTCAAAGACGCCTGGGAAGAAGCTGCAAGACTTAAAGAATTTCTCCTTGTCAATTCCAGAATGCCACTTCTACTTCCTTTTGTTGGTCAAATGTTCCTAAAGCTAACTAGGTTTAAAGAATTGGAGAAGGAATGAATTTCACCTTAGCTGGTGGAATGGCAGGTGAGTATAGGAATGAAGGGCTAGCTGATGGCCCTCTTGAAGACAAGTCATCACAGACTGTCTCCTAAAACTATTCCCATCTCATCAGCACATACCCAAATGAATATTACAAATCTTTTCACTTTTCTTTGACAGTACAGCTTAGAATAAAGGCTAGAGGAAAGCATAAATGTAAGAAACACTTAAAAATCACCTGGGTGGCTCAGTTGGTTAAGCCTCTACCTTCAGCTCAGGTCATGATCACAGAGTCTTGGGATCAAGCCCCATGTCAGGCTCCCTGCTCAGTGGGGAGCCTGGTTCTCCCTCTCCCTCTGCCTGTCACTCCCCCTGCTTGTGCTCTCTCTATCAAATAAATGACGTCTTTTAAAAAATCACTTGCTAAATGCCAGACCCTGAGCTAAGTGTTCTACATGCAGTATTTCATTTCATTCTTATAACTCCCTAGGTAGGTCTGATTATTCACTGTATTTTAGATAAAGAAAACGATGCTCAAAAATTAAGCAGTACACTCAATGGTACATAGTACATGGAGTCTCTGAAATTTGAACTCAGATCATCTGCATCCCAAAGTTTATTGTCCCAAGTCAGTACACAAATCAGGTTACAGTATATGGGGAAGGTGAAATCAT